>VWPW01031527.1:206633-299277 GCA_013389825.1 Crypturellus undulatus | reverse complement strand
GGCGCCTCCCGGGGCGCCCGGTGCCTCCGGGACGCGCCGCTCCCCGCCGCGCCTGCCCGCCTCGTGCCGGGGCGCACGGTCCCGCCGCGGTGCGCGGCTCTTCGCTGAGTGCGGGGTTGCTCCTCGCTGCCCCCAAGGCCCCACGGTATCCCCGGGCTGCCCCTGGTTTGCACCGTCTCCCTGCAGTGCCCCAGAGCGCGTGGCTCTCCCTGGAGCGCAGAGGTCCCCTTGGGGAGCATTCCTGGCACATGGGACGCGTGGGTCCTTTCCAGGGTGACCAGCTGGCCCTCACTGTCCCACGGAGGAATGCAGCTCCCTGCAGGGCACACAGCTCCCCCCGGGGTCCCACTGTAGGGACCCCCGGAGCTGCTCAGAATGATCAGCACCTTCCTGATCAGGGCATTTGGCAACTTTGAGCTCAATCGTGCCTCAGTTTCCCTGCCTCTGGCACTGGTTTTGATTTGGAACTGATTAATTAATTACTTTATTTATTCTGAGTAGTTTATTTAGTTGGTTGGCAGCCTGTTGAGTTAAAATCTGCTTGGGCTTGTGCTTCTGAGCTGAGGAACAGCCTCTCTTCTCCGCGTGGCCTTCAGGATGTATTTGCATTTTCCTTTTATCTTCTATAGAACAGCAACCCCTCTCGTACCTAGACCTGATTTCCCCCACAAAGGGGGTTGTTTTGCAATTTCAGTGTAGTGAAAATTCTCAAGAAGAAAAAAGTCTTGCTGCAAGTCTGCGATGGGAAACCTGCTGGCAAAGGCACTTTGGGAACTTCCTCCTCCCTGGGTGGCTGGGGCCACGTGTGCCATGGGGTGCTTCCTGGGAAAGCTGGGGATCCCTGGTTGGGGAAGAACACAGGCATTTCCCTTGGCCTAGGGATGGGCATGGAGATAAGGTCCATGCGCCCCAGGGCTGGAGCAGGGGTGTCAGTGGAGCAGCCCATGTGGCAGCATTCCCGGGCAACCAGGGCAGGGGAAGCCCTCTCCATGCAGCACCTCCCTTGGCCTCCTGTGTGTCATGGCCAGGCAGAGAGTGGGCAGGATGTTGATGAACTTGATGTCCGTCGTGCCTCAGGCTGGTGGGGAAGTTTCTCCCTTTGAATCAGAGATGGATTTGCTGCTCCAGGGCCGTCAGGAGAGAGGTGGAGGCAGTGCATGGGCTGCACGTGCCGAGCGTGGCGCCCGCACGGGCGGCCGGCCACGCTGTGGGTATTCGCTCCGCTGTGGTTGAGGCTCTGTGCCCACATCGCCCTAGGAATAGCCCAGCTCGGCGCATCTGCGGGCGGCCTGGGCTGCCGCCTCGCCGGCCACATGTGCCTCATCCGTGCAGCCCGTGCCGCTGGAGCTGGCTGGGGAAGGAGCAGGGATCTCCCACCACTGGGCCAGCCACGGGGGCTGCCCACAGGGACCTCAGGAGGGTTCTAGGACCGCACAGAGCTGCCCTTATCCAGCGGCTCACATAGGTTTGGGGTGATGGAGTCTTGAGACGGAGCCAGAGCCCCCATCCTGACCCTGGCTTCTTGCTTGCCCCTTCCCCTTGCAGCCAGCATGAGCTGAGCGGTGCTGGGCGCCCTGCAGCATGAGGGCCCTGGGCTGGCCACGGTGGCATGCGCTGGGGTGGCCGTGGTGACCAGCTTGCCCCCACGCCAGCATCGCAGCGAGCAGACCCAGAGGGCTTCCCCAGCGCCTCGTGGCGCTCGCTGGTGGCCAGGAGCCGGGGCTGCTTGGCGCCAGCACTGGCGCAAAGCCACGGGCTGCTTTCCCTGCCTCTGCGGCGCTGGAGGGGAGCTGCGCATCCAGGGAATTCCCCCAGTTCCAGCGCTGGAGGGGAGCTCCGCATCGAGGGAGTTTTTCCCAGCTCCTGCACTGCTCCGGGGCTGAAGATGCCTCGTGCAGGCTGGGGAAGGATGGGCGGTCACTGCTGTGAGAGGAGGCTGTGAAGGGCTGATCTGCGCGCGGGCTGGATCCGCAGGAAGCAGGGGCAGGAGGAGAGCCCTGTGCAGCTGCACCCGCCCGCCCACGCACCAGCTGCTCCTGAGCATCCCTCAGCAGCAGAAGTCACAGTCCTGATGGCCCCGCTGTTCCATCCTGCTCCGGCTCAGAGGGCTCTCGGGGTGGCCTCCCCTCTACCCCTCCACGGCACTTGGCGAGGCAGGACGGGCACAGCCTGCAGTGCTGGTGTTGCATTGCTCTCCTTGCTCCGTCCTCAAGCAGAGGAGAGCCTCACACCCCAGCTCCTGCACTTTGCCATGGCATGAGGGCCTATTGGAAGGACATCTCCTTCCACGGGATGCTGAGTGCTGCATCCCGTGCAGGTGCTGCTCCCCGATGCAGGACTCAGCCAGAGGACTGGCCTCTTCCCTCTTCCCAGCAGATACCCATCAGCAGGGCCATGCCAGAGTGGGAACTACCTGCTGTTGCCCAGGCAAGTCTAGACTTGGACACATAAGCACGTGGCTGGGGGTTACACTACGCTGTCCCAAACCCAGGTATGGCAGGGGCACCTCCTGGGCTGTGCTTTGCTCTCCCTCACAGCCCATGGCCTTGCCCAGCTCACTGACTGTGTCTGCACTGGCTGCAAGGATGCCCGGAGCTGCAAGGGCCTGGGATCACCCCAGCGGACCTTGCTCGACTGCATGGGCAGATGGAGAGCTGGAGTCGGAAGCTTGGCTGCTGGGATCAGCCGGAGCGTCAAATCACGGTGCGTCGTCCTGATGTACAGGTGTTGCAATGATGTGTCAGCGAGGGGGATACGCGATGCTCTGCTCTGCACAGAGGGCATCGTAACAGCCGCAGTGCAGGGCGGGCCGGCAGAGCAGCCTCACATCTGGCTCGGAGCTGGCACTGGGTGCTCGTCCAAGCTCTGCCTGCCTGAGGGCAGCCGGGACATGGATGCGGTTGCGGTAATTACAGGGCACACGCGTGCCCCGGGGCCCAGCCCTTGGTGACTGTCCTGCTCTGCCCGGGGACAGCAGGGAGGCCCCGCGGGCTGGGAGAGGTTTGCACCAGGCTCCTGGCACTGGGAATGAGCAGAGCACGGCAGGGCTGCAGGGGCAGCACAGGCACCGCTTGGCACAGACACCGTGCGCCCTTGCTCGGCGTCAGCTGCTTGAGCTCTGAGCAGTGTGTACAGGACGAGCCTCCTGCTGCTCTTCAGCCAGATACAACCCATAGCATGGCCCAGCAAAGGGGGCACAAACTGTCCCCCACGCTGCCCCGAGCACTAGCGGGCATCCCGCGGTGCCGGGCTGGACAAGGCGCCTGGCTCCGCTCACCCTCACGGGGCCTGTGATGGGGCTGACATGTTCTGGGCTGGCAATGTATTTACCCTGACCAGTGCGAGGTGTCCAGGAAACCCGAGGCCCTGCTCCTTGGTTGTCGCTCTAGTCATTATGGTCACAGCGGGGGCTGCGGCAGCAGAAAGCCCGGGCGCTGCAGCCGAGCTCTGGCTGCGCCAGCCCCGCGTTGCTCCAAGTCACACGGCTGCTGCGGTCCCACGCGGTCCTGCATCAGGGTGGCAGGGATGCCCCGTCCCGTGCAATGCTTGTCCCATCCGCCAGCAGGGTGGCTTGTCCCTCACGTGTCCAGCCAGGCCGTGCCATTGGTGCTGTCTTGATGACCTGTCCACTTCTCATTGCTGGCTGCCTCCCCGGCTGAATATTGCACAAAAACAGCCCTGCCCCAGGGAGCCTCCTGCCTGCCGAGACTTAGGACAGGACAGACAGAACATCTTTGATCCGGCCGCTCCTCCACATTTGCCAGCAGGAAGCGACGGTCTGGGTTCATGTACAGCCCCAAGGTCTGAGTGGAGCTGGGATTTTGCTGATGGAAGGTAATCCCTCTCCGTGGGCCTGGGGACAGTGTCTGGAGCTGCCGCGGCTGCTCCCACGGTTGCGTGCTGCAAGGCCTGTCCGTCTGCAGAGGCGAGGCAGAGAAAGGAGGCATTATACACACCGCTATTTATAGGGGCTGCCCTCTGCCAGGGCCTGGCTGGCAGCAGCAAGGGCTGGGCTGGAGCTGGCCAGTGCAAAAAAGAACCAGCCAGAAACCTGGGGAGGTTGCGCTGAGCCTCCCAGCGCTCGGAGCGCTCCTGATCCCTGCTCACAAACAAGAATCACATGTCTCAGCGAAACGTGTTGCTATTAAAGGGAGAAAACGCTAGCCAGCGAGTCGATAAACAGGGTGATGCCTGCCAGCTCTGGACTCCAATCCAGGCTCTACAGCCCTTTCCTCCGGGAGGTGCCTGCCAGCCTGCTGGCTGCTCCGCGTGGGTCAGGAGGGCCCCTGCACCCCAAGAGGGTCCCACAGCCTTGGTCAGCCGCCTGCCCCCTTTTTTCCTTCCCTTTGCAGAGCACCGGGGCTGGAGAGATGGGATGGGGAGATCCGGTCGCGCGCCCGGGTGCGAGCGGAGGAGCCGTGTGAGCAGCGGGATTTGCAGCCGGATCCCCCTCTGTGCTTTACAGCTCTGTAAATGTTTGAACAGCCTGGAGACATATTCAGGCCCTGATAATATTTAGTCAGTTGACCTGAAATCATTGACAGAGGAGTCGGAGGCACTGAGTGTTAAGTCTGTACAGGGAATGGATATCTGGCTTTAAGGAGGGTTTTTAGAGCTGGATATTAGTTTTGTTCTGCTAGAGCCTCTCAGATCTCCGAGTTTTCCAGTAAAAAGAAAGCCCAGAGAGGAACTCACTGAAGGTGCATGATACGATTTGGGTTCGACTTCCCAAAGACGTGACATTTATAGCATGAGATAGCGAGCAAAACCCAAGGAGAAGTGGAACATGAGAAATTATTTCCAAAGGAAAAACTTAAACATTTCCTTCCAGAAAAGCTGGCCCTTAGCGCTTGGACACTGCGGGGCTCCACCTCTCCTCCCTGCCGCTGCGGCTGGGTTTCTCGCCCAGCTTTAGACAATGTCTCTGCTGGCCGGTCTTGTGGCTGGTTGCTCTGCCCTGCTGCCCCTGCTCCCCAAAGCCACCAGTGGTCACAGGTTGGCATTTGGTCGCTCAGACCCAGGGACATGTCATCCCTGTACCCCTTTCCCTGTCCTTCAGCTGAATAGCTCACATTGTCCCAGGAAAAGCTTGGCAGAGCCAAGGGGATTCTGCTGTCTGTGGGGCAAGTGTGGGAGATGCTTTTGCTGTGGCTCCCAGTCAGGTCTGTTAAAGCCCCCAGCCCCTCTCTTGCTCTCACCACTGCTTTTGGGGTCTTAAGCTTATTTTTGCTTTTGCAAAAAGGGGACTGAAAACCAACAAATAGACAAAACGATCACTCCTGTAGGATGTTCAAAAAGCCTTGCTTTTGGGGGAACAAGGGTGAATATCAGCTCCTGGAAATCAAAAGATCCCATTCAATCCTCTGGGGCAGCAGCAAGGTCTCCCCCCAGGTCCTAGACTGAGTTAGGGATGGGAAACTGTAAAGAAAATGCTTAGATGCAGAAGAGAGAAAGGGCAATGTAATAAAGATGACAAAATTAAGGGGAAGACAAGACCGGGGCAGTCCCCTGTGCAGGCAGCACTCTTTTACGGGCTTATCTCAGCCCTCCTCAAGCCTTTTGCAGCTGGCACAGCTGGGGGGCTGCCCCTTTGCATCCTGCTCCGCATGAGGGGAAGGGCTGAGCATCACCCAGCCCAGACACGGGCCTTGTGGGGCCGGATGGTGCCGTGTCACAGAGCAGAGCCAGGAAGCAGCAACAACACGGGGAAGTGCAAGGTACAGTGCTCAAAGCTGAGCGCTGGGCACGTTGGTATTTATCCCTGGGGTAGGTATGGACGTGGTTTGTGCCACCTGGGCAGCAGGGGCCAGGGAACGCTCCGTATGGGCTGTGGGGATGAGCTGGGGAACTGGAGGCAGCCTCGAGCCAGCCGCTTTCCCAGCTCCGCTGCTCGAGGTGCGGGTGCCCTCTCCCGGCAGCAGCCCGGGCTTGTGCCTCGCTTCCCGGGCTGCATCCGCCGCCTTTCCCTCCTCTGGGCCCCTCGCTCCAACACCAGCCTGCCGCGCTGCCCTGGCCCGTGCAGGAGCCCGGCAGGTCTAACACAAATTAAACATGAGAAAAGCACAGCTCGGGCTGGTGGCCGCACTGCCCTCCTGGGGCTTTCAGTGTGGAGGAAGACGGCAGCTGGACTCTTCTCCTGCCCAAGTCGGTGGGACCTGGGACAGATGGGCAGTCACAGGACAGGAGAGGCTATCGCTGCCTCTAGGTTTGTCCCAGTCCTCAAGGCAGCAGGTCCAGCAGCTGCCACACATCAGGATGGAGCCTCCTTGGATTACACGCAATGTGGGAGCTCTTTTTCACTGCTGAGGAAGTCCCGGAGGTGGGGACAGCACAGAGTCCTTCCCAAGGGCTTCCCTGGTCCTTCCCAAGGGCCATGGTCATGGCAGGGCTTTGCCGATGAAGGGCGCTGTTGTGCTGAGGACACCGGGGTGTCCTGTCCTAGAGTGGGTGACAAGAGCCTCCTCTCTGCGTTTCGGGGATCTGCCGGATCCCCTGGGTGCCCAGGGCTCAAGGGCTGGCGCTTGTTCACCCCAAACTGCTCTGCTCCTTGTGACTGCACCCTGAATCAGCCACAGCTTGGGGATATTTAGACCTTTTCCTTCAAGGCAAAATGACTCTGCAAAGACAGGAAAAAAAAATTCAGTAACATTTTAGACAGAGAAAACGCAGAGTGGGGTGGTAGAAAGAAGGGAAATGAAGAGCTTCTGTAACCTGCTGCCCACAGAGCCCTTGTGGGCAGTTCTGACCTCCAGGCAGAGCAGTGACCCGGGATGCAGCAAACTGCACCGGTGAGCATCCCTCTCCATCCCACCAGCCGCCTGCTCCCTGCCCCACGCAGCAGCCATGCAGACCGGCCCTGCTTCCCTAGCAGGGGCGGCTCATCCTCCAGCCAGCCCTGGCAGGGCTGAGCAGGGGCCACATGCTGTGTTCCAGCCTTATGCATGGAGAAGAGACAGGCTTTGCATGGGCTGTATGATGCCGGGTGGCTTGAGGGTGCCAGTGTCTCTAGGGAAGGACAACCAAGACACAAATGCTGGCCACGGACAGCTGAATGACGCTGGAAGAAAGGCTTGTGCTAGACAGAGGATAAAAAACACCCTTTGGACAGCAGAAGCTGCTAGTTCCTCCCCTGGGATCTGCCTGGAGGCTACTGGCAAACGGACACAACCCCAGAGGAGCAAGCAAAAGTGTCATTCAGCGCCCAACAAGGCCTCTTTGAGCTGCTCGTCTTGCTGTGCCCGCTGGGAAGGGGCTGGGACAGTTCCAGAGGGCGAAAGCATCCGTGCTGGCATGAGGATGGATGTCCTTCCTGCTGCTCCGCCCCAGGGTCACACACATCTCCGGAGGGTCCTTCTGGTGGAGCGGGGCAGGCAGCAGCCCAAGGAAGCCCAGGAGCCCCCAGTGCTGCTGGCAGGTTTTGTTGTGACCTGCAGGGCCTCGGTCAGCGCAGCGCGATGTGCAGCAGGGCTTGTGGGGGTTCCCTGGGCTGGCAGAGTGAGCAGGGAGGATTGCAAGGGCTGCATGCAGGGGAGCAGGGTTTGTGCTGCTACCTCTGGTTCTCCAACATCCTGCTCATATGCCATCACCCGAGGTGGAGTGCTTCAGGGGATCGCATTTTGCAGAAACATCCTTCAAGAATGACACTTTGGGCATCAGGATTGGCCCCACCAGAGGCAAAAACATCCAGTCTGGCATTAATTCTGAGCAGCCTTGAGCTGGCTCTGTTTTTCCCTGCTCCAGGCAGAGTGGGGCACCTGGGAGAGAAGCACTGTGAATTGAGGCGTCTGCCTCTCCATTCCACCTACGCTGGGCATAAGGTCACAAGAAGATAGACCTGGAGCTAAAAGACACCATAGAAAATGGGGACCAGGCAATTGATAGAAAGTGTCCCCCGAGCAGGGCTAAATAAATCTAGCAGAAGCCGTAGGATGGAGGAAGAGAGATTTAGGGGAGATGTCAGGGAAGGCTGATGTCTGCACCAAGATGCATTATCTGGAGAGAGGAGTGGAGGTTCTGCCCCAGGGCTCCACCGTTCAGCTGTGCGTGCTCCTGTCGGAGGTGTTCTAATGTGGTGCTGTCGGCGGTGTGATCCTCTGAGGGACGTGAGCAAGTGGCAGAGGGGATATTTTTTAGCGCTCTTGACTAGTAAGCACAGACAGCTCGGGGCACACAATCCTTCAGGTCTGAAGTGGAAGCAGCAACAGGAGAATAAAAAAAGGACGGAGAGCAGTTTCTCTGAGCGTGACTGCTTTTATTAATCCATCCATGAAGAAAGCCTCTATTTGGTAAGGCATAGCTAGCAAGGGGGTGCGTGCTCTGGAGAGAGGGAAAGCAGTGGAAGACAGAGAGGAGAGTGGGCAGGAAGGAGGGAGATCGTTCATGTTGTGCCACAAAACCTGCGTCTCTGGTGAGTCCCCGGGGCTTGTGGGGTTCCTGCGAGTCCTGCAGTGTCTCTCCAGCAGGGCTCGAGCGTAGGGGCACGTTTGATCTCTGAGGAGTTTGCTGAGCAGGTCAGAGCGGCTGGGAAGCTGGGAACAGTGCTGCTAGGGAGATATATTTCAAGACAAGACCCTCAACCAGTCCATTCAGTGCTGTCAGTGCCTCCGGGTGTGATACGCTGCCTGGATCTGCTCTGCGCACACACCGGGGGTTGCCGAGTGACCGCAACACATCCCTCATCCCGTGCTTGTCTCCTCCCATCCTCCCCAGCTCCTAACCACCCGGGTCCAGGCCTCTGTGTCCATGCAGGGAGCAGCTGGCGGGCGGGCGGCCGGGCCGGAGGCGGCAGCAGGAGCACGGCCGGCGTGCGGTGCAGCCGTGCGAGGGCAGCACAGACCGCGGCCGGCGCAGGGAGCAGGCAGCGCCCGCGCAGCACCACCAGCGCAGCCGGCGACACCCCTGCGCGCGCTCCAGGGAGCGGACGTGCAGCAGGGGCTGCTAAAGCCCCGCTCGCAGACAACCTGTGCGTGGGACCTCGATGCTCTTGCAGGCAGGAGGGGTTCAGTGCAAAAAGAGCGCCCTGCTCAGGCCATCGCTGTGTCCCTGTCGCATAGAACCACAGAATGGTTGAGGTTGGAAGGGACCTCTAGAGATCATCTAGTGCAACCCCCTGCTCCAGCAGGGACACCCAGAGCACATGGCACAGGGTGGCATCCAGGTGGGTTTGGAAGATCTCCAGAGAAGGAGACTCCACAGCCTCTCTGGGCAGCCTGTGCCAGGGCTCTGTCACCCTCACAGGAAAGAAGTTCTTCCTCATTTGGAGATTAAACTTTCTATGTTTCAACTTGCACCCATTACCCCTTGTCCTGTCATTGGCTACCATGGAGAAGAGCCTGGCCCCATCCTCCCTACAGTCACCCCTCCGGTACTTGAACACGTTGATCAAATCTCCTCTCAGCCTTCTCTTCTGCAGACTAAACAGGCCCAGCTCGCTCAGTCTTTCCTCATATGATAGATTCTCCAGTCCCTTAATCATCTTCATGGCTCTGTGTTGGACCCTCTCTAGAAGCTCAATGTCCTTCTTGTCCTGGGAACCCCAGAACTGCCCCCAATACTCCAGGTGCGGCCTCACCAGAGCTGAGCAGAGGGGCAGGATCCCCTCCCTCCACCTGCTGGCAACGCTCCTCCTGATGCAGCCAGGATCCCATTGGCCTTCTTGGCCACGAGGACACATTGCTGCCTCATGGTTAACCTGTTGTCAGCCAGGACTCCCGAAGTCCTTCCCCAGATGGGGCAGGTGGGCAGGAGATGGCATCTTCCTTGGAGAGGAGGGCAGCATGGTTGCCCAGCCTAGGGCTACCTGCTCCCCAGTTCTGCATGCTGCACCGGGGGCCTCATTCACATCTCCCGCCTGTGCCCATGAAAGAAATTGATCTTTGCAGTCATTTCTGAAGCTTCAAGGGAACCCACATTAGCCATGATTTGCCCTGTGCATCACAAGGCCAATTCTCTGTTCCCACGGGGTGAGCAGGACTGGAAATGTGTCCATGCCAGCAGAGTGTCCGCACCAGCACTGCCAGGATGGAGAGGTGGGTCCTCCCATGCTGCTGTTGGAGCTGGAGAGGCAGCTCACCACCCAGCTCGTGGAGTTTGGTGGAAACCCCTGCCTGTTTGAAACAGCAAGATCTCATGAAGCTGTGTGGATTTCCATGGATGCTCTCCCAGGGAAGGTTTCCAGGGCAAAACGGACAGAAAAGTCATTCCTGATTTTGCTTTGAGGGAGCTGGCAATGCAGCTTGGTGGCGGAGGTGTGCAGGAACATCCAAGACCCAGAGGCTGGAGACCAGGCAGCAGCAAAGGTGGGAGGTAGAGTCCCACAGAGACTGGAGGACAGAGTGCCCAGAGCCTCTTGGTTGTGACGGAGGTGGGTGCGCTTCCTACAAGAGTAGAGACTGGGGCTGTGTGTGCTAAAGGGCTAAAAGGATGTGAGTGTTGGCTGTGAACTGCCAGGGGAATGGCAGGGTTTGGGATCTGCAGATAGTCAGGGGGGTGAACACACAGGAGATGGTTTGTGTGGGACCCTCCTGCTAATCTATCAGGCATCCATCATTGTGGACGGGACTGCTAGAGACGAGAAAGCACAGGGCAAGTTTCCAACATTTCTCCTTCTCTAGATCATGGTCAGAGGAATTTCCTCCAGGGAGAAAATCTCCCGTGTCTGCTAAGGCTGGAATAGTTGTATCTCTAGGGTAGACAAAACAGGAGAATCAAGACTGCAGCCCAACCATCCTGCAGGCAAACCCTGCGGTGTCCTCAGCAAGAAGCTAATACGTCCTGTCCATGCAGCTAACATTTTCTTGACTTAATTTCTGTGCTGAAGCTGAGCAGAGCCCATGCATGAGCAGGATACCTCCCAGGCCTATTCCTCCTTCCACTCAAGCACAATCAGTCCCAAGCAGTTGTGGAAATGACTCTGCTTTCTGTACCTGTATTTGCGAATGGACACCACAAATGTGCAAAGACACTAAATTTAGATGCTGACAGACTTTTTCCTTGACGAAATTATCTGGAAGTGCCCATCCTCCCCTTTTGTAGCAGCATCCAAGGTCACCAGAAGGCTGTACAGCTTGGCCAGGGAGTAATTCCAAGACATCCCAAGACAGATCCAAGAAGGTTACTCTGCCCTTGGATGACTATGAGGGAGAACTTCTACACACACACTGCAGCTAACCTTGATACCTGCTCAGGTTATAAAGTTACGCAGAGTGGAAACATCTCCTTTCTGAATCTGACCTTTCTTCCTTTACAGTTCCTGGAAACATTTGTTCTCTTCAAAAAAAGCGCTTTGGGAATACGAAGTACTGGGGGATATGGGTCTGCGTGCATTTAAACACCACGGCAAACTGAATATCACCCCATCGCAGCACGGCGCGCAGATGGCGAATCACCCGCCTCCCCGCTGGGATGTGCTGCAGTAATCGCGCGGCAGCTCCTGCCCCAGCTGTTGGACCATACGCAAACGCCTCCCGCTCACCAGAGACACGAGATGGGGCACAGCAGGGGGTCTCCAGGCAGCGCTGGGGCTCTGATGCAGCACACAGCCCTTGGATGGGGTGAGACAGCGTGCACTGCTATGGGTCCCTGCTTCTGCAGCAGTGTGGAGGGGGTTGCTGATGGTGCCCATGTCCTCCTGACCCCCTCTCCTGCTCTGCTCTGAGACATTCTTTAGCCTCTTGCTCCAGTAATGCTCCATCCTGCAAACCCTCTCTATGAGGGTTTGCAGGCAGTGGAGGAAGAGATGCTTGTTTTTGCCCCTGTCCTTAAGCCACAGCCTTGTCCTTGCTTCAAGGTGACGTGTTTTGTTGCATGAATGAGCAGCCAGTCCTCCCAGTAACCCCAGCAAAGCCAGTGTGGCCACATATGTGGGCAATTGCTCTCATACTCACCTTGCAGACTGATAATGCAATTTTCTACTTGAACTCATCAAGGACCAGTTCACCAGGCAAAGGATAAGGACCCAGAGGTGGAGAATAGGTCCTGCAGAATAAGGGCTCTCCTAATTCTGTCCCTGATGGGAAGTCCAGCGTGTTGGAGGAGAGAGGGAAGCCAATGGACTCTCCAGATTTCTCCTTCCAAGAGATTTACAGACTGTCACAATATTGGGGACAATTTATCCTCAGTCATTTGAATCTTTCTCAGCAGAACATACTCCCACGCCAAGGGAGTGCTCAGCAAAACACACTTCTGGAGCAGAGTCCCCAGAGACTGCAAGAGTCCATGGGATTTATCTCTGCAACTTATAAAAGTTTTACTACAAATCTTCTGGCCCAACTTAGCCAAGAGTTTGCTCTATAAATTACTACCAAGCCAGGGATTAGAAGCACTAAAACAGACGTACTTCACGGCTAAAAAAAAGGCACGGCACAAGCTTGAAGATTTGTTCTGCCTAGAAGTTTTATTACACCCAAACTGTATGAGATAATGTGTAGCAAAGGAATGCTTAGCGGATCCATCTGCTTTTGAACACGTTTGTGCAATCACTCTAGAACGAGGCAATGAAATTGCGAAAGAAAGTAGAATTAGAAGGCGTCACAGAGCACGGTAAAACTTCTCCAGACAAAGGAAAAGGTGACTCTATTCCCTCCCTGAGCTGCTCTTACAGTAATCCCTGCAGCCCTATGAGAAACTGGATCCCTGTGCTCTGAGAGCCTGAAAGTGTCTTTTGTGTGCCCCATGGTTTTCACACGTCTTTTTGCAAATACATGATATTTACAGAAAAGCAGGGTTACTTTTCATGCATCACATCCAGGAAAGAGTCTGGATGTGATGCCCTGAGGAACCCATTGCAGGACCGGGACAACCCAGAGACCCAGCCTGACGACCCAGAGAGCATCTCCTTGTGCACGATGCAGCAGAGACCTTGTGCATGGGACCACGGACAGTGTTCGGGGCTGCTTGGAAGGGGTGAGTGCAGCCACCAGTGGTGCTGGGTGTTGCTCTTGCTGACGGTAGCCCGTTCCTTTAGGAACACCTTAGGAACACTATGCTGCACTTGGAGGTGATTGGCACAGGCACCAACCCAAGGCACTTAGATTGGGTTCCCTGAGCCCAAAGAGGCAAACAGGCCCTGAGAAGGTCTTTGCTCCCTGATGGATCTGTCTGTAGCCCCAGGGATGCTCAGCTCCCTGCTCTTTGGGTGATGGTAACACTGCCAGCCTCCATCCTGTCCTGCCACAGACAGAGGGCAACGTTTTGGGTTTAGGGATACTCCTGGTAATTTTCTCCTCATTTTTGGTGCAAGTATTGGAATAGGGATGTCCCTTCTTGCTTGCTTGACATCTGTCCTGTGAATGCTTGTGGCTCCTCACAGCCTCTGTGCCACCTGGGCTGCTTGCTCATGGCACCACAGTTTTATTCATACAGCCCTACTTTTCCTCTTGCCAGGTACAGGGAGGGTGTGCATTCCATTTATCCCACTACTCCTGTTCGCTCTGATCCAGCAAGAGGCAATGGTCATTCCCAGAATACGATCCCCTCTTTCTCCACAGCATCTCTCGGCTGCTGGCTTTCAGCTTCTATACAGACATGGAGGTAAACGAGCCACAGAGCAGTAGTGGGTCCTGCAGGTTTCTGTGATGCAACCCACATTCTAGCAGAAGTTAGGAGCAGCAACCCTTCTTTGAAGCCACTGTTCGAATAAGCCAGGTATTTCAGAGCTTAAAATCAATCCCACATGGTGTCCTTTGCAAGACTTGGGGTTCCGAGCCCTTCTGTTCCCTGAAGTATCCTTCTTGTTTCAAGTGCACCTGTTATTCTTCTCTTTTAAGCTTTCAATGCTAGTTGTGCTCTGGGGATGGCTGCTTTTCTGTTGGAGTGACTAGTGCATGGCTAGAGGAGGCACTGAGAGCCCTGGGGCTGTGTGTCCTATGGGTAAGGCATGGGCCAGCACACACTTGAAATTGCACTTTCTGGTATGATTTTGAACAATAAAAGGGGTTAATGTCTCCTGTCTTCCCCATAGCAATGTCTCTTCAGACTTCCTGGCATCCTGCACTGGTGGGGCACTGCAATATCACATGCAGAGGACAGCATTTTATGCAGGGGCTCTGCTGAGAAAAACTATCTGTCGGGACGCATGAGAGAGAGATAGGTGACATTTCGTATATCAGGATCTGGCAGACCCCATCCTACTGCTCTCCTGGCCTTGCGGGGCACAGATGTATTCAGGGAAGCTTGTATGCCAGGCTGTAATGCCATGGATGAGGTGTGTGCAGGACACAGCAATTGCTGCCATCGACAGGATAAATTCCCCCTTGTGGAGGGAGTAATATTTGCAGTGATTCACCCTCTGATTGCGGCTGGGAACGTGACAGCAAGGTAATATGAGGGCTGGTGATGAGGCTCTGAGCTTGGAAACAAGGGATGCAGGAGCTTGCAGGGAGTCAGGATGCAAAGGATGGAGGATGCAGAAAGTGGAGGAGGCCTCAGTGCCTTGAGACTATATGCCCTGCAAGCCAGGGAACCTGAGCAGCAGGGATGGAGAGGAGCGTGTGCTGCCTATGTGTGCTCCCAGCACGGGCTTGCAGCAAGGGTCCTGCCACGAGGCAGCGCGATCCACGCTGCTGGGACCACGTGAGTGCCCGCAGCGCGTGCAGGGCTCGGGGTTCGGCGCGAGTCACGCGTCTCGTCGAGGTGGAGCCGTGCGGGCTGGCTGTGTATCAAAGGGCTGTATTTCTGCCAGAGCGCACTGTGGTGACACTGCGAGCCCTGGGAGCAAAGCGCCCGTCATTTATCAGCCTCGCTGGAGTCCCCATGGCGGGATCGGACTCCACAATATGTGCCCGGGGCCACAGGGGTCTGTGTTAGTCTCAGTGAGAGGCAGGCAGCAGAGACACTCAGGGCTGCCTGTCCATGTGTCCCTGGCTCCTCTGCCACCCCTGGCTCATCCTGATGCTCTGCAGTGTCACCAGGGCTCAGCAGGTCCCAGCAGCCATCTCAGAAGGGACAGGAGGGCACAGGGAGGCCAGGAGCCCTCAGACAGGGCCGTATTTCACTCCTGGCCCTGAAACCCTGACAGGCCATTGCAACCACTCTGCTCACTGCCATCGTGTGCTCCAGTGGTCACCAGAGCCACCACACAAGGGCCAGGCCCATGAACATGCCCCGCACAGAGACCAGGCTATGGCCAACAGTGAAGCCATCTGTTTCCCAGGCTGCAGCTGCTGCCCTTCCCATTGCAGTTTACTCTGCTTCCTATAATTTATTCATCCCGGGATGCAGCTTGTACATCTGCAGTATCATTACTAGAGACGCCATTAGCTTGAAAATTTTATAAACTTCTGTGCAGGTGATAAGTTGAAAAGTTAAAGAGGGTTATTGCAGCAATTGCAATATTGCGTAAAATAAAAGGGATTTGTTCAGTGTTCATCTCACACGAGAGACCGCAGCTCTGGAGGAGGTTAGGGGCAGATCTGCAGCCTGATGTAAGTGAGGACCCTGCTGCCAGCTCCTGGGCATCTCACATTGGCTCTAAACTCATGTCTTTTGCACAGATGTCCTGCTACAAAGGGCCTCTAGGCATTTGCATTGTGCCCTGTGCCTCCCCAGCTGCAATGTTTCTGCACACAAATGACAAGAGGGGTTGCAAATCCAGATGTTCACATCTGGACCTGTGTTTTTGCTAGCAGCAATGATTAAGCAAATACCCCCAACTGCTACATCATTGCCAGAGGCCTGGGTCGTTCTGCCTGTTGACTTGCTGGTGTCTAGTGAGGGCTTTTTTATGGGGACATTTTGGATAGGTGCATGCATCAACGAGTTAAGCTGTGCTCGGAAAGCTTATTGCCTTATTGCCTTTTTTAATGGCTCACAGCACTACCAGGACCATGTCTGGGTTTCGTCAAGAGACTTTTTCAGGCCTTGCTTCTTGCTCAGATGGGTACTGGGTGGATGAGAGCAGTCCAGAATCATCTGCCTGCTGTCAATTGCTCTGTCTGCAGCAGGGCTCCCCAAGGAGCATGGAAAGTTCCCACTGTGTAGATGTTTACCAACCAGAACATGCATGGGGCTTGTAGTCTGTAGCCTGCTCCTGTCTCACTGCAGGAATTAAGTCATCCTGGATGATTGAGAGTGATTCAGAGTGATTTGGATGTAGGCATGAGCCAGTAGCTGCACATGCAGGGTATGGTGGGCAAGTAGGAATGGTAGCCTTCGTCAGAGTCCCTGCACCTAGGAAATAATAGTATAATGATCAATTCTGGCAGCTGATGGTCTCTCTGATGGTTCAGCCGGAGCGATAAACTCCCTCTATATAAGGCCAAGGGAAATGATTTACCAAGGATGATTTACCAGTGTCGAACAGCTCACATCAGAGATCATCCTAGGGTCTTGCAAAAATCCTGCCTTCTCTTGACCAGAGAACAACCTTCCAGTAAGACCTCACTCATCCGGAAGATATTCTGAAGAATACAGTGGCCTTAGGAACTTAACGACCTTAAGCAAGTCTTGAAGGTGAGGAGCAAGATCCTGCGCTTGACTCAAAGCATCATGATGAGCTGTGATAGAAAACAGAGACCCAGACTGATATCTCCTTGAGTTGCTGGATTTTTGGTGGGTGCAAGGCTTTATGGCGTTTCTGGGGCCTGCTGTCTGCTTGCCCAGGTGTCATGCAGAGAGGAATGGTCTGGAGATGGGTCAGCATCTGCAATGACGGGACGGAGCTGGGCAGCTCAGCAAGACATCTGGAGGTGTCGCTAGCTTGTGCTGCTCTGGGACCTTGTCCACAGTGATGCCTTCTCGAGCACAGACCCCAAACGAGCCTGCCAACCCAGGCAGGCAGAACCAGCTCCATCCTGCTCTTCTGCTGCACAGGTTTTCTTCCCTCACGCGGCATAACTTTTGGTTGCTGACGCATGCAGAGAAACTCTTTTCTAATTGTTCCTGACTTTAGACTACTGCCAGGTAAACAGCATGGAAATTAGTGGAGACAAGTAAATAATTTGTAAATAATCATTTATTTATTACTTTCCTCTCCGTTCCCTGCACAAGCAGATTGCAAGAAGCCTCAGAAGCGCTCACAATTTGGAGTGAGTTCTCTTGTGAGGCAGTTCCCACTCCCTATGAATAACTTATGAACAGATCAGAGTGAATATTAAAGGCCTGAAAATCCGGAGACTTGTGCTGTGGAGCTGAGTAAGTATTGCTCCAGCTCCTCAAATAGGCTAGCTATCCAACCAAATAGCATAGGAGGATTCACAGTGCAGTAATTAAAGTGCATGCACATTTGTTAATCAATGGGTTGCCTGTCAAGTGGGACAGGTAATGTAATATGGGGATGGAGTACCTGTGACAGAGGATGCTGTCATTGTACTGAGGGGTCCAGGAAGTCCATGACGGGTGATTTGGACACAGAGTGCAAAGTTTGCTTTTGGGGGTGATTTGTGCTACACGGTGCTCCTAAAGAGCTATTCATGGGAAGTAAACCCATCCTGGCCAGCTGGATGGGGCTGATGCTGGCTGTTCACAGCGGAGGCTTCAGGATAGCCTTGCACATCTATAAATTACCCGAGCAGTGGTAGGAGGCACGCACAAAGGGTTTGATCCCGAAACCCACTGACAGCACAAAGATGCGCAGACTTCAAAGGGCCCAGGACTAAGCTCACACTTGGCTTTAGCCAGGTGCTCTGTGCTGGGCGTTTGTCCACCTTCAAGCTCAGCCACCTGCTTTGTATTATTTTCTTTAAAATATCACTATAATTCACTCAGAGGAAGGCTCCTAGCCCCCTGCCAGGCTCCTGAGGCAGGGATCCAGATCAGCGCTGCGTGAAGCAGGAGAAGAGGGGTATGGGCTGAAATCCCTGCTGCTTGTGCAAAGCACAGGGAAGCCCCCTGCCAGCTCAGCGGCAGATGCCTGCTCCTGGCTGCTCCCCACATCCCTAGGAGGCCCTTGGGAGGACTTGAAGAAGAAATTGTAAAATCATAGAATGCCTAAGGTTGGAAGGGACCTCTAGAGGTCATCTAGTCCAACCCCCTGCACACGCAGGGTCACCTAGAGCATGTGGCACAGGACTGCATCTAAGCGGGTCTTGAAGATCTCCAGAGAAGGAGACTCCACAACCTCTCTGGGCAGCCTGTTCGAGGGCTCTGGCACCCTCACTGTCAAAAAAAAAAATCCTTAAGTTCCTGTGGAACTTTTGAGGCTTCAGTTTGTGGCTTCTGTCAGTGGCCACTACTGAAAAGAGGCTGGCCCCATCCTCCTCACTGCCTCCCTTGAGGTACTTATAGACACTGATTAGATCCCCTCTCAGCCTCCTCTTCTCCAGGCTGAACAGGCCCAGCTCCCTCAACCTCTCCTCATAGGGCAGATGTTCCAGGCCCCTGATCATCCTCGTGGCCCTGCGCTGGACTCTCTCCAGCAGCTCCACATCCCTCTTTTACTGTGGAGCCCAGAACTGGACACAGTACTCCAGATGTGGCCTCACCAGGGCTGAGTAGAGGGGTAAGATCACCTCCCTCGACCTGCTGGAGACGCTCCTCTTAATGCACCCCAGGAACCCACTGGCCTTCTTGGCCACGAGGGCACACTGCTGCCTCATGGTCAGCCTGTCATTCACCGTGACGCCCAGGTCCCTCTCTGCAGAGCTGCTCTCCAGCAGGTCGGTCCCCAGCCTGTACTGGTGTCTGGGGTTATTTCTCCCCAGGTGCAGGACCGTGCACTTGGCCTTGTTGAATTTCATGAGCTTTCTCTCCGCCCAGTTGTCCAGTCTGTCCAGGTCCCTCTGGATGGCAGTGCAGCCCTCTGGGGTGTCAGCTACTCCTCCCAGTTTCGTATCATCTGCAAACTTGCTAAGGGAGCACTCTGTGCCTTCATCCATGTCCTTGATGAATAAATTGAACAGAACTGGACCAAGGACTGCCCCTGGGGAACACCGCTCAACACAGACCTCCAACTAGACTCCACACCACTGATCACCACCCTCTGAGCTCTGCCATCTAGCCAATTCCCAATCCACCTCACCGACCACTGATCCATCCCACACCTCCGAAGCTTGTCTAAGAGGATGTTGTGAGGGATGGTGTCAAAAGCCTTGGTGAGGTCAAGATAGATGACATCCACCGCTCTCCCCTCATCTATGCAGCTGGTCATCCCATCATAGAGGGTTATCAGGTTAATCAAACATGATTTCCCTTTCATGAATCCAATGGATTCAGTCTGAGGTTTGCACAGCTACGGATCCGGGTACCTACACACTGATGGAACTGAGAAGATCCCAGCAGATCCCCATGGTCCTTCAGCTAGGTGCCCTGTTGCATATTGACCTGATGCAGGTCTTTTCTGCACCCTTGGGCATCTTCACAGTTAGCCGTGTGTGGGTGGCCTTTGTCAAAAGCATCTGGAGAGCAATGCAGGGCGCTCTGGAACCTGCTGTGGGCTCTGTGGGCTCCGTGTCATGGCCAGTGAACATGCTGGATTCACGCTGCACAGTGGCATTTGAGCCCTGATTGTAGAGGGCAAAGCCAGAAGATCATCCTGTCATTTCCCCGTCTCTGAATAAATGCACTCTGGGAAACTCACTGGTAGGCCCAAGATGTATGTATTTTTTCTCCTTTGGTGTATTTCTCACTCTGAAAGACCAAGGAGCATCAGCTAAGAAGCATCTGGGAAGGGACCTTGTTGGGTGTGCTAAAGCTGGATTCCAGCTTCAACCCAGGACCCTGACTGCAGGAATGAAGTGTGTTTTCCTAGACATTCACCTTTCCTTTTGCTGATGGAACCCTAGTGCGTCTGTGGTCCTGCTAGATCTTCAGGGGTAGAAACACAGGCAGGTAAGATGGACACCAAAAGCCAGAGGATGCTGTGATGATGAGAAGGGAAGATCCACCAAAACCTGGAGACATTTTGGGGTACTAGATGGTTCCAGCCTAACCTGGTGAAGGTCTATCTCCATCTGGACATGATGAATGCCTCTGAAAGCACTGTGTTTTCCCCTTCTCTCGGCTTTCCTGGTATCCCTATCCTGATTTGTTGCCTTCGCCACCCTCTGCTCCACTCTCCAGACAGCAGGACCACAAGGATGGCCCTGAAGCAATGCACAGCTTAATGCTGGCCCCAGCTCCCCACTGCCATATCCCCACATGCGTCTGCACAACTCCCTTCTCTGACAGCCCTATGCATCTGCACTCCAAGCAGAGTGGGATTTACCCTGTCCCAGGTGCTCAGTACACGGAGTTAGCCCTCATAAACCTTGCAGGCATGGGAACCCAGACCAGCTGCCTCACTTGTGCCCATGGGGACAGCTTATATGCCCTGGGCTCATTTTGCTGTCAGCCATGGGCTAGTCCTTGGGATCATCCAGTACCCATCCTGGGTACCCATTCCTGGCCCATTCTGGCCAGGGAAGTGAATGGGCTGTGCTGCTGGGGTGGGGATGAGGATGGGGCTGGGGATAGGGATGGGGATGAGCTCTCCCAGCTCCCCTCCCTGCACCCTCTGGGTAACCGTGCTCATGGGAGGCAGAATGAAGTCATTCTGGTTCTCCAGCAAGCCCCTCCAGCTGTCTGGAGCCAGCACAGATTGTGGGACGTGTCTGGTGACTGACGGGGCCTGAAATCCACATTTATGTGAGATGATAACAAGAGTTCTAATTTTTTTTTATGAGTCAGGGCTAGGGGAAAGGGAGGGACTTCCCAGGGTGGCTTGGCAGGGGTGGAGGGGGAGGTACTGGGCTGGGGGTGGTGTGTGTATGAGACACGTTTCATCTCATTGACCCCCAGCTGCATAAGATCTGCTCAAATAAAAGCAACATCCCGTCCTGACCGAACGGCAGGGAGCAGCTGGGGAGGAGTTGGCCCATGGATGCTGGAGGCTTGCATGGAGAGGGGATGCAGCAGCAGGGCTTGAAGGTGGCCCTTGGATCCAAATGACAACAGCCCATAGCAGGAACTCCAGGTTCAGCCTCTTCCTCAGCAAATTAGGGAGAAACTCCACTGAACTGTTCTCTCCTTTTCCCAAATTAGAGTCAAGGCCCTTCTCACTGAGGAGCCTGAGCATGACATTTCTGGTGTCCAGTGAACACCATGGCCATGCTTAGACACTGCTGATCATCTTGAAGAAAAGCAGCTGTTGTGGAAGGATTTTGGAAGGATAGGGTACCTGTCTGTCACACACCTGGGGCTGCTGGATGAGCTTGTCCTTGAGGCTGCATTGCCACCTGGTCACTTTCTAGGGGGAAGGAGGCACCTGTGAGCCATGCTGAGAGCCCTGTACCTTGCAGGTCCAATGGTCTAGGGTGCACCGTGGCCACCAGCATCATGTGTTGCTCATCCTGACTGGAGAAATTGAACTTCCAAATGGTTCCTACCTTACATGGTAGGATGATCCCATTCGCACTTCCTGCGAACAGTGCTGATGGAGAAACCTCTCCCCAAAGCGCCTGAAGCGCCTGTGCAGAATGACTCTCGCCCGGAAAGGAGGAGGGGGAGATGAGGCCTCTTTGTAACAAAATCTCGTCTGCATGGGCCCCTTTGTTGTTATTACATTTATTTATTGATCCCCCTTGGGAAAACCTTAGCAGTGCTGGAATAGCCGGGGCTTTATTAATGGGGGTGGGGGGTGAGGGAAGAGGAGGGGGGGCCGAGCAGAGAGCTCGGACCATCTGTTCCCACCAAAGGGATGGAGCAACAATAGCCATGTTTATAAAACTCCTCTGCAACTCATTGTGTTTGTGAGAGGAGAGCTTCCACATCAAAGGCCATTTCCGCTCCCTCTGCTCGGAGGCCCCTGCATCACGGCCTCTTCTAACATCCTGCAAAGATCACCCCGTCTTGGCCCTCTCCTCCCCCCCAGCCCGAGGTGCATGGCGAGGCTGCAGCAAGATCACTAGTGTGGCAAAGGGAGGCGCATGGACCATGCTGGCCGGTGACTGACATTGGGAGGCAGCATATACCGGTTTGCTAATGCCTTGTGGTTTGGGTTTGAGTTACGGGAGCAAGCTGCACCATACCAACCTCCACACAACCCCGTGCAAGCTCCCCGTGGGAGAATACTGGCCACTGGAGTCCTCGACCAGCAATTGCTGGGGATTATTTGCCTTTCTAAGGGAAAATTTGGGAAAGAAACAAGGGGTGATTCCTTCAGGAAGCGATAAATCCCCGCAATAAGACACTGGGCAGAGTTTGCTGGGCTGAGGTGGTGGGACTGCTAAGACGCTGAGTGTTGGCAGGATGGAAGAACCATCTCCAAGCTGGTTTTCATTCCAGAGCTCAGGTCTACCGCAACTGCTTTGCTACCTGTAAAGTCACTTTGTTTTTGCTAAAGCTTCAGATGTGAAAAGCCAACGAGAAAAACAAGAAAGGAGGAAGGGAGTGGGGTTTGGCTGTGTTGAGATTGGCTGTTGGAGCTTTCATAATGAAACAACTTTCTGTTTGGCTTTGCTCTAAACTTGGGTTAGATTATCTGTTACGATCAGACATAAAATAAAGACCATTAAACAAGAATGAGATATTTTGACTGAATCAATATGTTTGGTGTTTTTTTTTTTCTTTTTTTTCTTTTTTTTTCCCAAACTGATCTTTATGGACAAGATGAGGGTTTACTTTTGGCTCGAATCAAAGCTAAATGTCTTCTCTAGCATTTGGAGTTGTCGGCCATTTCTGGTTACAAGCTGTCCCGGAGGAGACGGGTCGTGCTGCAGGCTGCAGGAATGGGCTGTGTCCAGCCAGCCTGCACCCTCCTGTGACCCTGAATAACGTCATGGCCTCTGGGGGGGCAGCTGGTGCTTTGAAGGTGACGACAGTGTCCGTGGGGTGAATCGCTAGTGACTGCTTGACTCTACTGAGGTTCCCATTCATGAGTGTGTTGGAGAAAGAGAAACCTCTACTAAGAAAACCCTGGTCTGGCCTGGGACATGAATGGGCCCTCTGGAAGATGCTGCCAGTCTGCAGAAGGGCAAAGCCTCACCTGGCAGCGTTTCTTCAGCCTTGGGAAACTCTCTTCTTGCTGCACCATCTGGTCCTGCAAGGACTGGATTCCCAGCTTGCCAGACAAGGCTTTTGACAGCCAAGCTGGAGGCTGGGCAGGGGCAAGCTGTTCTCATGGCTTTGAACCATTGTTTCCATCCTGAAGGTGAAAAACTTCCCAGAAGCTACTTAAAACCTTCTATTTAGCCCCTTTTGGCTGCGTCCCCTTGGCCTGTCCTCCACCAGGCTGCCAGCGTAGTCGTTGAGTACAATCCCTGGCAGCTCCTCATGCCCAACAGAGCAGAGGAAGGATACAGCTTCCTCCCAGCACTTAGCAGCACCCGGCAGCTTTCCCGGGAACTGTGCATGGAGGATGAGGAACCCAGACTTCTGGGAGACGCTTCCATTTCATGGCTAAGCCACTGCTCCGCTAGTCAGCCGCACAGCTCCATTAAGTCCCCTCCTGGCTGTCTTCTTTCCATCAATCATTCCGTCTCCGTTGAGCAGCCCAGACACCGGATCTGGGTTATAAATAAGGCAATCAATCAGAGATGCTATTAGATAAACAGAGTGGCAGAAGCCAAATTAATGCTTGGCTTTTTCTTGAAAGGGAGAAAAAAGAGTCAATTGCTTATTAGGGGGCCCTGGTGTGGTCTGGTCTGCGTGCTGCAGTTGAGCTGCTCAGGCTGTGCTTAGCTACTGTGTGTTCATGTTGGGAGGTTTAAGGTGCTGTGAGCTCCAGCATGTGGCTAAAAATCAGACATTTGAGCAAAGAGTGAGATGGTGCATGAAAACATTAGTTCTGGAGATTGGGTTGGACCCTGTGTACATGATCACTGGTGCCAAACTGTGCTATGCCATGTTTCTTGCATAGAAGGATACCGCAGCATTGAGGATGCTTCCTCAGGACGCAGCAAAGTTCCCCAACTCAGTGTTTCAGCTGCCAGGCGAAGCATCTTTGGGAACCTAGGCTTGGAGGCTATTAGAAGCTCTCAAACAGCCCATGTTGGTGGCCCTGCTCAGGGCAAGTAGTCAGTGGAGGCTGGGGTGGGAGCAGCACCCACACAGGATGGGTGCTGGGGACGTGGGAAGGCATTGGTAGGTTGCACATGTCCAGCTATAGTACCATAGAGGGATGAGAAGGTGCCAGAGGTGATCTGAAAGGTAGAGAGGGCTCGAGGATGCAGATGGTGACGTCTGGGGACCAATGGCACAATACCTGGGTAGGCGCTGAACCATTCGGGCTAGAGGGGATTAGATAGAGTCTCTCCGTTGGACCAAATGACCGAAAGCTTCTTTGGGGGAGGTTTCCAGCCCTGATGTGGAGCCACTAAGGAATGAAACAGTCAAAGGCTCTGCCCGTGGCAGTCTGTTCTGATGGTCTGTCACCTAACGCTGCCAGAAGCCTCTGCCCTGTAGAGGTGTGAGGATGCCTGAGGATGCCTGGACTATTGTGATTACCAGGGACCCAGAGGCATCCCCAGTGCCATCCTCCTGTGACTAGGGAAGAAAACCATGTGCGGAATACTGCAATCTGTCAAGGACGTACAAAAAAATGTCTCTGCACAGGGGACTTAGAGACACACCAAACAGTTCCCTGCTCAGGGAATTGCTTTTGTGTTTTGCTGGACCGTTGCAGAGAGTGACAGTGGGGTCTCAGGCAATCCATGGTCTTGTGACCTTGCACTGAAGTTAAAACTTTATTCAGTGTCTTCTCCGTCCATCGCAAAGAAACGCGGGGAGCACGAAATAGCTGGTGAAGCTGTAGGGACTTTTTCGAAAGTGTGATAAGCCGTGACCCCACCAGGCTTGGGCTCCTCTGCTGCTTGGTCTGCTCACCCCACAGCGTTCCTGCCTGCTTCCCGTGCAGCACTGCAGCCAGGGAGCAGCTCCTTGCTTCCCTCCTGATCCTCTTGCCAGCCCTCAGGGCTCAGCGTGGGGCTCCCGGTGCAACGGCAACCGCCAAAATTGACACCCGAGGCGGGATTTACTGCCACATACATGCTGGGGGGATGCAGGGACCTGTTCCGCCCGGCTGCTGTATTGGATTTCATGTTATATGATGCACAGGTCTCTCTGAGCGCTGTAATTCCCTCTTTCTTCCTGTATGGATTTATACTGCTAAGTGGATGGATTTTCTGCTTGGCAGGGACGCTCCCCGGGGACCTTCCCAAGTTAGCAACATCTCGGCACATCTGTAGGCAATATCACCAGGGCACTTCGCGAGTGGGCTGATGCTACAGCCCTTGCTTTATGGACTGCTGCTTAATCCTTAGAGCTGCTTCCTGGAGTCTGGCTGCAGGGGACAGCGGCACCTGGGGCTCTCTGTGTCACCCGCTGCTCCTGGATGGCTTTTCCTATGGCCCTTGCTGGCCTGGCACCTGCAGCACCTCTCCCTTGGCCCCTGAAAAGGCTGGAGAGGGGCAGGTTTTTGCTTTGCAAGCCAGCGGTGCCTGCAGCTCATTTCGAGGCAGCCCCGCAGATCTGGCTGGAAAACCTCCGGCGAAAATGAAGCTAATCTGCTTGTCTGGGATGCTTCCCCCCAGCCAGGGCCAGGCCTGGCATTTTCTTCCGTGCTAAGAGCTGTCCCTTCCCTTCCAGCCCGAAGAGCCATTTGCTATGGTAGATTACCCCGGCTTTTAATGCTGTGAATCCATAATTAGTGCATAATTAATTACCAGATGTTTTTAACACTAATGAAACATTAATAAATGATGGAGGCATGTTGTCTGGTAATGAGACATTAACCAGTGAACCTCGGCGGCGCGAGGGGCAGAGCAGGGCTGCGCTCTGCTGCAGCACAGCCCCGCACGGCGCAAATCGCAGCCAGCGCCTGCAAGCGGCTTCACGCTGCCTTCAAGCTCTGTCCCATCCTTCTGTCCATCCATCCAGAGAGGGGCTCTTGGAAAGCAGGAGGCATGGGGGAAAGGGGCCTTGGAAGGTGTGGGTCTGGGGGCAGGCATTTCTGGATGGGAAAGGCAACCCCTGATAAGGGTAAAACACAGCAAAAGGGCTGCTCTAAACCATGTGCTTCCTTGCAGAACCAGGAGTGAAAAGTGCACTACGGTGCGCTCAGAGCTTGCACCAGCTGGGCACAAAGGTGGAAAAAAAATCTGGGCAGGAATATTGCTGTTAGGGTAGTGGGAGACTTCAGACATGTCAGCTCTGCTAGGGTATGCCTAAGAGCACCCTGAGAGGGAGCATCCTTGCCCTGCGTGCTGTGCACAGAGCCCTTTGCACATGTGGCTCTGCTCCTCCTGCAGACCCTACGGATGCTACTGGGACACCAGGAGCCATCTAAAACCAGGCTCTTTCCTTCCCCAGGGTTGAAGAGTGTCTCAGCTCTGCTTGGTGCTTACAAACGAGGGGCTGCGCAGGCAGTGCTGAATCCCTCACCCCTCTCTGCTGGGGGAGCAGGAGGGATTTTCCCCCTGCGGAGCCTCTCTGAAGCCCACCACAGCGCTGGGACCAGTCTGAGGCTCTGTGGTGAGTGGATTTGAGTCAATGGGGGGTTAATGGGAGGGTTTTATCATTCCTTTAAAACTCAAACATTAGAAGTCAAGCAGCAGGAGGCACACGGGTCCCCGCCCAGCACGATCTTGAGCCGATGCATGGAAAGGCATTATATGCCCACCTGGAAAGGCATTGCATCCCAATCACCATCCTAGCCTGGAGAGCCTGGGGAGGGAAATTAAGGAATGGCCGTGCCTATGGATTGCAGCGCTCCGGGGATGAGTCAGGGCAGCTCCCAGGTCCTGTGTCACCATTGCGAGCTGGAGCTGCCAGCACAGTCTGCTGCTGAGCTGGGTCTCGGCGAGCCCTGTCCTTCCTCAAGATGCCCTTGATGAAAGTTTAATTCAAAGCATCTGGGCAAAAGCCGTTCCTGTGACATGGAATTATTACCCAGGCGAGGAGAGCGCGTTAATGGACACTGGGTGTCCTCTCTGCATGCCCCAGTGTGCAGGACACGGAGACAACCCTCTGTTCTCTCAACGAGATGCCAAGGGGCACCCAGAGCCAGGGGCATCGGGGACACTTGAACCCTAGGAACATGTCCCTCTGTGTCACCCCCCAGCACAGCACCATGTGGGGTGGCGGCCACCCAAGCAAGCGCCTCCTTGGACCTTCTCGGCTTGCTCTGGAGGCCACTGCTGGGTCTTCAGCACCACCTGGGAGGTGATGCTGTTCCTCAAGCCACTCGGGCTGCTGCCACTGTCCCCGCATCCTCCCCGTCCCAACTAACATTGTGCCCTGCAGCAGGCAGCCAAAACTGCCCATGGAGACTGGAGGGTGAAATAACTCGCCAGGGCTGTCAGTGGTCATGAAATGATCATTTAATGAAGACAATCTCTTCTGGTGTGCGTGTGTGTGTGTGCGCGTGTATGTGTGGGTTTTTTTTGTTCTTTTTTTTTGTTCTTTTTTTTTATATATATACATCTATAAAAAATTCAAATACAGCATGTCAACAGTTGGAATACTAGGACGTACAGTATTAAATATGGCGCTTGGGTCCAGGCAGGAACGAGAGGAGCTGTCTTTACAAAACAGGGCCTGGGGCAGGGCAGCGGGGAGAGCGGAGCAGGGGTTGGGGGTGGCCATGGGGCTGTGGCTTGCTGAAAACAGCAGAACTATTCTGGCGTGGTTCAAGGATAAGACAAAGACGTGAATGGAGGCGATTCCCAGGATCCAACATAGTCAAGGGGCAGGGATGGGACAGGGATGGGGCAGGCGAGGGCTCCTCTGGGAAGTTTCTGGGGCGGCGAGGTTGGAGCATGGCTCTGGGATGCTCAGCAAGGAGACAGCTGGGTGGGGAGTGGACCTGCCTTTTTTTTTTTTTAATTAATTTTTTTTATCCCCCTTTCTCCATTAAAACAGGGCCAGCCTCCCACTTGTGGAAGCCACCAGCCACCTCCTGCAGCGAGCCCTGTGCACATCCCTGCACCCCTCCAGCTTTTCCGTGTGCTACAGAGCTCGGGCAGGCAAGTGCAGTCCGTGGGTGCCCCCTCCCCGCCACCCCATTCTCTTATCCCCTTTTACAGACGTGCCGCGAGCACGTCCTTGGTGCGGTGCTGCCTGGCTCGGGGTGGCACCGCGGTGCCGGACTCGCTTCTCGCGGGGGCGCAGGGCTCCGGGGGCGCCGGCACCGGGGGTGCGGGCGGTGGGAAGGGGCCCGTGCGCTCCCTGGTGCTGAGTCCGGAGGGGTGCGCGGGGACAGGGCAGGTGCCCTTGGCGCGGCGGCAGCTCCCTCCTCCTTCGGGGCCATGGCGAGAAGCGTGATACGTCCTCAGCGTGTGCAAAATCGAAGAGAGAAAGAGACTCCAGCCGGGGCGGGGGCAGCAGGGCGGTGGTGGCGGTGGCGGTGGTGGCGGTGGGAGGTTGTCTCTGCTGGGCAGTGATGGACGGCGATCTGCAAGGCGGGAGAAGAGGGGTTACTGGCTCTGCTCTGGGCTCATTCCTCCCCAATGCACCACCAGCTCCATCATGTCCTCCCGGCGCCGGACCTTGTGATGTGCAGGGACACACACATCCTTTATCCTCCCTGGACATCCTTCATCCGGGATGTGCAGGGCTGCTGGCAGGATTGATCCTCCCAACCTCAGCATGGACATTTTGGGGCTCTCCAAGCTGCCATCTCACCACGACCTGCTGTTCCGTGTGCTGGGCTACCGCATGCACACGCGGTGTGTGCGTGGTGTGTGCATGTGCACACACACGGTGCATGCAATGATGCGCAGTGCGCACACGTGCGAGCCTGCACACATTCCCACGCCTTTCAAGCCCTGCCAAGAACATTTTTGAAACGCATCTTTGGACTTTCTCATTTCAGGCGGTTTTGCTTCTGTTGCTAAGAAAAGGCGTTCGATTTGTTGGGAATTTCTTTTTTCAGAAGAGCAGAGCCGGCAAAGGGAGGAGGTTTGCAGAGAAGGCAGCATCTAAAACTGGCTCGTCAGAAAAGACTTTGTGGGCAAGGTTTGAAAAGGCATTTGGAGATGGCGATGCAATGCCTGATTTGCCAAATTTGGGACAAGTAGAAAGAATTGCAAAAGAAATCCCAAACTTGTTCTTGATGCCACTCACACAAAGCCAGGTAAAAATACCCCCTTTTCCACCTAAGATAGAGGCCATGGGCTCTTCCCTCCCCTTCTTACACCCAGCAGCCCCGTCCCGCCTCTAGTGCCCCTGATTTGGCGATACTCACTAAATAAAGAAGACACTATAGGCAGCCAAGACCAGTCCAGCTGTCCAACACACTGCCACGGCCCCGCTGCCCACTCTGGCCCCCCTGTCGCAGATCTTGGTGGTGGGAGGTGGCATGAAAGAGGAGGTGCTGGTGCTCGTTGTCTCTGCGGGAAAGACAACGGATGTCAAGGGAAGTGCATGGCACGTGAGGAAGCCTCGATGCTACTGCAGGCTGCGCTTGCACCCGTAGGAGCGGGGCCGGGATGGAGCCGCAGCCCCGGCACCTCGGGCGCATGCGGGCTCTGCATGCACAGCCGGCACATCTGGCCCACGCGCACATCTGGCCAGCACGCCAGGCGTGCGTGCGCACACGTGCGCGCACGTGGCCCGGGCGCCCGGGGCTTGGAAACGCTCCTGGGGCGTCGCGAGCTGCCTGCTCCGCGCACCGGGGCTTCCCAGGCGCCCGTGCCAGCCGGGTGAACGGCGTGGGGCCGCTCCAGTCCTTCTGGGAAGCGCGGGGCTGATAACGTGCATTTGGACGCAGTCCCAGCTCTTTCCTAGAAACAGAGGCTTGTTAACTTTGTGGCTTTCAATTCTGGCTTGCTTCCCTCTGAGCCGTTGCGCGGGGTCGGAGGTGTGCGGCGGGGAGGGCAGCGGGGGGCCAGCGCTCTCGTGAATGATAATAAATCCCCATCCTCATCGGCGCACTTAGTGCATCCCACCCAGCAGGATGCCAGGGCCGGGAGCACTGAGTCAGCAGCCGAGGGCATGGGGAGGCAAAGCCGCAGGGTGAGGGGATGTGGCACGACTTGTGGATGGGGTGGGATAGGGACCCACGATGCCACAGTGTGTGCCCTTCACCTGAATGCCTTGTGCACCATCCAGGGAGGTTAGGAATGAGGCTCAGAAGAGAGGAGAGGCAAAGGAAAGAAAGAAAGTAGAGTCCTGGGGGTCCTGCACTGCCTCAGAGTGGAGAGGGCTCCAGTCTGCTCTGATGTGGGGCTTGGAAACAGGCAGCGCAAAGAGGCTGGACTGCTGCATTGCCACCTCGCTGGTGCAGGGCGTCACTCACCCGTCATCTGGGCCTCGGTGGTGAGGTGCTTGGGCTCCTCCATCCAGGGGGTGGCGTGGACCGCCACGCTCCAGTCGCTCCATGTGCCAATGTCGTTGTCCTTGGCCGCCACCTGGATGATGTACTCCTTGCCCGCGTAGGCGTCCGTGATGGTGTGCGACGTCCCGTCCGACAGCTCCACCTGCACAGACAGGGAGGGAAGGGGCATCAGCATGGAGCAGCCTGTGTACCGGGTGACAGAGCCAGGGACGGCCACCGCGTTGGTGCCAGCATTGCCAACCTCTCCATGCGCTCTTGCAACCTTGGGAGCTGGCTCCGTGTCCCCTTCCTTGCCTGGCAGTGCAATTTGTGTCCTTGCGGTTTGTCCCTGCAGCAAGAGCTTTGCCCTGACAAAGTGTCTCTGGTGCCACCCTGGTGCCACGGCGGCTGGGGAAGTGGCACTGCCGGTGCAGAGAGCTGGGAAGGAGCTGCTGGATCACGGCCAGGGGAAACCCCAAGCACCGGGAGGCAGCAAGACGCGCAAGGCAAGCAGAGCATTTACCTCAGCTGGAGGACCATAAAGAGCTGATTTTATAGCACCTAAGCACCATTGCAGTGAGAAAATAGCAGGGACTAATAAGCCCTTTATAGTAAAGGGAAAGAAAGCAAATCAAGAGCTGAGTGCTCTGGTGGGAAAGAGGGATGGCAAAGCTGGATGCACGCAAACAGCAGGCAGGCATTGGCTCCTGGCCCTCGTGCTGGGGCAGTCCGTCCCTCCAGCATCCTCCGAGCCGGCCTCTCCTTGGGGAGAGGCTTTGGGCAGGGGCATGAGGCCGGGCCAGGGATGCAGCCGATGCTCTGGCTGCGGATGGGCTGCCTGCGGGGCCTGTTCCTGCAGCCGAGCAGCTTCCTCTAGAGGTCACCAAAAACTAGCAAATGCTGCAGGCTCCCCCCTAGGACAGGGCAGGCTGGTTCGCAACCATGTCTGTTGTACGCTGGTGGTGTGTGCATCTGCTATATGGGCACGCTGCTGGGGCTAGGGAGAGGTTTCCTCTGCAGCACGTCTCCATCTCGAGGTGGTTTTTCTCCCCCGCACGCTGCTGTCCCATGGGTTTGGCGTGCAGTCCTTGGACAGGACCAAGCTGTGTCCAGCCCTACATCCCAGAAAAAACAACTCTGTCTTGGCACTGCTGCTCCCTGGGCCACTGGATAAGTCCTGTCAACTCCAGGAGATGTGGTCCCTGCTGAGGTGGTTTAAACCTGAGCTTTGCCCAGTGCTTCTGGGCACCCCGGGTCCACTTTGAATGTAGAATCACACAATCACAGCATCATAATGGTTGGAAAAGACCTTCAAGATCGTCAAGTCCAACTGTAAATCCATCACCACCGTGCCTGCTAAACCATGTCCCTAAGTGCCTTATCTACACATTTATTGAACACTGCCAAGGATGGAGGGCACTGGAGAGGACACATTTCCTCCCTTCAACAGCAGGCACACTAAATCTGCAGCGTCCCTGGGCTATAAGGAAAACTGTTCAGTGTCATCTGTGCCATCTCCTTCCCAACTGCTTGCTTGGCCCAACGGTGGGGACCACCAGCCCTGTGCTAGGGGCACAGAGGAGACATGGGACCCCTCCACCGCCTCAGGCTGATGCAGATCCCTTCTCCTCCAGGCCAATGTTGATAACAAACATATCCGAGGGCTCTGACACAGCCCATCGGCTCAGCTGGAGAAGGGGGTGCCTTCTCTGGGTGGGACCGAGGGCATTTCTTGGGTGTCCCAAGACACCCGGCTCAGGGCCAGGTACCGCTCTGCATGGGATGGGATGCAGAGTCAGTGCAGATGCCACAACCTCCTTTCTGCTCTCGTACCTGACTCAGCCATCCAGGAAGGAGTTTGTGCAGAGCGAGGGGTCTGGGACCCTTCTGTGATCTGGACAAAGCCACCCCTCTTGCATGGAATGGGTTTCGACCAGCTTCTCTTATCATATGGGCAAACATGGAAATTCCGTGATGCTTGGGCACAAGAGAGGAAGAGAAAAGGAAAAGGATGGACTTGTTCCTCCTGCAGGACACAGCTGTGCATCCTTTGTGAGATCCATTCCAGCAGCCCCACCAAGACCTCCTCTTCCAAAGACCAAAGCCCAAACTAGATTGAGGTCTCCAGAAGGGAAGAGGCTACTGGCACCCGCCGCTGCAGCCAGCAGAATTGTTCCTACAGGGACAAAGCTTCATGAGCCAGACACCTAGGGGCTGGTAGGCAGAGCAGGAGACACACAGGGTGACAAAACACTTCTCCCGTTCCTCAGGTGAAGCAACACCCTGTGCCATACCCATGCTGGAGAGGAGAGCGTGGTGCCAGCAGGGGCTGCTCGGCTGCGGCTTGGGCTCAGCCAGAGGTGGCAAGAGCCGAGGAGGAGCACGGCATCCTGCTGGGCTGCAGCTCGATGCACTGAGCGCCGCTCCGCTCCCCGCGCTCCCCTCTCCTTGCTCAGGCGCTATCGAAGCAGGTTCCGTGCTGCGGTGAGGCTGTAACAAGGCTAGACGGTAATTGCAGTCATTACGCGTTCCCTCTTCTCCTGCGCGCTCCCTGCAGCGAGCTGGCAAGGGGAACACGCTCTGCCTGTGCTGATGCTGCCGCCTCCTCCCTCCCCTGGCTCTGCATCCCATGCGGGACACAGTGTCATGCACACACCATGTGGCACAGGGTGACCATGCCGGGCAGGCAGCCCCTGCCCCTGCCATGGGCTCCGCTCACTGCCTCCAGCCCTGCTTACACTGCACCGGTCCCCACGCAACCGCTTGGCAGCGTCCACAAAGGTCCCACATGGACCTGCCACACTGCACGGTGATGCAGGGCGCGTGAGACCGATTAATTCCTAATGGCAGTTAACGAAACCTTGCTGTATGAGCTCCCAGTGTGCACGCTCCTCCCGGCCCGGTCTGCGCTGCGCTGGCGGTGCCCTCGGAGGCTGCAAACATGAAGGCCCAGAAAGACTGTGTTATCCGGGGCTCAGGAAGACCGTGTTATCCAGCTGATGTGTGGATCTCACTAGGTCTCTTGGCACCCTCCAAGCTCTCCTAGCTATTTCTTGAGACCTGCAGCAAGCAGGCTGGGCAATGCCTGGGGAAAGGCAGTATCATGGAGCTCCCCTTGACCCAGATGATGCTCCAGAGCATTTTCTCCAGACCAAAGAGACATCCAGGCTGAGTATTTCCACTTGGGAGCTTTTCCGGCCTCTTCCCAGATGCAACCGGTTTGCAACTGAGCGTTTGCAGATGGGACGTCGCAGGCACAGCGGGGTCGAGCAGACCCCGGCACGTGTCGTGCCTAGCTGGAAGGGTTGTCCCCCGGCTCTGGGAAGGACATTCCCCTTGGTCCTGGGGGGGATGTCCCTGTCAGACCTGTGAGGACACTGCCCTGAGCAACTTGGAATAAAAGAGGGGAATAGACTGGATCTCTCCTCACACATGTGCTGGCCAGCAGTCACCTGCCCTGTTCCTGGGGCTGCACTTAGCACGGAAGATCGGAGCTGAATCCCCTCAGTGCAGCCCCTAGATGATGCTCAGCCGCTTCCCTGCAGCCCAAGGCTTGCAGCAGCATCTCCGAGCAGGACAGCTCAGTGACAGGGGACAGCGCAGGTCGGGGCGGGCTGGGGGGGACGGATGGACACACAGCTTCAAAGGCAGAGGGCGAAATTCCTTAATCCTCCTCCCTGCCTCCGGGAGACAAAAGCGGGCGGGAGGCTGCCCATGGGGATGCTGCGGGGCAGGGGGGGAGCTGCCTTTCGCGGCCGCCTTTGTGCACCTGCCAAAAGTCACTGGGGCTGCCTGGGAAGCGCTGCCCAGATTAATGAGGGATCAGCGGCCAGTGCAATGCGGAGCTATTAGCATTGCAAAAAGAAGAAGTGGGGAGCGGGGGAAAGGAGAAATGAAAAGGAAAACTCTTGAACGTACTGATGCAGCCGACAGCTTGCCCAGGGCGGCGTGGGCCGGCAGCCCGGTCGCTGCTGCGGTCACGCAGCCCCCACCAGCCCTGCTGCAATCCGCCGTGCTGCTGGTGCAGCAGGGGGTAATGAAGTGATTTCCCCCCCGGCCGCCCTGCCTGGGTGCCCCCACAGCAAGGAAGGTCGCTGCTCTGCTCCCGGCCGCGCTCCTGCGCCCGCTCGGGCAGGTAGCAATTACCCGCGCGCAGGGTGCTGCGGGGCCAGGCCTGACGCCCAGATGGCCTTTGAAGCCGGGGGGAGGATGAAGAAAGAATCCCCCGGCCCTTCATCCGCCGGCAGCTGCGCCGGAGGCTGGCGCGCGTTCGGAGGAGGCGGAGGGGAGCGGGGAGGGGGATCGGATGCCTCTCCCGCTGCATCCCACATGAGAATGTGCTTGGCGGCCCCCCTGCCGCTGCGGCTCTGCTTTGCGTTGCTCCACACCTCCCGCTGCCCGTCCCGGCTCCCGGCACGCAGCCGGGCAGCGAGGGGGGCATCGCCGCTGCAGAGCCGGCCCTGCAATCCCCTTGCTGTGCTGGGGGAGACAGGCTGCTCTGCCCTGGCCCATGCCCTCTCCGGCAGCACCGCCTGCTCCTGACATCCCACCTAAATATTTCCTTCGCTCCTGGAGGGTACACAGCACGGGACAAGGTCCATGATCAGAAAACCAGGCGGTTGGCAGGCACCAGGTCACCCCTTGGCTTTCCCTTTGCTCCTGCCATCACGGTTCCATGCAAAAGCCCCGTGTCACGCTGCGGTCCCCACACGTGTGCTGCCGAGCACATGGCCCGTGCGGCCTCCACATGCTCCACAGAGGCAGTGGGATGGTTCCAGGGCGTCCTTGATCGTGACAGCAGGCGGAGCAGCCACGGGGAAACGGGAAGCAGAAATGGGATGTGGCTCCTGGAGGCCATGCAGCCGAGTTTGGTGCTCCTGGCCTCGGTGATCTCAGGGGAGCAGCTTATGGTGGGTTTTGACATGCCCTGGGGAAGGCGGCCAGTGAGGGCTCCTTGTGTAATTCCACCAGTAATTCCAACACCAGGAATGCCTTTGGAAGCACCAAGTGCTGCACGGCGGCTACAACCCAAGCACTGCCTGCGGATAGGTGAGGAGACCTGGGGAGGTCTCTCACCTGGGGAGGTGAGGAGAAAAAGTGATTTCTGCGCATTTCCCACCTCCGTCCTCCTCTGAGGTCTCTACTCCACAAAGAGCTCTGAGGCACGTTATTACAACCTCAACATTTTGCTCCCTCCTATTAATTTTTTTTTTCCTTTTTAATCACTGACTTTGCAGCTGGGAGGGAAGTGCTGCAATAAAAGCTGCCAGGCGTGAAGCTGTAGGTGACGGCGCTCAGGGTGACCTTGACGCAAAGGTGGCCTTGCAGGGAGCGGGAGCGCGGGCAGAGCCCCGGCTGCACCGTGGGGACGGATGCAGCCTGCGGCGGGGGCAGAATCCCTGCAACTGCCCTGGCTGCTGCCCCTGGCAGCAGGAGACGACTCACTGTGGCCAGTCCAGAGCATCGTGTCCTCTTCTCACCTGGGAACCAAATTACTAAATTTTTGGCAAATCGGTGTGTCTCAGACAACGCCTGGTGCTGAGCAGCAAGGCTGGCATATGGGGCTCCAGGGTCCAAGCAATTTGAGTCGTGGGGTGACACGAGCGTCTTGCTTCTGCTGAAGAAAGACAGTTCCAGCCTTCAAAAATGCGCAAGGATGGGGTCCCGATGCTTCCAGAAGAGAAGACGAAGGAGAGAACCTGACTGCATTATTAGCTTTAAATATCTCATGACCTTTTACTGCAAATCTCGAGATCTGAAGCGCAGCCCGCCTCACGGTTCGTTAACATTTCATGTTGTCAGCACGGCCAGTGGGTTCAATTAGGCTTCACGACGGCATCTGCAAATTGCTGGCAGTCCATGGGAGGAAATCCTCCCCGGGCCCGGCCTCCGGCTCAGGCGCTGCTCTAGAAATACCTCCTCAGGGCTTGCACCGAGCTGGCCAGGTCTCAGCCCAAGCTTCCCAGATGATGTGGCAGGGAATGGGACATCAGCCCTGCACGGATGTGCGACTGGAGTCTTGAGCCTGCAAATGCTGCAGTGCAGGAGCTGGTCTGGACACAGCCTGACCAGGCATCCCCAGAGAAGCCCTGGATGGTGTCTGGTTTTGGCTGCTCTCACCAACACGTCATGAGCATCTCTGCGCTCTGTGGCAAGCACAGGGTGTTGGGGCAGCCCTATGGTGCTCCATGCAAAGCCAGGAGAGCTGGGACTGCACTTGATACCAGCTTGCAGGAAAGCAGAGGGTCGCAGGGGCTCGGGAAGAGCCTCTGGCGCTCGCGTGCCCGGCCGTGGGCTGCGCACGCACACACTTGCCGGGATGCAATACGTGTGAGCCCCGAGCTTGCTGCTGTTGTGAGTTAACTGAAGGAGCCTGTAAAACCAGAAACAGGCTATTAGCAATCCATTAGGAAAGGGTATCCAGTTCCAGCCTAGGTAATCCATTAGAGGAACATCTGAGAGCATTAGGAGAGCTCGCTTGGGGCCAGGATGGGGCTATAAAACAGAAGAGGAAACCATGCTAATCTGGCTTGAATTACAAACTTAAAAGCAGGAGAAAAATAAAGGATACCCTAAACATTAAATGTTTTATATTTAGGAGACAGAACGTGAGATTCTGCCAAAAGGAGAGAATAAAAAACCTGTTTAGGCTACAAATATCCCATCTCTTTTCTGGCAGGAAAGAAACTGCCAGCCCCTCTTCTAGAAAAGGAGGAGCGTGACTCCGAAGTTTTTTGTCTGTCCGGAGTGTGATCATGCTGGAGTGGGGCAGCTGGGACAGTCGGTGACACACGGTCCCGCTTTGACACCTTTGCAGACTGGGTGGCTGGGAAATGCCCGTGTCCAGGTGGGATGCAGCCGCCTGGCTCCGGGCACAAAGAACAACCCGCACGTTGTTGGATATGGATGCTTATGGATAGCTCGTGCAGCAGAGGTCTTGGTAATATCCACCGCCGCCGCCACGGATGGCTTCATTTTCTGATGCCAAGGCCTGGCGCTATTAAAACCCCGAAAGGAAGAACCTGGGAGCGAGCAGATGCTGATTGAATCAGGCCCTGCGGTGCTCGACAGCTCGACATCCATCCTATCCTATTAGCGCTGGTTCAGTCCTGCCCGCCGTGGTAAGGTGCATAAATCAGACCTTGCAAAGAGCACGGGAGGCAACGGGGTGGGATGGCTGCCCCTGCCAAGGAGCTTGTGCAATGGGTGGCTCTCACACGGCTGTGTTCCCACCTCCCGTGGGTGCTTGTGCCCGATGCCATCGGAGATTCCTCCTGCATCCTCTGCAGCCAGACCCATCATCACCACCTTGGACAAGCTCTGGGCAGGCCAAGCCCAGGTGGACCCCTCTGAGCCGTGTTCTCCCCTCTCCAGGGAATGGGGACACCACCACGAGCAGCCTCAAACAGCAACAGGCCCAGAAAAGCAGAATTCAGGGCAGCCTGGGCACGTGTCTGGGTGCAAATCCTGATTTTGGGGGTGCCGGATGGCGGCTGAGGACCCTGGTCAGAGCAGCCCTGTCTGCTCCAGCGCTGCCATCCTCCTCCAGGCTTCGAGGGATGATTGAATTAGGCTTTGCAAATAATTCATCTGATGAATAGTGGCAGTTTTCTTCAAATCACCCACAAATCAGATTTTTCATTACCCGGCCAGCGGGGGCAGAGAGCCGGAAAACGAGGCTGGTACCTTGTTCGCTGAACATTTGTGCCTGCTCACTGAGCAAACAATTCCCCAAACACACCTCGGCATCAGCTCACGACCGGGAAATACCTCTCCAACAGGCTGGCGATGATCAAGTGGCACCCGGGAGCGCCTTCTCCCCGGATGCACCAGCTCAGCCTGTCTTTAAATAGGAGAAACCTCATGTTGACTATCTGGAATTGCCTTTTCCAGCCAGGATCTCCCTGCTGCGGTTGTCTCCCACATCTCCATGGCCCTGGAGAAGGTCTCAGTATCTATATCTTGGTGCCTACAGGTATCTCTGCTGTGTCCTGCAAGCACTGAGTACAGCTGTCCCCTGTGCACGCTGTGGGCATGTTTTGACATTGTCACATTTAGAATTTTTTTTTTCCACCTAGAGGGAAAAAAGGAATCCAAAGCAAACTCAGCCTCTCCTTTTCTAAAAGCTCAGGTGTGTTTTACAGCCCACCGTAGCTCCTAGTCTCCTGTTTCCTGGGAGGGAAAGAGGAGCATGCGGGAAAATCTCTCCCACCTTTGACTGATTTTCAGCACCTTCAGCAAAATATTTCAATCCGGAGCAAGACAAACATTGCTACCTCATTAAAAAATTACCCCCAAAAAAGAAAAATCCCCATAGCCATCAACATTCTGAAGAGACTCAGATCTTCCCAGATGCAAAGCAAAGACTCCTTCCCTGCTGGAGTCGTTTTTAGACCCTGAGACCGGTGGGCTAGCAGAAAACTCCTGCCTGTCTCCACCATGTGGATGAGTCCCCATGGACTAGGTGCTGGACAGTATTTCCCATTTTTTGGTGGGGAGGAAAACCTCCTTATCAAACAAGCCGCCCCCGAGCTTGCCTATTGGGCTTGCCACCATCCCATCGCAGCCATGTGGGAATTTGGGATACAGCACCATCTCCCATGGCAGAGCAGCACATTGCTCCCCTCCGCACGGGGAGCGCACGGATGGCACCAACTAAAGCCCCTTCCTCATCTTCCTCATCTTCCCACAGCCTGTGAATGAATTCCATCCTCCGTGCTGCCAAGAACTTCACTGACAAGTTCTTTCTTTCTTCCTTTTTTTTTTTTTTTAAAGAAACAAGAAATAAAAGTAAGAAATACGATAACATCAAGGCAATCGCTCTGTTACTGACTACGCTCCGAGTTACGGCGCACGGTATTTTATCTTCAGTTCAAAATCTAAATGTGGCAGAGGCGCATTTAAATGCAGTGACATTTATACTTTAAATGCCTTTTACGTCTCGTTGGCAGGTTTTATATAGAACATATGTATGGAAAATAGTTACAGGCCGTGTATTAAAATGCAGAGAGCGGAGAGCGCGCAAAGCCATTTGGAGGCAGAAGGAGACTTAAAAGAAGGGAAAGGCAGGAGGGAGAGAAGTGGGGAGAGGAGGAGGAAGAGACAAATCACCTCTCTGCCCTTGCTGGCATCCACTCCAGCAGGTTTCTGAGCACTGCCGGGCACTAAATCCCCCTTTCCCACCCCACGTGTGTGACTTACGTGCTGCCACTGGTCCAGGATGAGGGGCCGATAGCGCAGGAAGAACTTCAGTGGGAAGGACTCGGGATCAGGCCAGGACGAGGGGTTTTGCCAGGACACCTCCAGCCGCCGGGGGTTATTGGGCACGGGCTTGGCCACCACACTCTCCGGTGGGTCCGGTTTCACTGCAGGAAGAAAAGAGGGAAGCAGTTAGGGAAACCTCGCCGACTTAGTGAAAAATGATATTCCTGCTCCAGAGTGAGCCTTGCTCTTTGTCAAAGGTTTGCAATAGCAAATCTGTTTTAAAAAAAGAAGAGCAAGATCTGGGTGCATCCTTCCTCCTAGCCCGAAGGGAGTTGCAGTGCTAATCATTCCCTATGGGAGAAATACAGAAGCAGTGGGGCGCCCAGAGCCAGTCGTGCGCTCCCTTAGTCCACTCCACCTCTCCAGCCCATTCCACATCTCCTGTCTGAGAGGTGGCCAGCAAGGGAGGCCAGTGCTGGTCAGGGTGAGCCGTCGCGTGGTGAGCAGTGAGGACAGAGGTGCAGTGGGTCTGCGCAGTGCTGAGCTGCTCCAGATGGCCGTGCAACTCCTCCGCTCGCTTGGAGCCCCGCGCTCGGGCTGGACATCAGCTCCCATTGACAGGAGCTTGGAGTCCAAACACATACAGAAAAGGATAAATCCAGTGCTGGCTCTGTGGACTCGGCGTGAAAAGCAAAAATCTGCTCAGCTGAACGAATGCAGATGCGTCCGGACTGCAGCTGCACATGAGGGCTGTGAGGATGGTGGCTTTGGTGAGGGCACGGGGATGTTCAAGGGCAGCCGGGCTCAGCTGAGCACGTGGGCTTTGGGCAGCCTGAGGGATGCAGCTGCGGCAGGCTGGTTTCGAACATAATGCATGTAATATGTATGCATGTAGTAATATATAATGCATGTAATACATAATGCATATAATATATATATGCATATTATATGTATAAATGAGTGTGAAGGAAGGCGATCTGCCACTGTGCCCAAGGTCACCTGTCCCTTTTGCTTCCCTACATGGCCCTCCTCGAGCCGCAGGACTTGGGCCTGGGCTTGAAAGGAGCTATAGCCCTGCAGGTTGAGCTCCCGGTGCTGAAATGTGCCTCCTGCTTGACCTTGGATGAGTCATTTCTCCTAGTCGGCCTCGCAGGTCTGCTCCTCTCATGGGCATAAACACTCCTTCTCCCTGCGCCGTGCCTGTCTAGTCCATTTAGACGGTAAATTGCGAGGCAGAGGCTGTCTGGCTGTGCCTGAGCCGGGATAAGAGAGCCCTGTCCTTAGGAAGTAATGTAATATAAACAATAAGAGTAATAATAATAATGGACGATGGGCATTAGGCTGTGTAGTGGTTAAGTGGCTGCAAAACCAGATGTAATATCATTCCGCAGAGCTGAGGGAGCATCTCCAAGCATTCCTGAGAAGGAGAACTGGGACTTGGCCGGGGACATGGTTCACTGCTCTTCCCAACTCGGTCTCAGCTGCAGCGTCCAAGCGAGGGCTTAGCTTGCAGGAAGAGCCGTGGAAAGCACCAGACTTGTGCAAACTGTCTCCGATGACGGCAGTGCCAGGAAGGATCACTCAGTTATCTCCAAATCTCAGCGTTTTTCTTTATCAGGTCTGCTATAGGGGGTGAGTGCCAGCATTTTGCTAAAGGCCCTGCATGCTTGTACTTAACCAGCTTTTTATCTATTGCCCCAGGCTGTTTTTTTTTTTTTTTTCACATAAAAACTACACAAAACTGCCTCCAGTTCAGGCAGGCAGTGGAGACTCAGAGCACGGAGGGCAGTCTGATGGAGCACTTGCTACGAGTCCACCCTTCACTACGTTGTCCTGAGCACCCATCTTTCAAATGAGTAGAAAATGGATCCCTTGTGACTGTTAAATATCCCCTGGCATTTTCCAGGAGAAGAGGGATATTAAACTCCATGTCTTAGCCAAATGTCAGTCTAGGTAATTTAATTCTGCCTCCCTAAGTAGTATGAATTGAACTGACCTTCTGCCTAGGTAACTGTATACTAACGTCCAGAGAGGCTGAATTCCTCACAGACATGGGCTCGTGCATTCTCCCGAAGCAAAGCCCCACCGAGATACACTGTGCCTTTAACCACCCCAAAGATGGGGAAATTGAGTGCTCCTCCTAAGGTCACACAAGGCATCGTGGCAGATCCAGCACCCATCACCCAGGCCCCATCCCAAACTGCCTTCATCCTTCTTGGAGGACTATCCTCCTCTTCTAAACATCCCCGCATTGTGTCCTGGCAAGGAAACTCCAGGTGGGAGAAGAAACCCTTCCAATAACCCGCCAGCTCGTCTGCAAAGCTTTTGGGCTTCCTTGGGAGGAAGCCCTGTTCGGTCCCCAGCTCCGCTCCCTCCTGCGTGCCCAGCATGTCTGCAGCCCTGCCTGCAGCGCACACCAGACGTGCAGAATAATTAGTGCTCCCAGGCTGCTGCATTTTTAATGCTGTGTATCTTCTGCTGCTAATTTGCCCCGGGCTCGTGTTGGAAGAAGCACAGGCGTCGCTGAGGCGGGATGCTGGGATTGGCTTTGCTGTGTGGAGGTGTTGTTTTTCCTGCTTTGTTGAGGGATGCACTCGCCATCTGTCCAGTGCTCGGGCTGAAAAGCGAGTGAGGGAGAAGGTGTTGGCTCTTCCTTGGACGTCGTGCTGCTGCGGGTGAGCTCCAGTGCCAAGGTCCTGGTGCTCCTGGTGATGGACCATTGGCCATGGAGAGGGCTCCATCCATCACCTTGAGGAGGGATGCATCCATAGGAAGGGACACTTCTGGCTGCTCACACCTGCACATGAAGGGCTGGGGGTCATAGATGTCCCCACCTTCCCCTGCCTTCAAGTACTCTCCTCTCCAACCTTTTCCAGTCTTCTCTTGTCCCAGGGCTGGAGCTCATGACATCTGCAAGGCGCTGAATGCCAACACAGCTCCCAGCTCCCCAGGCTCACCTCTATGAATATTGATACCTTTGCGCAATTAAGGAAACAACTTGAGGGGAGCGGCAGGAAGGAAGGCAGCCCAGATCTCGCTGCGATGAAAGATGGGGGCCAGAGGGGTGCAAAACCTCTTCCAGCCATCACTGAAAATGGAGATGCAGAGCAACACCTCGCAGCTGGCTGCTAATAACCGGCACTGCGCGACCGCCAGCAAGGCATCAGCTCAGGATATCAAAAGCAACTACCAGTCATTTTCCACTCAATTAGAGTTCATCTCCCGAGCAGCTGGAGAAGGGATTTTCTGCTGGGGACTCCAGGGCCGAGGGGAAGGAGGAAGGAAGCAAAACCGAAGGAGGTCACGTCTTCCCGGGGGTCTCTTTGTGTCAGCCGGGGCCTTGCCGGTGGGTGGTCCAAGGGGGAGGCGAGCAGCAGGTCTGGTCCCGGCTCCGGGTCAGCCGTGCCGAGGAAGCCGGGGCAGTTATCCCACCACCTGGATGTTCGGCAGGGAGAGCTGCCAACACTGTGTTGCTTTTGCAGTTGCTGCCAGCTGCTGCAGTTCAACGGGGCTCTGCCCTCAAGTGCTGTTTTTCCTACGACCAACTGATGCAATAGCTTTGTCTAAAGAGGTGTAAGTTTTACCCACTTCCATCTACTCACACAAAATTCAGCACACCTCGAAAGATGAAGGCAGAGATCCCCAGAGCACCTGCTAGATGTTGGATCCATGCTGCCAGAGCCCACTGTGGTGGGAGGGCATCCCTTGGGATCACACGCACATTTGGACTAGTTGTCCGTGCTATTTTCTGCCTTTAACAGCCAAGGCAAAGCGGCATGTTAACATATACTAATACAGTGCATTTGTTTTAACTGAAACCAAGGAAGACACTCAAAGAGGCGCAGATCAAGGTACATTGCCTCCAGGTACATTGCTGGTGATTCGAGGCAGCTGAGTTCATCTCATAATGACTCTGCCAGGGCTGTTGACTGCCTACTTAAACACTTAATGACCACTGCATTTGTGCTGCTTGCACGGGGAGCTGTAAAAACGACAAGGAAGAGAGAATTTCATAGCTGTGTAGATTTTGGAGATGTTAAGGCTGTAAGATATTGAAGTGTATGCTGAAGCTGACTGGCTCCGGGATGTAGGACACAGCCTTTCTTCTAGCACTTTGGCTCATCACCATGGTCTCCAGACACATTCGAGTGACACAGATAGCATCTGCCAAGCATTGCCTGTTCTCTCCCCTGTTGAGCAGAAACTTTTGGCTTTTGAAGGCGCTATTCTCTATTTATCCCAATGAAGTAGACCACCAGTAGACCAGAGAGCAGCACGGGTGACTGATGGCCCTCCGGGACTTGGCAGCCTTTAAGGGGTTCCCACCTGCACCACGAAGGCAGGAGGAAGGAACAGCTGGAGGAGCCTAGCTGGGGAGCATCCAAAGGGGCTGAGGAGCAGCCATGCCCTGGGCTGACCTTCTCCCTTGTTCCTCACTGCCCATGGCCATGCTTGTCCAACCCTGGGCTTGCTGGCCCTGCCGTGCTCTTGCATGATGCCAAGGGGACGAGGGTCTGAGGAGGGAAGCATCATCCCCTCAAGTCGCACCCTGCATCCCTCCTGCCTTTTCAGGAGAGGCAGCACTATTGCACCCGTGCTGGCCCAGGACAACGCTGTTCTCTGTCAAGCGGTGCCTCTGACCTGGGCTGAATTGAGCCTCTGGGGCAGGACCTGCCTTGTGCCCGCGCCAGGATTCACCGTGCTGGTGGCGGGCGGCCCGGGCGGTGCTTCCCGGGTGGGCTTCCCTCGTGGGATGGATGGAGGACGGGCAGATTCCTTCTGCCGAGGAGGTGCCGGCTGCTTCGCTCAGGAGTGGCACCAGATGTGTCAGGGAGGGCATGGGTGGGATGCAGATGTTGAGGGACAGTGCCCTGAACTCCTGCAGGAGGGAATGTGAGGAACTTGGAAAATGCAGGGCTTAACTGCTGCCCTGGGCCCCGCAGGCTGGAGGTTACCTTTGTTTAAGGAGTGTATCTTCCACAAAGACTGCAATTTCCATTTAAAGACACCCAAGTGATTGAGACTTCCCTACTTCCCTAGTACTCTCCTTCCCTTGCTATGAACATCCACAACTCACTGAAGAATACAACCTTCAAATACGGACCACACTGTGGGAACACGGAAGGACAGTCCCTGCTCCAAAATAACTCCTGTGCATTGTTACATTTTCCAGAATTTGGGGTAGAAAATCTGCTTTTGGTGCCAGATAAAACAGCAGTGGAGCTCCTCTCCCTGCATACTCATACTTCCATCTGCTACGGACTGGCCCATGCACCTCAACTAAGGCATTGGCTGAACTCTGCCTGAATTTCTAGGCATTTTTTGTTTGTTTGTTTGCTTTTGTGGTCCAGTAATTGCTGCATGTAACCAACGAAGTGTTTTTCCACTTGTTCCTGAACTCTGCTCCCTCTCATTCTCCTGTGTTTTGGAGAATGCACAGTTTGGCTCTGGTGAAGCAGCCTGCTGCAGCAGCCTCCCCTGACCACCTTTAACCTGCTTTTGGCCAGGGATAAAAACCCTGCACCCAGGAACCTGCTTTTCCATGCTTTCCATGCGAATTGCTTGGTCCAGGACTATCCGTCACAGTCAGAGAGGCATCGGCAGCAGAGCTGAGCTCTGCTAGCCTGAAAAGCAGCCAGAGAGCCTTGCCTAGGGCTGCTGCAGACTTGTTTGGGAGGCTTCTGAAGGGCTTGGAGATAAGGCACGATAGCAAAGCAGGGCTGCATCCTTAGAGCTATCTGTTATTGCACCAGGTTTGTTACCACTGCCCTACATGGCTCTGCTGAGTGCTCGTGCCTGGGGCTACCGTGTTGAGATGCAACGTCAGGCAGGTCCATGCAAGCCACGGCAGTCGGGGGAAGAGAGTTCATAACCACATAGCAAGATCCTGCCCAGAGGAGGGAGCAGGATCTTCTCAAATCCCGTGGGATGAGGCTTGAGGTGCCAGCTTGCCGGGGGGCTCCTTGCGGCATGTGAGCAGCTGTGCATGCCAGGACAACTGCTCCCCCACCGGAGGAGTATGGTGGTGTGGAAAGGTGAAGAGTTTTTTTTAGGAGCAAGTTAGATAAGTGCTCATGGAGCAGGGTTTTGGGAGGGTTCATGCTGCCTAGGGATAGGAGGAATAGGATGGTGTGTGTATATGTGTATATATATATATATATATACATGTGTGTGTATGTATAATTCCCATGATTTTGTGTCCATCACCAACACCAAACCTCTTTTAAGAAGACTAAGAAAAGCAAAAAGGGAAATGCTGTTTAGAGAGCTATATTTTCACAGCCCTCTCCTCAAAACCCTTGCAGCTCCTTCCCCAACCCCAAGCAAGAAGGAGCTCAGCAGCCACACAAGACCTGGCCCATCAGTGACAGGGCCAGGCAGCATGCCAGGCCACGTTCAGGACCATCACGGGGGCTGCACGTCCTGCCTTGTTCCCATGGGACACTCAGGTGCCATCATCTGTTTTGGACATTAGGCACCCGTAGGAGCACCAGTGCCATTTGGCAGGAACACCCAAATGCCACCATCCCCTCTATGCTTGGGAAGTTACATTAGGACCAGGAGAATCAAACGGGAATTGGCAGAGGGAGCCAGAGAGGCTTGTACCCCAGCTCCACATTGTGCATGGAGAGGTAGAGAATCCACCTGGAGAGCCTGCCCATGGCCCATTTCTCTGGTGGGTGATGCTGTGTGCAGAGCAAGCCAACCCCAACACTGGCGCAGAGAGGCCAGTTCCTGCTGCGGAAGTTACCTATGGTGAACTCGTCAAAGGTGAGAGTGGTGGAGTTTTTGCCCAGAGCATTCGTGACTGTCAAAGTCACCTTGTACTTCACCGTTGAGAAGAGCTGGAGGTATCTGATGTGACACCTGTTTTTGGGAAGGATGTCCCTCTCGCAGATCATCTCTCTTGTGCCGTGTCTGGAAAGCAGGGAGAGAAGAGCTATTACCTACTGACTACTGCTCAGGGATGGGGATGCAGTTCCCCATACAGATGGGTAGAGGGGGAACAAGGAGTGGCTCTCGGAGAAACTCAGGACATTGCTCTTGCTGGGCAACGTTATGTTTGGAGGTTTTGGAGATAAGACCTCCACTTGCTGCCAAGCAGCATCTTGTCCCCCTCTGCCCCAGGTCACCATGTGCCACACCAGCTCCACGGTCAAAGCACTTCCATTCTGAAGTACAATTTCCCAGGCTCGCATATAGCACTCGCAAGAGGATGCTATTCCTGTCTGGAAGCCTTCACAGAGTCAGGGGTGAACACCTCCCTGCTGGTCCTGAGCAATGTCTCCTGTTACTTTTCCACCACCCCATCGTGAGGATATTACTCTGCCAGAGGAGGAGTTGGCTCTTCCTTTGGTGTGTTGGGAACAGGGACTTGCTTTCTGCTGGAAAAAAACAGCCCCAAAAGCTCTTCCAGAGCACCATCCTGCATAGAGGTTGAGCCAGGATCAGGGCATTTAGTGCTGAGGACTCTGCTCCCCCCTTTCCCCATGAGCAGTGCTGTGATGATGAGGCCATTTCTCTGAGAGGGACAGGCCTGGCTCTTGCCATATGTGCTACAGCAGAGAGGCAACACCATGGCTAATACTGGGGAAAGGACATCATAGTTGACTGGCAGAAGGGAGCAGAGTTCTGTCAAACCCACCAAAGAGCAAGGAAGAGTAGGCACAATCTCCACCACAGTCAGGCAGTGCAGGGGTGATGGACCTCATGGGCACGGAGAGTGGGTCTGGGAGTACAGGACTTTGGCAGTTCTCTCTGAAAATTGAGAACTTTCTTGGGAGAAAGCCCCAGTACTTGTTCGGATGTCCCTGAGACCAGGGATATCCCAGTCCTTCCCCAGAGTCATTTTTGGAACAACAGCCCCATACACTGGGTCTGGATCAGACCCAGTGTCCCAAGACTTCACAGTAGTGCTTGAGACCTGCAGCCTCTTACAGAGGGCAAACACTCTCCCTGCTTGTAGCCTGGCCCTTCCCTACCAAGACACTTACATGACGGAGATGTTGAAGGAGTTGGGGATGTAGGTGGGACTGGGCAAGTGCCAGCTGCAGTAGAAACCCTTTGGATAGTTGTTGGACCGGCACATCAGCACTGGCTCCTTCGGGGGGACTGTCAGGAAACAAAGAAAGAAGAATTACTGACCTCACTGAGTTTGGGTTGGTCACCAGCTCCTAAGCAGCAGGATGTCCCTCCACCCCTGGCTGCTGGAAGCTGGGCTGATGTGGCTTGCAAGAGGAGCTCAGGCCGTGTTTGATCGACTCATGGAAGCATCCGGCTGCGACATGGGCAAGGAGGTGAGAGGGGTCCTTGGGGCTGGCCACTCTTGCGCCTTCACTGCTGGCCTCCTGGCATGGAAATGCAAGCAGAGAGATGCCACAGCGCAGGTAAAGTGCCCCGTTTGTACCAGCAGGACCCAAGAGGAGGCACATTCCCAGTGAAGCAGGCATTGCCACACGCCATTTAACCCAGCTCAGCCTGCAAGCACAACCTGTTCCCTTGACCCTGTTAAGCTAAAGCGTTAACAGCTTTCTCAGTCGTGTTTCTGCAGAGTGAAAAACTTACTGCGGTACGATCCTCAAAAAGACTAAAGGTCCTTAAGAGCATGGAGGAGGATCATCTAGAGAATGACTGGAAAGAACAGCCTGAAACAAGCAGAGGAAATTCAGCTCCGCAGGGGCACTTGCTGGCGATAATGCTTTCAGCAGCAAGGCAGAGCATCACATCACCACCCTAGGGACAGGGACAGGGTCCTGCCACCCAGGAGATACAGAGGCAACCAGGGATGCTGTGTGCTCCCAGGGAGCAGCCTGCCTCAGCCTTGCCAACAAGTCCAAGACATCAGAGGGAGATGAGGCTTTTTAAACCCCACCAAGCGCCCATGCTGCACTCAGCATTTCCAGGCACAAACACATCCTGTGATCCTTGCAGGAGCGCAGGCAGAGCTGCGGGATGCCTCCGAGAGGTGCTGAGTGCTGGTGGATGAGACTTGGTAGCTTTTAGCTGATAAAGTTTCACCTCCATAGGTTCATAGAACAGCATCTGGATCGACACCAAAGTCAGCTTCCCTTGGTACCTAGATAGGGACCTTGCTAGAGAAAAGATCTGGGGGTACCGTGGGATCCAGCTACCGCACCCTGCTGCAATCCATGTGGGGAAACTAAGGCACATGACGGGTTTTGCTGGCATGGCGCGGGTAGGGAGGGAGCCAGGATGAGCACCAAGTGAGCAGAGCCCAAAACGGTGCTGAGCCGGGAGGGCAAGGGGAGCCAGGGAGAGAGATGAACCTGTGCTGATGGGAGATGCCTGTTCCTCCTAATGGCTATTTCAGCCTTCAGACAGCAGACGAAGGCCAGAGCCTGTGTAATGAGCCTCCCAGTTAAATTATTCAAGCAGACCCTCCTAGTCAGCTAATCGCAAGGCCAGAGACGGCGGCTTCCTCCTCGCTACGGCTCCATCCCCCTCATCCTCCTCCTCACTGCCAGCCCTGGAGGACAAGGGGCTCGGGGCGCCCTGGGGGCTGTTCCGGAGGGGTGCGGGGGGTCAGGGCCGGCCCGACACGAGGCAGTGGCCGCGTGGTGGCAGTGTGTCCTAGCGCGCCCGCCGCGCACCGCGGGACGGGGACCGCGAGCGGCGGGGGGCGATGCCGCTGGGGATGCTGCGGGGGGCCCAGCGTCCTGCCCGGGCGGGACAGCAGGGACGAGGAGGAGACTGCTGCTCTGCACAGCAGGCAGCACTGCCCTCCGTGCTTGGTCACCCTGCAGGCCACCAGGGAGGACCTGAGGACCTGGACGGGGACGGCCAAAGCTTCGGAGACCCTGGGGCAGACCCTGAGCCTTGCATAGCGCAGCTCAAGCAGGATGCTGGCTACCTGCGGCACCAGCAGCTAGCCCATCAGTGCCGCAGCTAGTCCATTCATGCTGCAGCTAGCCCATCAGTGCTGCAGCTTGCCCATCAGTGCCTCAGCTAGCCCATCAGAGGTGATCTATCTCCTCACCTCTGCTAAGATGCTGCCTCCTGGCAATCCGAGCTGATTCCTCTGCTCAGGGAGACCAGGCATTAAGTTTGTGCCTCCCATTTGCTTCCTGTGGGAAGGGGGGAACCTGTGCCTTAGTGCACAGGTATCTGGGGAGCCAGACCAGAAGGAGATGCTCAAGAGATGGTGGGAGAGAAGCTGCAGCCAATTTAGTTTGTCCCCATGTGCTGAAAGCAGCAGCCACATCCAGGGGAGCTGCCCAGGAGAAGCCCTTGCTCACCTCTCCCAGGCCAAGGTGGGTTCAGGCTGCAGAAACAGGAGGCTACATCCTCTCCCTGTCCTGCCACCTCAGCCTGGGCTGGCAGCCAGTGCTCTGGGGAGCAGAAGGACCCAGAGCAAAGCAGTCCCTAACAGTTGCACACTCCTGTGTGTGCAAACAGAGCAGCGGTGCTGGGCGACCATCTCCTTTGCTAGGAAGCTGCTCGATGCTTCTTATGAGACATCTGCCCTCTTTGAGGGCTTGGCCCTTCTTGAATGCACTGGAGCCCTGGTAGGGAGGCAGGTCTGCCTGTCCCCACAGCGATGCCAGGAGGGACACCCCATGCAGGTCGCATCTCCCCTGGGTGATGCCAGCACGGCTCACCCTGCCCATCAGAGTCTCTCAAAGAGAGAAGATAAAATAGCAGGCGCCGATCGATGCTGCGCTCCGTAATGCTGTTGTTGGAGGTGGGCCAGGCCGACGGGAGAGCGAGGCGGCAGCCGGCGCAAGCAGAGCCAGCGAGGCAGCATTAGAGGCTTCTCCTGCCCCCAACGCCACAGGCAGTGCCGGTGTCCCTGAGGAGCTGCTGGGGGGACGGGGGGACCGACGCACATGGGCTGAGCCGGGATGTCCCCATCCCAGCTAGGAGGAGGGAGGAAGGGGCTGGGGACCCCAGGCAGCCTGTGCTGTGCTGGGAAGTGGTGATTGTTGAACTCCCTGCACTGGCTGCTCTCTAGCTCCAACCATGTCCGTGCCACTGGAATGACAGCTGGATCCCACCCCCCTCGCACCCTGGGGACAGCTCCGCAGGTTGGGGACACCCTGGGCATGACAACCCATGGCCGCCTGCCATCCTGCAGCACCCAGCACGCGCCGGGCACTTCTGCTGGGGATGCCGACGTCGCGCGGCCTTCCTAATCCCGGCAAATATTTACTTCCCCGTCGCCTCACAGAGCTGCCGAACTCCATCAAGGCAGAGCTCGCCTCCTTCGGCTGCAAACAGCGCCTGCCCTCTCTAATCTGCCTATTAACCTCCCGCGTGGCAGGGAGCCACTTCTCCCACGTGCTCCGCTGACGTGCGCTCTGCAAGCTCGGGGTGTTCGTGCCCGGCCACGGCTGCCATGGAGCTTCCTTCCCGCCGCGCGGCTCCGGCCAGCCCTGCTGCAAGAGCCTTGAAAAAGTGCAAGGGGGAGGAAAAGCCCAGCCAGCACCGGAGCCGCTTGAAAGCCGTGCAATGCTTGCAGAGCACAGGCAGGCGGCAATTTCGTGTTGCAGGGTCAGCATTTCCACAGGCACAAGACTGCTGGCAGGAACAGGGGTGTTGTTCCCACCACCCTGCACTTTGCACCCATTTGTTCACCCTCTCCCTGGCTCCTTGGAATCAGCTGCTGTTTAGCACAACCGCTGGCCCTCGAGGAAGAAAGCAGCCCTGGATGCACCGGCACAAGGACGGACTTTTGTCTCTCTCTCCTCCTCCCTAAAGCCCACTTGTCTTTGTACCCTGCGTCCTGCTGTGCAGGGAAAAAGTGTAACCAATCCATTTTAGAAACCCCTAAAAATGATCTACAATAGCTTTTCCTAGCCCTGCTAGGTCAAGAGATAATGGACATTAAAATTGTGGCATTTTTATATATAGAAAAGTTATTTTAGGTCATTTTCAGAGGTTTCTGAAATGGATCAGTTATAATTTTCCTCTCCTGCTGGGGGCTGAGTGCACTAAAGACGCCTCGCTCCACAGGTGGAGGGATACAAAAAAATAGTGCCAATAAAAGTTTTAAGAGGCCTCTAAAACACTTCTGTAGGAGGTATTTCTTCCATTTCGCTTGGGGTACATTCAGACCACGGGCTGATGAGGGATATGGATCCCACAGCATGCTCACGGGATGACCTGCATAACTCGTCATCCCAACCCGTGCCAAAAAAGCCCCCTAAGCACATATCAGCATCACGCGCTCGCTCCAGCGCTGCAGCCGCTCTGAACCCTGCACCCTTGCAAGGCTGCGAGCACGCGCCCCTGGCTGGAAACGGTCTGCGTAGCCAAAAGGTGTTGCAGGTGCTGGAGGGCACAGCGAGGACGGAGCGCGGGCTGAAGTCTGCTCGGATGCAGAGCACATCTGCACGGTGATGTTGCTGCTCTGTGCAGAAGCAGCACGCCGAGCACATCTGCACGCACATCCTCGCAGGCCCTTCTGCTATGCACACACGCCGCTGTCCCTGTCCTCTGCTCTAACATCAGCTGCAAACACAATGTATTATTTATCTAATGCAGCTTTCCTAAAATTGCCTGTGTACAACAGGCTGGTAGGAAACAACAACAACAACAAAACCCTATGAATAAATCATATTTCCACTGCCTGGCAGATAAGAAGAGCATCTGTCCACCTAATCGTGCCTTCTGCTTGGAAACTACCACACTGGCAGCAGGAAGACTCTGGCCAAGGACAGCCCCTTGTGCAGCCCAAATGCCGGGATGCAGCTGTGCAGAGCTGAGACACAGAAGAAAGTAAAGTACAGGGGGAGATGTGATGCCATTTAGCATTTCTGCAAGCGCTTGGGCTTCATTCTGGGAACTTCAGTGTTTGCAATTGCTGCTTTTTCAAGGGGGATTTTGCAACCTTTCTTTTCTATCTTTCTTTCTTTTTTTTTTTTTTTTTTAAATTGATGTAGCAAATGTCACCAGAGAGGGACGTGGCCCATCCCTGTAGTCCTTGTGCAGGAGTTTTGGTGCATGCACTGAAGTTCCCTTCCGCTCTTTCCTGGGAGCTGCTGGGAATCAGGCCAGAGACACCACGGCTGTGCAGTCTCCCTGTGGGGACCCTCTGCTTGGGTGCAGGAGGGACATCACCTTCTCACTGAAGCTGGAGCTGGGAACACCACAGTGCCGCAATGTCCTTCCTGTCCTCGACGCAATACAGGAGCCAGTTCCCCAGCATCCACAAGCAAGAATTTATTCCCCAGAAGGAGCCGAATAAAAGGGTGGACTCAGCAAAAGATAAATTTCATAAAGGCCCTGTTTTAAACTGGTTAGGGCTCATAAACCAATCTACGGATTTTCTCCTTTCCCCTGCAGAAAATCCAGCCCGCTTGCCGGGAGGCAGCATTGCACAACTGGGGCAGGAGACGCGTAGCGTCACTCACGCACTGAGTTTAGCGCCCAACTTCAAGCACAGAACTGAGCACAAGTCCTAAGTGCCACATCTCGGTGACTCTGTGTGCTAACAGCATCGTCAGTGTTTGCTTCACCTTGAGCCAGACGTGCCTGTCACAGCGCAATAGAGGGGTCTTCCAACCTGTCCCTACCTCCGCTCCCAACCAGCCCTTCCTCCACTGAGGAAAGCAAAGAGCAGTTTTGCTCCGAAACTGTATTAAATATTGAACAAAGGAAAGCAAATCTGTTATCTGGGATAATTGGGAGTAAATAAAACATTTAACCAAACCAAATGCAGCTGTTGCGACTTGGAGCCGGCGCAGCAGCAGGGAAGCCAGCTCAGCTACTCCGTGTCCTCGCTGCGGCGGCCGACGGCAGCTCCGCGCACAACGGCCGTGCCGTGAGGTCTTGGGCACCAACATGGTCCCCAGTGCATGGTGATGTTCCCTGTCCAGGGACAGACCTGGAATGGCAGGGCATGGAGTGAGGAGAGCGTGCGGGGCACAGAAAGCCCCTTGCAGTACCGGGATTTGCTCTCCAGCCTGGGGAGTTCACGTCCAGGCCATTTTTCCTCCCCTAACACCTCTGCAATGAGATTTGCATGTAACGCGAAGCATTTCAGAGCCAGGTCACTGGTTCGCACATAGCCCGGGGCAGGAATGACCAAACCTCGTCACCAGCTGCTCGGAAGCCTGTGGGAACGAGCGTGCTGGGCCCCCGTCCAGCTCCTCAAGACCTGAGGAGCAGCCCCGGCACGGCATCTGCTCAGCACCCAGAGGGAGGTGCCTGCAAATGGGGCCAAGGGCAGCTCCAGGATGGAGAGCGTGGCCCTCCATCCCAATGCAGCCCAATGCATCCAAGGGCTGCCCGGAATGGAAAGCATGGCCCTGCAGCCCCATGAATCTAAGGGCTGCCCGGGATGGAGAGTGTGGCCCTGCAGCCCCATGCATCCAAAGACAGCTCCAGGATGGAGAGCATGGCCCTGCCCAATGCATCTAAGGGCTCCTTGGGATGGAGAGCACGGCCCTGCAGCCCCACACTCCTTGCAAGAAGAGCTGTCTCTCTCAGGACCCTTTGATAAAAGGGTTGGGGGCCATAACATGACGCAGGCCATGGGATGTGAACACGGTTCCCTGTATTGCCCGCTAAGCCCGGAGGAATCAGTGCTGCCTCTTGCTAAGGGGGGATAACGTGGCCCCTCTCTCCAGTCACACGCGGCTGGTCTGAGCGCCAGGAGCTCGCGCAAGCGCACGGGCTCTCTCTGCTCTCCTGGGGGCTCTGAGCACTAAGCAGGGAGCAGCGGCGTCTTTATGGAGATGTTAAAATTTGCAATGGGATTTCCAAGGACTGCTCCACTGATCTGCTCATCCAAGTCTATGCTCCCCTGTCCCTGAAACCTTGGGACATGTGTCAGGCATCCTGTCAGCTCCGCATAGCACCGAGGCCATCAGCAGCCGCGTAGCCTCTGCAAAGCTGTCCCACCAGGACGCCTGGAAATTGTATATTTATCCAGGAGAACCCTCCGGAGGGAAGCTACAAGCACTTTGTCTTGTACCAAGCGAGAGGCTGGCCACGCATATTACCAGCTATCTCTCCCAGCGGAGGGAGCGCCGCTGCTTGTAATAAGCAGCTGCTCTCCAAAGATGCCTCTTCGTTCTGCAGCCCTCCGAGCTGCTACCTGGACATATCCATCTTCTGCAGGGATCATTCCAGGCTGCTCCGCATGCCCGGCAGGGAAGGGGGGACTGCACGGACAGAGGTCTCATCCCCCAGGGAGCAGGTCTGGGCTCTGCGGAGGAGTGCAAGGAATGTCTGTGCTTCTCTCTTCCCTGTGTGGAAGGAGCTGACAAGAGCTTTTTGCAACCATACATAATCCCATCCACCTTCCCCTTGGTCCAGTGCTGCCCTTCACTGGGATAGCTCTTTTCCTTCCCTGGTATTTTTCTCTCCCTCTTGTATTTATGAAAAATCATCCTCTCCTCTTTCAGCTCCCATGTTTTTCTAGAGGAAAACACTGCTCTCATGCCCACAGCACCCTGGCCAGGATGTGGGATCTAAACGTGAGCCTCCTCGGGCAGGTATGTACCCATGCACCAGCTGTCTGAGTAGGCAAAAGAGGCTTTTTTGCTCATCCTAGAACAGACCCCACATTTGGCCATCTGGATCCCACCCAGGTTTGGCTGCTTCAGCTCTGTGTCCCCAGGCTGCTCGCTCACGTCCTCAGGACTTTGCCGCTGCCAAGCGCGGCTCTCCCGGATCCCGGCGGAGAGTCCTGCTACGTCTCCCTCCGCGCACGGCCTGTCGCTGTTACCAGCCCTGGGGACCGTGCGAGCCATCGCGTGCGAGAGCGCCGGTCCCCGCAGCACTGGTGGCTTCGCCCAACTTCGTGTCATCAGCGAATTCCCGCGGGGCACGCGTGTGCTTGCCGTGCCAGCTTGGAAACTAACTGCAGACACCTCATGAAAATGGCTGGGCTGGAGCCAGGGGTCCCCTGAGAGATGCTGGAGTCGGCTTTAGGGGCCTCGCAGACGACCAGAATGAGCCTCACGTGGCTGCTGGCCATGCTCTTCCCACCCAAATCTCTGCATGTCCCTCTGGAGGGAGCCTGCCTTATCAGCATTTGTAGCAAACCCACTTGTGTTCTTCCTAGATCTCCTTCTACATAACACAGCTCAAGGAAATCACAGCTTGGGACTCTGGTGGGCAGCGGGGAAGAAGGACATCCTGGGCTGGGGTGGCTCTGTCTGGAGGTACTGGCAGGCAGCTCGAGTGTCCACGTAATCACATGCATTGAGGAAAAGGCCTAATTCATCTCAGGAAATGGAGTTGCCACATCAGGACTCAACTGCCCACTCCCTGTGGCTTTTGGGCTTTGGGAAAACGCCACTTGGAACATCATTAACTGCAGCAGGGTCTCCAGCCAGGCCCCAATCCTCTCCAGCACTGACAACATCAAAGGCCAGAGGCACGAAGAGGAGGGAGCCCGTCTTTGGGCATCAAGACTCTGCAAGTCGACCAAAAGGCTTCCATGGACAGGAGGAATGGCAGGACCTAGTGTGGTCCTTCACTGCTTTGTGGCTGCTTAACAACCTCCATTTGAGGAGCTTCTGGGACACTCGGCCTGGCACCTCCTGTATTGTTGCTTGCAATGACAAGGCACCGCTGTGAGAGAAGCCCCATGGAGCACGAAGTGGCTCAGATGTATCGCAAGTCCATGGGACCTGGGCACTAATCCATTCACCGGTTGAGAAAACCATGGGGCCACCTGCAAATCCATCTTGGCTCAGAAATTCCCGCCCTGCTCAGAAGCAACGTGTGAAAGCACCATTGGCTCTGCCAGCTTTGACAGATGGGAACAAAATAAAAATTCCCATGTCTTTCCAAGGGGAACACTAGCTGCAGAGGCAACCTGGCCCGGGAAGAGCATCTCCCCAAAACTTTGAGGCTAGATCTTGAAAGATTTGCTTATCCAAATTCTGTTAAAATCTGCCCTGTTATAATTATGGCTGTGCTTGTTCTTCTTATGGATATTCTTTATTTTATTCTACAGCCTGAATTAGAGCCCAGTCTCCTTCTTGGCTCATGGTAATGAGATCTTTGGGACGACGCGAGTCGCATCACCCCAGCCTGCCCTGCATTTGGAAATAATAACTGCATCCCTAACTCAGCTGTCTTTAATGGGAGGCCCCATTATTCCATTCCTCTGTAAAGAAAAGGAGCTAAAAAAAGTATCTTTGCTTTAGGAACATGACACTCATCTGGCTCCAGGGGGCTTGGGAAGCCCCTTCCCACTTTCTGGAAGACGTTCGGATAGCAAGAAGGGAATGTCGTTTCCCCAAGTACATCCACACTGGATTGGTTGCTTGTGGCCTTACCCTATCAATGACAACCTGGACACACGAAGCAGCCTGCGTCGTTCCCATCGGCTGCCGACATGGAGCAGCAGGAGCCCGTGTTCCCCGCGGGGTGTGCAGGATGCGGCACCCCAGCAGTCCCGGCAACAAACCGGTTCTTGATTATTTTCTGTTTAAACAGAAGCAGCTTCTTGAGCACCCCCTGTTTTGCTCCCAAAGAAGAACCAATAATAAGCAATTATTTCTTGCATTTTTGGCTTAACCCATCGTTTCCTCTGCCAGAGTAGCAGTCTCTGGGTTATTTGCACTGCACCGAACTGCTGTGAGCTGGAAACAGGCATTGAGGGCGAAGGTCTGGGCTTGATTTGCCTTTTCCAACACTGTGCAGGACCCAGGTCCTGTTTGGGGATCTCCAGGGCCATGGAGGGGCTTGCTGCACTCGTGAAGCATTTCACAGAAAACTGGGGGAGAACCAAGTCCCATGTGCCCAGCCACCTCGCCCTGTCCAAGGGTGACATTGGCTTGGACCAGGCAGAGATGCAGCCGAGGAGCCAGCAGGTCCTGGAGGAGGATTTGGGGCCTGTCTGCACAAGGAGGTGCTGGAGATGCAGCCCAGGGTCTGTCCCTGTGCCCAGAGCGCTGTCCCTGGGCCCCGGCCAAGAGCGGCCCCAGTAGCAGCACCCAAGGGGTTATGTCAGAGGGACTTGTCCACAACGGGGCCTAATGAAACACAGGCAGACGTGTGAGCTCATGGCACGCACAGCCGTTCTGGGGGCTGCGTCTCCAGCTTTCTGGACTAATATGGGCCGAAAAAGCAGGAACTGGAGAACTGGGGAAAGACTCAGAGGGCAGGAACATGGTCTCTGCCTCTCCTCCCCATCTTAGTGCTTTACTTAGAGTCTCAGGGAAGTTTGTAGCTTGAATGCAGCCCTTGCTGTGAGCCAAATGGCTTGTAAATGTATTGGCATGTGTTGTCATCTGCATCGGTTAACAGGATCCATTTTCCAAGAAGAGGAAAGAAAAGGAAGACGGGACGGGGGAATGCTTAAATCTGCAAAACAAACGTCCGTCATCCCTTCTGAAGTGCTAAACCCCTGGCAAGAGCTTATATATGAAAGGTTGGTCTATAGCAATAATCTGCGATGGCTTCACACAACAATGCGGCCGGATTCAGATGTCAAGCCGTAATACTTAGCACTTAATACCTTCAAAGCCTCCTACAAAGAATGGCTGCGATGCTGGCCCCGGTGGGGTTATCGGGAGATTTGTCTCTGATTTCACTGGCAGCAGCATCAGCCCCATTAACACACTAATTCCCACTGCTGGCCGGGAAGAACTGACGATGACGCCCAATGGCACCACGGCTCCGTGGCACACAAGGAGCCGGGCTCTGGGTTGGAATATGCTGCAAAGAATGAAGCACCAGAACAAAATTCACCCAATGCCACCCCACAGCTGCGGGAACGGATGCCAGGGATGCCCAAGCCTTTCTCTTCATCCGCGGCACTCGGGAACCCTCATTGCCTGCAACGCCTCCTCTCGGCCTGAGCAGATGTCCTGGGTGCTGTTCCCGTGACAGGTCCTGGTGTGATTTATTACTGGACGCAACTTCTGGAGTTTGTCAAAATCACCCCCTCCCACGTGTCCCCGCAACCTCCACGTTTTGTTTTACACCCTCCCTGCCCTCTCCTCGCTCTGTCTCGCAATAAACAGAACCTCCTTTCCAGGCTAAACAGCAGCCTGCTCTGTCCCAGCCCTGCCGGTCTTTCCACCTTCCCAGCCTGGAGCACTCCAGCCACTAGGAAAACCACTTCTTCCACAGCTTTGTGCATCCCCCCACACTTGGGGCAGTTTGCATTTCATTTATTTATTTTTTCCCACAGATTTATAATGTGTCAGCTGCAGCCAGAGAGGATTGCACATCACGTAGGTGCTGCTTATAGGAACTCTACCGCTATATCTGGGGCAGGAAAGCTGCACACAGCCGCTCCGTGGAGCTCACGCCGAGGAGCCCGGAGATGGGCTCGCTCCAAGCCAGAGGACCACCCTGGGGACGCTGCCACTGTCCCTGGTGCAGCCAGAAGCCTTCCCAGGCATGGGCTGCCTCTCAGGGCACAAAATGGGGCTGGGTTTAAGACTCAAGACCAAGACCCAGCTCTTTGCACCTGGGGTCAGGCCTCTCTTCCACTGGGAGATATCCTAAATGCTTCGATTTGTGCAAAACCCTGGAGTGACAGCAGCACCGCTTGCTCTTCTCGCACACCAAGGCTCCTCTGTAGGCAAACATCAGCCTGCTACATGACTCCAGAGCCTAAGCGGGCGGCTAACACAGCACCCGCCTCTGCTGCTGCCAGGCGAGACCAGTGATGCTGTGTGAACTTCCCTGTGTGGAGAAGCCCTTCTGCTCTGAGACTGCTTCCCAAGACTCATTTTATATTGATAGCGTGGCTATTACCTTGCGTTGCTTCCTTAGTTCCCGCTAACCCATCATGACATGACATTGTGTTGGGACCGGTGCTGTGAGCGCTGCCGCGGCTGCAGTCCGGCACGGGAGCTACCAGTGGCTCCCGGGGCCACGCTGACCCGCGGGACTCCCTACCAACAAAATCCATAGCCATCGATTAACTGCCTACAGAGATCTCTATCAAGTCTTTATTACCCCTTTTGAACCCCCTCATAAAGGGGCTTTCAATAGGTAGGAAGGGTGGCCGAGAAACGGCCATCCCATTCCTCCTCCTGGCCAGCTCAGGAGCACAGCAGGAGCCCTGGCTCTCTGGAGTGGTGTTTGCAGCTACAAAACGTTCAAACTGTGCCTGCAGGGTCCTGTTAGAGCTACTGTTATGATGATTTTTATTTAAATCAGCATCTTCCCTGCTCTCCCTGAAGCACTCACTACTAATAACCTTGCTTCTCTCCGAGGATGGCTTCGGCTGTGGTCAGATGTGCTTGGCTCCACACAGAGCTCCGGGCACTGATGCTTCTCCTCTCCCTTTGCAGCTCCACATCCCTGGTTCCACCTTCATGGCTTACCCATCCACAGCTCTCTGTGCCCAGTGGTGTCCAGGGACCTCAAAGGAGACGGGGAATGGGGAGACGGGACCCACGCGACTTGGCGAAAGCTTCAAGTTTCCTGTGCACAAGTCAAACTTCCCCCCCTTATTGTGGCTACCAATCTCTGACACTCACTAGCCAGACACCTCCTTGACCTGTCACTCCTGCACCATGCGGCTCTGGCTGCAAGGACAGAGCTTGAAGCAGTTCTGCAGATCCCATGTCCAGTAGCAACCAGCAGCTCAGATGTGCCTGAGGCACCTGGGGAGGCCACTGCTTTTATCACAGGTCCCTGGACACAATTCAGTCTCTCCAAAAACCCTGGGAGACTTGCATTAGAGTTACCAACCACCAAAATGGTGGGATAAATCCACGAAAATTAAAAAAAATAAATAAAATAAAAGAAAAACCTAATTCCCTAAGACTTGAAAAGGTGGCAGCGCTTTGCAGGAGCCAGTAAAGCAGCTCTCCCCGGGCCAGCACGCTATGGATTTCCGATGTCAAAACAACAGCTCAGAACTCACGCTGCCGCCCGGCCCCCGAAACGGCTCCACCGCTCCTGCCCATATATTAGGTTTGATGAAACCGAGTTAGGAGCGTTTTTATCTGTCAATTAGGAGCCATGAAGCAGTTATTAAGGAGAGTCAGAGCGCTCCTCGCCGCTCTCTCGGGCAGCGCCGGAGACGCCTAACAGCCTGTAATGAGGCATTAAGCAGCAGCAGTTTGGTTTCTGATAGGATTGGAAACGATAAACTGATGCGGCTTGGCGGGAGCAGATCCGTCCCCAGCCACGCATTGCGACCGAGAGAGAGAAATTTCCCCCCTGATCTGGGGGGGAAAAACAGGGGGGGGTGTCGCCTTGCTGTATCTGCTCAGGGGAGGGATGCCAGAGGCCAAGCTGAACTGCTCGTGCTTCTCCCGGTCCAGCTCTGTGCGCGACCCCGACCTCAAGGAGAAAATAACCCAGTTTGGACAAGAGCACAAGCCAGGGCTGGCTCTGTCCTGAGATAACGCACTCCCCGCTCGGAGGCCGCGCGAGTCCTAAGCCCCTTTGCAGATGTGCTGCGATGTCCCCGGAGCCGGAGCTCCTCCCCGGGCCGGGCTGCTCCATAAATCACAGCTGTTTATCTGCCCACGGGGCTCTGCGCTGTCAGCGCGGAGCTCGGTGCAGGGCGATGCCGAGCGGGATCATCCTGGCTCGCATCCGGCGGGAGGGAGCGGCGGCGGCGGCTCGCCTGCGCGGCTCCCTCGGGAATACCCAGCGGCGCCTGGCCCCAGCCCAGGGGACACCCGAAACGCAGCGGGGGAGCGTGCAGTTTTCTCCCCGCATCGCGAAGGCCGCGGGCTGCGATGCAGAAGGAGGCGCTAAACACTCTCCCCAGAAGCCCCCACGGGGTTTGCTGTGGGTCTGTCGGTGCTGGAGGATTTCACACGCTCCTGTCCGCTTTGCTGCTGTTGCTTCAAAAGGAAGTGCGGCTGCAGCCACAGTGGCATTTTCGTTTGTGATGTTTTGAAATGAAGGATCGGATTTCCTTTATTTTGTAGTTTTTTTTTTTTTTTTCGGCACTGTCTTTGACTTCATTGAAATAAAAGTCTCCACAAACAAGAATAAAACACGCAAAAATCAAAACACACCATTCAGTCCTGCGTGTTGAACCTACACACTTCATTCTTTCCCTTCAGCTGCCTCTGACTTCCAGGACATTTTCCCAAAGCTGCCAGTGAGCTGCAAACCCCATTAACTCCCCCTCTCTGGGCAAATCCTGCAGGAATCCCAAACTGTCAGCTCCCTGTGCTGCGAGGATGCCGGCCAGCTCCATGCATAGAGGCAGCTCGCAGGGAGCAGCATCAAGCACCCCATGGTGAGCAAACATAAAACCATTGCCACCCGCTGCCTTCCACCCAGAAACCCCGCTGAGCTTTGGTGCTTGCAAGCTATCCAAGGACTCAGGGACATCCTGCACTGCTGCCTGGTTGTGTCCATAGCGGGCTTGGACCCTCCATTCCCATAGCCCCAGCACTCTCCTTCCTCCCAGCCACACAGCCGGCACAGCGGCGGCTGTGGTCGGGATTTGGGCCCGGTAGCAGGATTCCCACCCCAGCACCGCAGCGGGTTGCATGTGTCTCACAGGCGATGGCGGAGGCTGATATTGCCCCATCTGGATGTTATCCCAGCTCCCGCTGGCACCTCGCGTGCTGCCCCTTGTTGCGGTTTGCTGCGAGGCGGCGACACGCAGCGCGCTGGCAGCTGCGGGGACGTGGGGAGCACCGCTCCATGCTGCTCTGCGCACGTCACGGCGTTTCCAAACCCTTTTCCACCTTGATCCTGCCTGCAAGGTGGCCAAAGAGGAAAGCCGCCACGGATTGCTGGATGGAGGCACCTCAGGAGATCTCTCATATCATGCGTCACCTTTGCATCTCCAGTGGTCCAAGAGGAGAAAACTGTGCACGGGCTCCTGCAGCAGCCCTTCCTGAGCTCTGCGCATCCCTCTGCTCCAGAGCAAGGGGCTCCTGGCTGGCAGGAGGAACTGCTGCGCAATGGCCTCTTCTGTGCACGCTTCCTATCCAGGAGGCATCCTCGGGGCTGGAGGGGGACAGCAGCCAATTCCTCTTTCTCTCACCCCACCGGCTTCCCTTAAACTTGCCCAGAAACAAACTCCCAGGGATTAGAAGCGGCCACATCCCGGCGAGAACAATATTAAGGGATTATGAGATTAGAAATACCATTTATGCCGAGAGGAATAACACTAATTCTTATCTGATTGCCTACAGATGTCAGCAATCAAAGCGCCTCTTCCATGCGCGGCGAGGCCGGCTGCCGGCACAGTAGGTGAATGTGGCTTGGCCTCCTCCGAGCAGGAGCAGGGCCAGCTCCTCCTGCTGCCGCCACTCCGGAGCCACCTCTGGATGGGGCTTGTTTTCCTCCGAGGGGAGCACGTCCCCTTGTAGGGATCACAGGCTGGTGCGGGATCTGGAAAGCCCTCCTCTGTTGTCTCAGCACTTTCCATGACCAGGACCCATTTTTCAACCCAGCAAGGGCAATTCTGCCCTTTCCTACCTCCCTAGTTTCTGTCCTTACAGACGACTTCAATCTGTCCCTGTAGGGATCGCGTTTGCATCACCCCGGGTGCCGGCGAGCACGAGAGCCACCGCAGAGCTCAATCTGCACGACTTGAATACGCACCTTCCTATCTCACAAACTCCAACACCGTGGAAGAAAAAAATCAGTTCATCTTCACCGACCTCCCGGCTCGCACAGCCCATTACACCCCTCCGCTCCCTTCCAGTGAGCCCAATGCCTCATGCTGGAGCGAGCCCCCTCTCAGGAATCCAGCCAGCCTTGCGCTGCACATAACAGGCAACGGAGCAGCCACCGCCGCTTTTGGCAGTTTGTTCCGATGCTTAATCATTTTTTCTATTAAAAATACGAGCCTCATTTCTAATTTGAACAGGGCTGTGATCAGCTTCCAGTCACTGGCTCTAGTTATGGCTTTGCTCACTAGTTTAATACCCGCTATCATCTCCGCTGGGAGGTAATTGCCAACCCAAGTCAAGGCATCTCTCCAGCTCCTTTTGAAGCCACTAACAGCCTATTTTAAGTCATTCCCCTTATGACAGCTCCCCCCTCCTCCCTTTGCATTCTTCCACACTCTCCAGCTTTTCCAAGGTCCTTTTCAAATTACTCATCCCCCTAATGTCCTAGGATTGATTTGCAAGGAAGTAAAATCGCTTCCTCGGAGGGCATAGGCAGCATGCAGCAGAGATGGCTCAATCGTGGGTCAGGGCAGCACAGCATCATTTCTACCCCTGCTACCCTGCAAGGGACCCACTGTGATGCTCCATCTCCTAGGTCTTCTCCTGCCATCTCCAAAGCAGCCCTGTCCCAAATAGGGCAGCAGACCCGAAGGCTCGCTGACCCCAAACCACAGAGAGGGGAAACATCCCATAAGAGCAGACTATAATCCATATTTCCGCCCACACTGAGCAGGGAACAGCAATTCTGAATAGCCCAAACTGATCTTTTTGGCCAGCACACCTCAATACCAACTCACAGTTCATGTGCTCTTCACACCAGGTAGAGAAGGACCCGCACACACCTTCCTCAAGGAGGAACCTTCCCTAACCTCCACAATTGCACTGTTTTTATCATAATTAGGCCCCAGTTAAGCTGAGCTTGGCTGGTCAGCAATCCTATCCCCTTGCAGCCACTCCACTTGCCGCAAATGAGCATCAGCCCCATGGTTTGCACTGATTCACGAATCACCAGGAAACAGGGAAGAAAGAGAAGGGAATGCAGCAACTTAGTGCTGAAAGAGCATCTTTGTGAGCTTGTTTTGCCACCAAACACTGCCTTTTTAGACAAAAAAAAAGCCATCAGAGTTTTCCCCCGTGGTGTCCAGCATACAGAGGCGGTGGGGCAGGCACGGCAGGTTGGGTTTGCAGCAGCGCTCGGAGCTGGGGAGCAGCCTCGTGCTCTTGCCCGGTGCGAAGGCTGATGCCGAACCTCTCCCGTCCCTCCTGCACGCAGCGTTTTTGCTGGGGCAGAGCTGATGCAGGGCTGGTTTGCAGCTGCAAGGTGCAGGACACTGCTGCCATGCACTCCCCTGCACCCTCACGCTCTACCCGAGGACACCGCGTGGTGGGACATCCCCACACCTGAGCCCATGTTCTGGGCCATGTGGGCTCTCACCTGCAGGGGGAACCTGGCTGGCAAAAATGCCACCCACGAGCCCATGATGCCCACCCAGACCCCTCCACACGCGACTCGGAGGCCACCCATGTCACGTGGCCGCTCGCGGGGCCGTCAGAGGAGGCGTTTCGCGAGGCACCCCCGGCAGCGCCGCAGCGCTCCGCGCGCCTCCGGCAGGGAGGCTGCCGAGCCCGGCGGCCCTGCGCGGAGCAGTAAATCTTGGAGGACGGAGCTGGCGCTGCTGCGGCGCTGGCCGGGTCCCCGCGGACGGAGGGAGCCCCAGCGCGAAGTGTGGGCTCGCGCTCTGCCAGGAGGGAAGGGGAGCCGCCGGCGGCCGCTGCGCCGGGAGCAGCGGGGAGGCCAAAGTGCTTCCACATGTCGGCCGGTCGCGCGGCAGGAGGAGGGGGGCGCGGGGCTCGAGTGCTCCTTGCCAGGACCTGCTATCTGCAGAGCCATCCTCGCTTTGTGCAGCAGCCCCGGGCACAGCGGGGCTTAAAAGGGCCGTATCCTGCGATCCACCTGGATGGCACCACGTTGGCTCCCAAGACAATGATAAAAGATGAGGGATTGTATCCAGCCTGCAATAGCCACAACGTATTTCCCTGCCTGCTGGCTCCGGATTGCCAATCTCCACGCCGTGGCTCAGGCCAAGACCATTTTGCTGCTTCCTCTCATTGCATCTCCTAGGCCGAGCAGCCCAGCATCATCCTGCAAGCACCCCCGGCTGCTGCTCTCTTCCCTGCCATAAGACACAAATGCATGCACGAGCTTAAAAACGCAACTAAGAAATCAGAGCAGAAGCTAAATGCCTGCAATGTCTTAAAGGCAGATCTGCTCCCCAGGGCTGGAGAGCAGTGGGGAGGGTGCTGGGGTTTCACCATCCGTGAGATCGGAAGAGAGGCGAGTTGGAAACTTCCTAACCATGGTGGGGGGCCAGACACGTGTGCTCTCCGATGCCTTAAACCCTGTGGTGAGCCAGGCCGGCCCTCCTGCAAGAGAGCAGGAATGTGCATCGAGCTGGGCCATGCTCAGAGAGCTGCCGCGTGAGCTGCAGGACGCAGGGAGGAAAATCTGTCTGCCCAGGAGTGCAAGGAGAACCAAGGTGACTTGATCTGAGTTGTCATTCCTGTAGCACAGAGTGAGGACCAAGCGCCAGGGTTTCTGCAGAGGCTCCTCGCATCCCAGCGCTTCCCTGGCACTGATGTCCTTCAGTGGCACAGCTGAGCCACCACCTGTGGGGACCGATGGCAGTGTTTGTCTCCCTGCACCCCTGTCTGGGTGCAAACTGCATCACTGGGGTCCCCAGCGATGCCTCCGGGACCCCCGGGCATGGGACCAGCTGGCCCTTGTTGGCTGCATCCTGCATTCAGCAAGCAGCGCCGAGCTCCTTTCGGCAGAGAGAAGCCCCTTCTGGAACAAGGAAGCAGTCGACACCCCAGGGACGGCATCATAAACCATTTTAATAAGGCGCTTCGCTCCCTCCCACCCTCCCAGCTCAAGCAGCCGCTGCCTTGTTTAGTTGGCAGCAAATGATGAAGACCCCCAGGGAGCAGAGGAGGGGGAGAAAAGGGACATCTGTTTAGAGCATTTCTCCTGCGTGGCTCTCCCAGGCTATTTCTATCTCTTCTTGTCAAAATTTATCAACTGCGTAATTGTTTAAACAGCATTAAAGTGCTTGGAGCAAGAGCAACTGGAAAGTGTCCTGCAGTTGCCTCTGGTACCGATGCTGACAGCTTGGGAGGGGACTGGGAGGGAAGGGAGCTGACGGGCATGGGAACCCTCTGACTCCTTTTCCAGAGCGGGAGACGCTGCTCTGTCCTGCTATCGGGAGGAAAATAACTGTGTTTTACTGCCAGCACCCTGTCCTGCTCCTGGAGCTTGATCCTCCCGGCTCTCCTTTCCTCCTGCGTTGACCTGCCGCTAGAGCACATTTAGTCTCCTCAATTATTCACAGCAGGCAGAGCAGCGCGGGAAACCAGAGCTAATGACTGTGTCTTTCACGCTGGAATAAACCAAACTGTGTCCGGATCCGACCCTTGTCCCGGGGTGCCCTGCTCCTGCCACGCAAGGGGTCAGGGATGCCCGTGCACCAGGATGTCACACCAGTTCCTCCAGAGCAGCCCATTATTAGCCAGGACTCGAACTCCATGAAAGTTTTTTTCCTCTGGCATTGGGTACGAAGCAGATTGAGTTTGCCTCAAATTAGAGAATGGTCTGCTTCCTTGCAGCAGGGGCTGTGTGAGATCCACGCCATCCCACTCGTGCCGGGATCTGCAGGCAGGGCGCCCGCCGTCTCCTTGCTCCCGGCCGGCCTTCCCGTCCCTTCCCCGCATTGCCGGAAAGCAGGAAGCTCGTGGCCAAATATTTGGACAAGGGGCACTTAGGAAAGGCCGGGACAAAGCCCTTGCTGGCGCGGAGGCCGGCAGCGGCGCAGCTAGTGGAGGGAGCAGAGGCTGGGGGAGCTGTTTAGACTGCGCTTGGGCTTCGTTAATTGCCAGGCTGTTTTTGTCATGTTAACGAGGATAAACAAGGCTGAGGGGAGGGAAAGGCTGCGCCTGTGACACACGCAGTCCCTACCCTGCATCTCGCGTGTAGGCGAGGACAGCGAGCAGCGCCGTGCCCCCAGAGCCCCTTTCCTGCTCTCTGCCAAGTCTGTAGCCGCAGGCACAGAGCCAGCTCTGCCTCCCAGCCCGGCCTCGCGAGCCGGAGCCCTGCGGCAGGGATAGCAATGAGCTTGGGGCAGAGAACTCTCAAGCTCATTTCAATTGTAGCTCCAAAGGCTGGGACTTCCAGGCAGGAAGAGGCATCACGGGATGGATGCAGCACCCTGCATGACACACGAAGGAACGAGGGGTGCTAGGAAGCCTCCCAGGGCCGGCTCTGCCCTTACGCCCAGGCAGCAGCGTCCCGCAGCCAGCACCTAATAGATGCCACGTGCCACGCGCTCGCACCGCCTCCAGATCCCAGGGCCGGGGGAGCGGGAAGCGGGTGCTGCCGGGATGGGCGAGGGGATATTTTTATTGTTTCTGACGCTGGCCACCCCAGATTTCCATATTTTACGCAGCGAGCCAAGGAAGCCTCACTCTGCTATGCTGCAGCTGGGCAGGCTGCCGAGCGAGCGAGGGGACGGGGGAGGGACGCGGCGGCGCGGGGACGCGCGTGGGGGGACCGCTCCGGCGGGAGCCCCCGGCCCACAGGACAGGGCGCAGAGGTCGCTCGCTGCCTTCAAACGTGTTTATTTTTCTACTCCAGCTCCTAATTCGATTAGAGCTAACTGCATTTGGGAGCGCGGTGGGTTGGGGATTTTTTTTTGTTTGTTTCTTTCTTTCTCTCTTCCTTTCTTTTCTCTTTTTTTGCCTTCTCCTTAAAAATTTGTGTATCGCTGGCTATCATGCGCTTCCTGCTCCCAGCGGGGCCAGGACTCCAAACGTGAGCACAGGCAGCAAAGTTCCCTCTTCGAGCTTTCCTAGCCCCAAACAGCTTGGGATGCATCGGCTGAGTGCGTCGAGTCCGCACATCCTGCGAAATGCAGCTGGACCTGGATTAATGAGGCTCTGCCCTAACCTGATCCACATGATCTGCACTGTGCCCTTCCTGGGACTATCAAGCGAGCTGTGGGATCCTGCTCATCCCTTCCTGCTGCCTCCTGGGGTTGCATCATGCCGCGAGGGTCATCCCACCTGTGCCAGGCCGTGGATGCACCAGGAGAATCTGCCATGCCCATAGCAATAGGTGCCACGTTCCCCAGGTCTGCAACATGAGCAACCACGTGCTTAAATTTATTTGCACCATCCCTAGCGTGGTTTGGGTCCAGGCTACCTTGGTCCTGCCCCAGACTTTGTGTGGGCAGAGTCTTGGGGCTGGCATTGGCCGGGGATGTCCCGGGATATGGCCAGCCGGCACACAGGACGTGGGAGCTTAATCATGGGGCCATGGGGGGCCCGTCATGTTCAACTTGCTAGGCTAGAAACTGCCTCATCTTACACGGCTTTGGGAAGTGACTGGATAAATCCCTGGTGGAAGGATTCATTGGAGGGCTTGGGAGGAACAATCTCCATGTCGGGAATCACAGGACGAGTGCATGCCTGGCAGGACAGGACAGCCCAGCACCCGCTCCAGCCGCAGCATCCCGGACACGGCTACACGCCGGGTCCCGGGAGCTTGCGCCCGTCCTCCATGTTCCTGTGTTTTCGGATGGGCGAAAAAACAAAACAAATCAACCCAAAGCAAAACAACCAAATAAACGAGCAGGAAAGGATGCAGGCTGCAGCCTCCAGCGCAGCTGGAGCCCAGCTGGGAGCAAGGGGGCTTCGCCGGCAGAGGAGAGGGAGACGCGGGTTATTTATTAGCGGCCGCTGTTTGATCGCTCGCTAATCAGGCCGGGCAGCGTGCGCACGCCGGGCTCTCCTGGCCTCCCCACTCACATGTGGTTCCCGTTGCTTTGCCCCTTCTTTCAGACCCCCTTCCCTGTTTTGCTCTGTTTGTTTTGCTGCTAATTTGGTTGTTTTTTCCATGTCGTTTTCCGTCAAACCGCATGTTTTTTCCCCCTTCTTCTCGCCAGCCGCCGCAGCGACGGGCGAGCGGAGCGGCGCAGGCTGGCGGCAGCAGAGTGGGTGGAAGAGGACGGACTCAAGGAAACTGGGGCGGGAGGACAGCAGGTTGGGGACAGACGGATGGAGGGGAGCAGATGACGGCCGCCCGGCTGCCTGGCTCCCTTCTTCGCGCACAAGGCCTCCCCGCTCCCCTGCGCACGCTCCGGCTCCTGGCAGCCTCTCCGCGCGCGTTTCCCCTCCTCCCTGGCCCATTAGCAGTATTTTTATAACATTCGGTAATGCAGTAAGCCGCGTGCCAAGGCTCAGCAGCGCGTTATTTCCCAACGTCTCCGCTGGATGCGGAGCCGGCAGCCCTGTGCCGCTCTCGCGCTCTCCTCTCTGCCGGGACCAGGAGGAAAAGGGGTGCAGACCCCCACCTGGAATGGCCCTGTTCCCAGCACCTCTGGCCCTGCTCAGGCACATGTTGCTCTCCGGGCTGCCGCCGAGATGGTCCTGGTGCTGCACGCTTGCTCTCTTGCGCTTTGCCATGTGCACCGGGATTCGGCACCATGCGGAGCCCCTGGAATGGGCTGCCCCAAGGATGCCCACAGTGACGGGGGACCTCCTGGATTTGGCTGTGTCACCCAGTAGGCCTCAAGTGATTTACTCCTGAAGGGAGGCTCATCCAAGCTCTCCGAAGGTCGGGAATGCTCTTGCTCACAGCCTCCATTCATCCCAGTCCGGTTGACTCCGATTCCCACCCCCTGAGCGGCCGGTTGCCTGCCCATCCCCTTCACTGCGCTGACGAGACACCCAAGTGTGCTTTCCCCCTTGCATCCCACCCTAGCCCTTCCAGGATGAAATTCCCCCCTGGAAATCTTGAGGTGACCCCCCAGCCATCAGCACGTCTCCCCCTGGGCTGCAGCCACCATGGCAAGCGGAGCTGAGCGCGGCACGGAGGCCGGTGCCGCAGTTCTCCGCTCCCTCACTCCATCCCCCTTTAGCCCTTTCCCAAGCCAGCTTCCAGTTCCCAGACTAATCCACATTTTCTCTGGTTTAACTCATAATTTCCCATGTGGCATCATCACGAATACCTCACTGAAGTCAGGACAGATTACATCTAGCGCGCTGCCGGGCCATCACTCCCCTTATCGCGGCGCTATCAGGTTCATCTGGCACGATGCATCCCTGGCAAGTCCCAGTCTGCCTTACTCCCAATTTTCCATTTGTCTCCACATCTTTCATTACTCTTTCTTCCAAGTGAGCTCTGGGGTCAGACTGTCTGATGGGGCTTTTTTTTTGAGTTTTCCAGCGCAGGAAAGATGCTGCCTATCCCCATGCCTATTCCCATGTCACCAGGCGCTGCCAATGACTTATCACCCATGCAGCAAGCAGGACTTTTCTAGTCCCAGAGCCAGCAGCACCCCAGGAGTGACGTGGCCCCAAGCACTTGCTCACACCATATTCCTCCAGCTTGCAGCCCCTGCAGACAACAAGTCATAAGGTTTTATCCCCCTCCCTTTGCACGACTCGGAGCAGATAGCATTCGTTTAGTCTTGGGGCTCTGCCTAGATTACCTCTAATCTCCCCTTAAACCTGGCTGCGGAGCCGGCTCGGATCTTCTCTCCCTGCTTTCTCCCTATTCATGCAGCTAAACCCCTTTTAATTTCCTCTGTAAGGTCCCGCTCAGCTTGACTTCTGGCAGCGCTCCCTCCGTCCCTGCGCTCTCGGACCCCCGAGACGGCGCTTTCTTTGCTAATTGACACCTTTTCCCATTACTCGCTGGCTCTCGGCTCACTCCCAATATCCTTCTTGCGGCAGCAGCTCGGCCAGGCACTGGCCTCGTTCCCTGCTGTTGCTCCGCATCCTGCTCCAGGTACCACCACATCCTGCACCCAATCAGATTCCCAGCGTTCCTCCTTCATGCTCAGCTCCTGCTGCCTTGCTCCAGCTGACATCAGCTGGGTCTTGCAACCCTTCATTTTGCCCCTGCAAGCCTGGAAAATGCAGCCATAGGGCTGTTTTCATTCAACTCCCCCTTCAGCTTACACACAGTGAATCCCTGCAGTCCCGTGTTCTGCTGGAAAGATCTCTCCTGCTCTGGGGGCCAGGAGACAACTTATGGCTCTGTCCCCATGGGAAGCAGCCCCCGTGGTCCTGTGAGCCGGTTCTCACCATCCCCTCTGGGGATTATAGGGCCCATGGGAGGCAGTTGCCAGCCCTGTTGCAGCACCACACACCTCCAGATAATCCACTGTGCACGGAGAGATAGCAAGGGGGAGGCAGGAAGGGGCCGTGGAGCTGGGAAAAGAAGCCTCGTGGAGAACATTAAATTAAAATCCAGGCAATTAAATTAATTACCACTAAAAGCGTCTCACCTGATTAGTTCCTTGCATACTTAATTGCATTAACAACCCCAGGCATTCGCGTGTTTATTTATCACCACTCTGCCTGGGCTGCTGGCCCCTGTGCTGTCTGACCTGAGCTGGGCGAGGTGGGGGCTGTGGGCGGCCAGCAAATAGGAACGGGCTGTAATAGGAAACAGCAGGATTTGGGCTCTAACGCGGAGCGATTCCCACGGGTCCCTGGGTGGATTGACAGGGATTACTCTTAGCGAGGTGCTTAGCAGATGCAAGAGGCATTGCAAAGTCATGGCGATGCCACAGCTGCATGGGAGACGGGGGGAGGCTGCAGCCTCCCTTTCCCCGCTTCCCAGTCGGAATTGCAGCGGGACCCGGGCACGGGGGCAATGTCTAGTGTTCACACTGGGTGTGCGATTGTCTCTGGTGTCCTGCGGGCTGCTGGAGCCGACACGGAGCGCTGAGGAAGGACGGAGTGGGCACCCAAACCCAGGTGGCACAGCCCATGTGACACACTGCGGGTCCCGGGCTCTCACCCGCAGCATTTTCACCCACTCACAGGCAGAAACAGTGTCTGGCACTGGCAGACACCCACAGCTATCAGTTACAGGCGCTGTGCTGCGGAATACACAGCTGCTATCAGCTATACAAACACAGCATCCTACAAGGTACACGGTTGCTATCAGCTCTCGGCATCGTGTGAAGTGTAGCACTGCTCTTATCTTTCCTGCTGAAAGCTGTGAATTAGCCCGTCTCACACGTAACACAGGCAGAGCCGCCGCAACAGCCATCTCTCCTCCAACACCCACACGTGGAGCATCCCCAAGACACCCAACAGCCTCCACTGTGTTCTGGCTGTTCCCCTGTTGACACAACCGCTGCAGACAGCAAGCACAGCCAGAGCTCATCCTCTTTTTACAACATCCCTTCCCAAAATCCCAGGGCACCATTTAATCTACCGGTTTTGATGCAAAGTTTGGGGCAGGAGGGTCTGATTCCAGCATCATGCTGGATTGACATCCATGTTGGGATTAACACGGCGCACGGAGCTCATATTGGAGAGGTGGAGCAGGCAAGCATGCAGCTAACAGGGACAGCACAGGGGCTGCAATGGGTCGGTCTGGGGGCAGAGAGCAGGGGTCTGTCCCGCGGTCCCCTCGTGTCCCACGCCAGGGTACTCACGTCCCACCCTCAGGTAGGTCTGGTACTTGAGGTGCCAGGAGGAGCCTTCGTAGCAGGAGTACTGGCCGCTCTGCGTGAGGTCCACGTGCTTCAGGACCAGGTACGACCCATTCAGGTGGGAATCGTCGATGTCGGTGCCGTTGGCCGTCCAGGTCACAGTCGCGTCCCTGTCCATGGACCCACACTTCATGGTCACGTCTGCGCCTACCCGCTCATACTGGATGTGGCTGTCTGTGGAGGACAAGAGGAGAAAGCAGGTGAGCTCAGCCCTGCAGGTAGGTCAAAGACCCCATGGCGACCTTGGAGAAAGGTTCCAATACAGTTTGAATGGCAAGTGAGGAATGGCTTGAGGCATGGACTGATGCTTGGAAAGCCCATGTTTCCCTCCTGGTTCTAATAATATTTTGCTCTGACATTAGATCAGAGTGCACCAACCCTCATGGCTTGGCGGATCAGGACTTTCAGAACACATCTGCTTTGTAAGATACGTTCCTCCTACATTTGCCTTAGCAGAGGCTCCCCCAAGAAAGTCATAGCTGCTCGCAAATCCTCATGGCTTGCAGGAGGATGCAAACCCAAAGTCAAATGCGCACTCGGGAACAGCCTCCCAGCCCATCTTTCCCACATTTGTTCATATTGCCAGTGAGAAAGCAAAGAAGAAAGCACCTTTCCCAACAGAAATGACTCTACCCTTCAGCCCAGGGGCACACACCAACCTCAGGGCAGCAATAAACCATAGCAGGAAAAGAAACTGTGAGAAGGCAGTGTCATGAGGAAGAGCCTGTGCTCCGTGCTGCCTGCGCCACAGGCCAGCACCGGGACTGCGCTGCCCCATCCAGCAGGTCCCACAGGGACTGCCCCTTGGCAGGGTAGGGGTAGTATCGGACAGCTCCTGATGTCTGGTGGCTCTGACAGTGTCAACCTTCCCAGTACTGTATTCCTGGAGAAAGGGAGGTGGTTGCATTAAGGGGGACAGTCTGGACAAACGCACCGTGCTAAAACGAGGTGAGGGGAGTGATCCCCCCGATCTGCAGCAAATCTGGGGAGCTGCTTCCACAGCCAGCGCAGGCCAAGGGGACATCCCAAACGCATGGGAGTGCTGTGTGCTGCTCCACCACCGCCGCCACGCGAACCAGGGTGGTGGGCGGCAGCTCACGTGCCCAAGACGACCACGGCTCAGCTGGGGCCCGGCAGGGCTGACAAGCAAAGAGGCGACAGAGCCGCAGGACTTGTCACCTGCGAACCTGAGCTATTTGCTAGAGGAGGAGGGAAGCAGGCAGCTGCCCTTGCAATTGCTTCCCAGGAAATCAGGTAGGAGGACGGCGACTTAACCGAGTTGCGCTTCAGGAAAGGGCAGCTGTTCGTTGCATGCTATGCTGTTTGTCTCCCCAACTGACTTTCCTTCTCGCTCTACAATAACATGTAGATGCCTTGCTGAGCCATTTGATTTAGCATTGTGCAAGTGGGGCAACACAGCTCATTGGGCACCAGCTGCCTAATTGAATTTTCTCAGGATTCTGGACGGGAGCTTGTGCTGACATTCATTAATGATCCCCTTCCCCTGTTGTCACATTGGCCAAGCTGGGTGGTATGCAGCAAGGGTAGGAATATGCATGTGTGTGCATGACATGGGGCGAAACAGGACACTGAGATCAGCAGGGGATGGAGCCACGGTGTAGCAAGGTCAGCATGTTTCCATCCTTACGGAGTTTTGGGTTTTTATGGTGCGCTGTGGGGACAGGACTGCAAATTGAACAGTGGCAGCATGTGCTGGTCACACACAAGGGTGATGGAGAAGAAAACAGAGTTGGGATGGATCCGCATGTGCTGCTGCAGTGGGCACAGGGCAGGTGGTGCAGCAGTGACCGTCGGCACGAAGCTTTGAGGGATGGTCAAGACCCTTTGCAACATGGGTCGTCCCGTTCTCCAAATGCGCCTGCGGTGCAACCAGTTCTCCGAATGCACCACGGCACTTTCAAAGAAGTCCCTCGCTAAAAGCTCCCCCAAATAATTCAAGCAGGCACGAAATACAAGGAACGTCCTTGCAAGGATCTATAGCGGCGAAAGGTCAGGAAAGCAAAGGGGAGAGTAAGTGGCCATTCTGCGCAGTGGAAGATGTCACCAGTGAAGTTCAACAGAGATCAGGGCTGGAGCTCGTCCTGCCCAGCACATCTATGACTGATGGGGAAAATGGGTCAGACAGTCAGAGGTGACAGCGTGCTGCCGATGCCATTAGGGTAGTAAAATTAAAGCTGGATGCAAAAGCATTACAGAAGGACATCGTGGTACGGACTGACACAGTGTCGAGGAAGGGATGCACACCACAGAAACAAGTCTTGCTTTCCTTGTGGAGCCACAGGCTCTACATTAGCTGCAGCCTCCATGGAAACACACCTTGGAGTTACTGAAAACACGTCCCTGAACATATCAACCTGGTGGCCAGTAAAAACACAAATCCGATGTTAGGAAGGGAATGCTATGATGAAAGGAAATGGACTAGAATGGAAAACGCTGTCTCCTAAAAGCTGCACCCAAATCTGTCCCTGTGCCAGCAAGAATACAGTTCAGCTGAAAATGGAGCCGAAGAAGGCAACGTGATGGATCAAAGGTTGGAAGCAGCCCCCGTGCAAGGAATGACTTAACAGACTCAATCTCTTCATGCCGAGAAAGCGACAACTGAGTGGAGACGTGATAGAGATCTAAGCAACGATGAATGACATGGGGAGGATGAATAGGGACTGACTGCTAGCTCCCTCTCCTAATACAGCAATTAAGGGGCAGCAAATGAAATTACCAGGCAGTAGGTTTAAAACAAGCAAAGGGAAGTATTTTTTCGCACAATGCATAATTACATTACAAGTCCATCAGTCGCTGCAGATGTCAAAAGTTTGGGGGGAAAGAGTGATTAAATGAATACAGAGCATAAGGCTCCAACAAGGGCTGAGACGCACAGAGTGCTCCCAGCGAGCCTGGCAAGGCTGCAGGCAGTGGTGGTGGGGAGGGACAACACTGCATTCATCCTGCCCTTTTCTCTTTCTCTAAATATCGGCTCCTGGGCCCCGCTGGGAGACAGGACCAAGGGCTAAATAGGCCTGTGGCCTAATGAGACTCTTTCAACATGGATCTAACCGGTCTGAGCCCTGAGGCCTTTCCAACCCAAGTTTTGCACCACATCAGGACACCGATTCCTGATTAGGAAACAGCATCTTCAGGGATGCTGTCTCTGCTGGGAATGGAGTGCTGAGCACAGAAGGTGGACTATGTCTGTAGCTCAGGTCCCATCATAGCTGGTGAGATGTCTCCGGAGTGTCTCAGACACTGGCCAAGGATGAGGACCTCTGAGAGACTGCAGAAAACACAGAAAACTGTGTTTCAGCAGTCTTAGAAAAGTTTACAGCCTATACTGGCAGACATAAAGAAGAAAGAAGGTCCAAACTGAGGAGCCTGTATGCAGATGGATAGCTGGAGTGGGCCTAGATACACAGACAGATAGGCAGAAGTACCTAAGAAGATGAATGGATGAAGGATTAACAAATGTATATGCGTGTAGACAGATGGATAGCTGGCTGGCACAGATGGGATGGAGAAAAGTGTATGAAGATGCAAGGATGGATGTCTATGCAAGTGGATGGATGGGTGGATGGATGGGTGCGTATGGGGATGGAGGGATAAATGTATAAGCAGATGGCTGGACGGTTGTGGAAGGATGGATGGATGGACGGATGGACGGATGGATGGATGTGTGGGTGGCTGGCTGGTTGTGCATGTCAGTGGATGGATGGATGGTCTGTTGTTCAGATGGCTGTGGAGATGGATGAATGGACAGATGGATAGGCAGATGGGTGGATAGACAGAGACAGCAGATCCCAGCATCTTATTCAAGTTGTCCTCTAATCTATTCTATAGTATCGAGTACAGACACAATCTCTTCCCGTTCTTTCTGGCGCACGCATAAATCAGCTGCCTCCCCTTTCCTTACGCCCAGAGCGGGGTCAGAGTAGGTGGAAACACTCCTTCACCCACCAGCCTTGCAGGACACGGTTTTATCTCTGGGGGATATCCGAGGAGTAGAGGAAAGGCTCAGAGGTGCCCAGTTCTGCCCAGAGGGCTGAGGCTGAGAGCCTATAGATGATTACTGCAGACATGAGCTGGGCAGGGGGGGAAAGGCACCTCGAATTACATCCTAGTTGTCCTTAAACACAGTGCAAACACACTGGCATTCATCCAGAAGGGCTGGGGGAGCCATTCCTGGAAGACAGGTCCTTGAAAGTAATGCTCGTTTCCAAGGCAGTGATTTAAGGCCCCTGACAAAGGAGAGACCCAAAGCACAGCTTTTGAGCAGCCATTTCTCTCTGCTGAGTCTGTTGAGGCTTGTGGAGGGGCCAAGCCAGGTCTCCACATCCCTCTAGCCCCTTGCTGGAGTTGCATCTGGATGTACCCCTGTGTGATCGCATGCTACTCCATTGGTAGAAATATCCCTGCGGGCTGGCGGAGGGGCATGCTATGCTGCTCCTGCAGTCACCACCTTTGCCAAGGGGAGGGAGATCTCCAGGCCAGTGCCCTGCAGCATGCTGGAGTAGTCTGCACGCACTGCGCCAATGTGGTGGTCACCTTTAGCAGGACCCTCCATTTCCCTGGGGCCTGGGTACTACACGGGCAGGACCTCGAGGGACCGCAGAGCCATGCAGCTCCCTCGAGGAGGGAGGGCAGGACGCTTTGTCCCCTCTCCCTGGCACTGCCCGTCACTGCTGCCACGTGGGACTGACAGCAGAGATGGTGCCCCCGCTGCAGAGCCCACCTTGGATGGGCTGGATGGGCATCGAGCTGGGGCACATGGAAGGATGGAAGGATGAGGGCCAACAGCCACAAACTGCAGCTTAGGAGGTTCAAGATGGACATTAAGGAGAATGTCTTCTGGGGAGTTTTCTGGATACAGGGCTGGTACTCAGAGAACTGGGGGATCTCCATCCCTATAGATTGTCAAGGATCAGTTAGACAAAGTCGTAGCTGATCTGACCTACTTTTCTACAGTAGGAGGCTGGAATAGAGGTGGCCAAAGACCCCTTCCCACTCCTGCGATCACCTCCTTGAAGAGATCCTTAGAAGCCATGCCCTACCTCGACACTGCCCCAGCTATTCTAGTGTACGATGCTCTTTGGGCCGGGTCACAGCACGAAGGCTGCATCAGCTGCACTCCTCCCCTCTGCAGGGTGCACAGACTCTGCTGCTCTTTTACAGAGAGGGAAACTGAGGCACCGATAAAGGGTATATCTACCCTTTTCTGTCTCATCCAGCAGGATGAGGAGCAGCTCTGTAGTGGGATGGAGAAGCGCATATATGCTTTGTCAAACAAGAGACCTTTATATCACCCCCGTTACCCTGCATACCTCCCTCCTGGAGCTAAACGACTAGCTAGAAGACATAATCTCAGCGGCTAATTAGATCTCTCTGTATACATTCATAAATAATACATTTAGTATTTACACAGTGCTGGGGGTACGCTGGGAGCTTTCCAAGCAGATAAACCATCAAGGTCTCAAACCCTGCAACTTCTTGGTCTAAATGAGATCAATAACACAGAAAGAGTAGAAAGCCCTGGAGGATGGGGAACAGGGAAGAGAGAGAGGATAAAAAAGCCCAGTCATTACTGGGAGGTAAAGACAGACCTCAGGAGAGAGGAGGAGATCCCCAACTTGGTCAGCTGGTGTTGCAAGAGCTGCAAACTCCTCTGCTCACATCTGTCTTCAGGCTGCACTATCCTTGTAGTGATTCCTTGCTGGATTGTGTCAGTATCCATGGGATGTGCTGGCTGCCTCTCCTTGCTCTTCCTGCTTTCCTTCTGCATGTTCGTGGCCCTGGGATCTTCCCTTCTTGAGATGAACTAGCCTCCAGTATTGGAGTGGGTGCCCTCATCCAGCTTCCCAAAGCACACGTTGTTCTTGATTTCATTGCATTTATTGCCTCCTGCTTAGTTTGGTCTCTGCATGGTGTCCATTTGCAGCAGAAACCTTCTCTTCAAGGAGAAGGAATTTCATGCTAGAGGAGGCAGTTCTTCCACGAATGATTAAAAACCAAATATCTCTTCACAAGGAAGTAGGCGTAATTAAGTGTCGTTGATGTAGCCAGAGATATGGACCGTTCCAAGTTAATTTTATCCATTAATGAAGAATTGCAGCAAGTGAAGCCTGTGTTTGTTTGCTCTACTTTGGTAAATCTCTGGAGTCAGCAGCTTTGCTCTCTTGACAAGAAAAAATAATTAGTAAGAAACTTTAATTAAGAGATAACAGATGGGTGCTACAGAACTTGTATTTAATCACTCCATGATAGCCTGGAACCAGGTCTTGGTGTACATCAGCAGAGCTGCAGAGGATGTGGTAGGGCATGTGTCAGAGGCTCAGGGCAGGTGAGTCTCTTCTAGTGACCAGCACGTGTCCACAAAGTACCCTGTGAAGAGGCATGGCCAAGCCATGCTGACCAGCAAGGAGGCTCTCATCAGGCTTTCCAGGTGGCATGAACTCATGGCAGCTCTCCATAGCTCAAAGGCTGCAGGCGACCATGTGCTCATGAAACCCAGCCAGGGATGTCCCTTCTGCACCTGGAGTGAAAGCAAGGACAGCTCCTGGTGGCAGACAGCAATGGGATGAACTTGTGAGGTCCCCTCAACAGAGCTGGGAAGCTATTGCTTACCCCTGCTTATGAAACATTCCTCTACCATGAACTGTTCACACTTTTCTTGGCATCAGGGTTAGATGGCACTTCTGCATCTCCAAGCAGGTATCTCAGGGAAGAGCATGGCAAGAGTCTTGTGTCTTGGTGGAACCTTGGTGTATGTTGATTGCATCAGCGTTGTTGCCTGCATTTAATGCCTGTGTTGGGAGGCTGCAGGACTGAGATTGAGCAGCCTGCGCTCACAGCAAGGATGGCCCTGCTACTCCTCATGCAAGGGTGGATGAATGTTCGGATCAGCCTTTCTGCAGGGGCCATGGAGCTGGGCTGCAGGGTCTGCATGACCCAAGGGTATCTGTGCAGAGCATCCTTTCAGCTGCTCTTCATGCCGGCTCTCTGCCTCCTGAGCAGAGGCTGTCCCTTCCCAATCTCACCTAGCAGACTCTGGGATGCATCTGTGCCTTACAGCGTAGTCTAGCAGTGGAGGAAGCAAAGCCACGTCAGCGCAGAGGAGAGAGCAGCACCGACCACCCCTGCACATGCTCCCCGCTGCTACATAGCTTCCTTCCTGGAGCTGCTGTCTTCATGCCCAAAAATTAGCCATGGTGAGGTGCGACGCTGGCTTGCCAGCATGTTCGTCCAGGCATCTGGCTTCCAGGTCTCATGGCTGGGATGGTGGCACTTGTGTATCTTATGCAGGGGTCCTTGTGAGGCTGCACAGTGATAGGGCATTATGCACCCTCCTGGAGAGAAAATCCACTGCTAAACATGTTGGGAAAGAGCAAAATAGAGACACACTGCTGGAATGAAAAGCAAACCAAACTCTGTAAAAACAAAGGCCAAGTTCTTATCACAACACTGGCTCAATCCCAAGTGATGTGGGAGGCTCCCTATGTTTTGCGGTCTCCAAACTGACTGTACCCTGGCTAGGAGACACATTAGTGGGATGCTGGTTTAACACAAGTAATTTAAGTGACATTTTCTGCTTTATTAGATGTGGAGCTGGCCTGCACTGTGGTAAAGTTGTGTGCTGCCCCTAACACCAGTTTACCCCTGATCTTGGGGAGCAGAGCTGCTGACACTGGCACCCATCTGTAGCTCCTCTAATGATGATCATTTTTTACTCAGGATTAGGGAAAAATGCTCCTCTGTGCTATTCCCTCCTCTCCAACACGCCAAAGCTCAGCTGTTCCAGGGCAGGGACTGGGCAGCCTGGATGCTGCAGGACTGGTGACCTTGGCTTGTCCTCCTTGAAGACTTTGCTCTTCCATCACAAGATGCAACCTGAGCTTGTGTTGATCTGTAAGACCTCAGAAAGACCTTCCCTGAGATTTCCAAGATGTTTGGTCCTAAAATGCCCACGTTCTGGCGCTCCAAGTGCTCTCCTAGATGAGCTGCAACACCATTTTTCTTCCTCAGGCAAAGGGAAGGAAGGATTGGACCTCGCAGGTTCAGGGGCCTTGCAAAGCCCCGTCTCTTGAGTTGACTCTCCTGTGGAAGAGTGACTGCCCAATGAAAGAACAACACTTCTGATCCCATCTCTCCTGTGATGGCCGCAGCAAGAGGGGCAGAACAATGCAGGGAGGGGGAGGTATTGGAAGACCAGAGGCAGCCGAAGGATACTCAGGCAAACTAGCATACAGAGGGAAAAATTCCAACACTATCCGCTGCACTGGGCTCCCTGGATCCTGTGCCCTTCCCTGACAGGTGCCTGGAGTTAGCACCTTGCGTGAATTAAAGGTTTGTTTTCTGGTTCTGCTTTTTCATGCAGGCAGGACAAACAACCTGGGCCGCAAAAGTGTGCTTAGATCAGGCTTTTCATCGTCATTTAAGGGGAAATCAATAAGATTTGGAATTAGATGCCCAAATCGCAGCCATAAACACAAGCAAAAACCCCGCTGCGCTGCAGCAGCCAGGGGAAGGGACGCCTGCATTTGCCGAGCTTTGGGGAAGCGGGTAGAGTTCCCACCGCATACAGATGTTGGGATGTACCTGTGACCCCAACTGGTCACTTAATCCCTGCAAGCAACATGTGTGCAGATGCTCATGTGTGCCCTGAAACATCCACTGTCCTTGCATGCATGCCGGGGGCGGCTGCCGTGTGTTCACATAGGAATACAGCTCCAAATATTCCCCCCCTGTACTGCACTGTGCAACGGGCTTTATTAGCGTAGGATGATGGAAGTCAGAGGCGGAAAGACCTGTTGGGTCCTACTCAGTCCATCCTCCTCCTGCCAAGACAGTATTGGTCCCTGCAGCATATTTACTATTTCTCTGGTCTAATTTTACATACTGTACAATCTGTGCCGTGCCAAGTTACGATCCCTGTGTGAGGAGCAGAGCTCTCAATTTCCAGACTCTTGGGTGTGTAAAATCACAACCGTGATGTTAAATTAACCTTTTTTTTTTTTTTTTTTTTTTTGCATTTAATCATTTAATAGTACTAAAATTCAGCCCCTCAGGCGCTCTGTCTGTCTGCTGGATTGGGTTTTGCCTGCTGTAGGCCAGTGGGTTGTCACTTATTGATGTAACGCTCCCACCCCTGGGTGGATCGTCAGCAGCTGGGCTTGAACCCAGCACCGCTGGAACTTAATGCACGAAACTCTGCAGCCGGAGCTGGAAAAAACTCCTCTCCTTTCTTAACCACAGGTGTAGGAGGTTCACATGCCTCCATACAGCCTGGTTCCAAGCAAGGAGGAGACAGTAGGCACAGCTTGCACACGGACGTCCCATTCCTGGGAATTCCCAAGAGAAGTACCAGTGCTTTTCCTCCATACACACGCAGGAGAAATACAAGTCTTGACTCTTCCCCATAGAGTGATTTCTTCCCCTGGCACAATATATAACTTTTCTTTGTGTGCTTGACCATGGGATATCACAGGGGATGAGATGCTGTCAGTGCATGAATAGTGCACACATAGGTGGGAAGAGCAGAAGTTGACAAAAGGGGACACATGTTTCCAAGTAATTTTTTTAGCTCCATCACCATCCCTCATGCCCCTGAGTAATGCTCGCGCTCAGTAGCTTAGTGATGATTTCAAAGCAATATTAATAAACGAGGCAAGAGTCTACTTTGCCCAACAGGGGATGTATTAACAATTAAGCCAAGGCATCACGATTTGCCTCGCTAGTAACAATATATTACATTTGCATTTCATGCCTTTCACTCCAAAGGATCCTCAAGCAGAGCCATGCCTGGAAGCGAGCGCCAGCGAGCACTGAGCCATGGCGCAGCTGCATACTCGCAGCCTGACACCGAGTGTCTGCTGGTGGCAGCCACCCTCAGCATGGAAGCCAGTGATGTGCTGGACTCCCGGCACGCAGGAAGGATGCTATTCCCGCCAGAGATGTCCTTATGAAGCCAAAGAGCCTTGTAGATCAGGACAGGACCCCAGGACAAGACCCCCTGTGATGACCCCTGCGGGCTTCTGATGGTCTAGTCACGTTGCAGCAATTCAGGCTGCCTACACTTTCAAGAGACCGCTGGATAGCATGATCTGGCCTGCTTTGTACCACCAAACAGTGTGTCTGTGTGAGGCTCTCTAGCTATGCTTGGTTTAAATCAAACCTGTGACGCCAGCCTTGATTGGAGGATATCTAAGCATGAAGATGTCATTGCAACGGCTTGTTCTCCACCAACTCATGTTTCAATCGGGTTCAGCTTCCAGGCTGAAACTGAACCACCAACCACCTGTATCCAACTAGGTCAGTCTTAGGAAAACAGCTGGAGCTGCAGGTTTCCATGATGTGTTCAGACCCCAGCGGGACCACATCAAAGGCGTTGGATGTCCTCAGATCCCCTTGTTTTGGCAAGTCCTTTCCCAACTCAACCCAACATGGACATTTCATGCAGGTAAGGTCTTCTGGCTATTCCATGCACAAATGGTCTGTTCCTTTTATTTCACATGACTGAAACTCTTGTTTCCAGGAAAAGGGAGTTTCTTTCCCTGTCCAGGACAGAGCTGAGCTCTTGCATCTGGAGAAGAGCTTGGAAGCAGGTTGTGGCCAGGGCTGAACCAAGCTGCATCTCTGGTTTGGGCTGGCAGGTGCATCTGGGCCATAGATAGTTGTTGTCAGATCATGTTCTCCAAACAGTTTCTGAGCTCCTGGGTGGGGTCCAGCACTACTCAAGACACCTGCAGATCCACAGGATGGCAAGTTCTAACTTGCTTTGCAGGCAGTGAGCTATCAAGAATGACACAACCTTGGCTAATGGTCCCTGGGGAGGGAGGAGATAGGCTCTCCTGTCCACTATGTGGATGAAGACTCTGCAGAGCCTGGCAGCAAGAAGCAAACCTTCAAAACTGCTGTGTTAGACAGGAGACTATGAGCTAAAAGCACATACTGCTTTTGGGCACGGAGACAGAGGCTTTGCATGCTGCCCTGTGCAGATACGTGTATTATATATTACAGGATAGTTGTCAAGCACAGTGGAGAAGTTCATGCCGTGAGCGTATTACATCTCAAAAGAAATTCTTAAGATTCAGCTGGTAAGTAGGGGCCCTACGTTCACTTCCTAAGCGAAGCATCTGCTGCTTTCAGAGGAGGATGCACGTGACCCATTGAGAGTTATGCAATGAGTGCAACATCTCCCGCCTGGTTCTCCTCACTTGTTTGGACCCTGAAACACCATCGCTCAAGGCTCTTTCCAAAACCTCTGAAAAAAAGGTGTTTTTGTTTTTCTCTGTTAAGTGGCTGGTTGTTTCCAAGTGCTCCCACTGGCTGGGCCACACTGCTGGCCAAAATAAGAGCTCAGCCTTTCTTCACTGGAAAGCTTGTCCTAGTCCCTTCTCCCTGGTGTTGGTTTTTTTTGAGAGTCCTCAATTTGTCACTATTGTGCTTGGCAGGATGGGCAAGGTTAGCTCAGCAGAAGATACCCATGCAGTGTGATCTGAACTAATTGCCCATTTTTTTTCCCCTCAATTTCCACACTGAGAAGTTGGAAGGGCCTTACTGCAAAACAAACGCTAAAAAGTCAATATGTGCATTGACTGAAATATAAATGAACGTGACCGGCTCTCTGGAGAGCTCCTTGGATTCGACACGCTGTGGGATTTTAGGGCATCAGATTTGCTAGGGTAGGATTATATAGAAACTTGTCACGTCTAAGAGGAAGAGAACTTCAGTTATCTCAAGTCACTACTGAATTGTAACTATTATTACCATAAGAGATACTTGAATTCTGGAATTTCTCTAAAACACTTAGAATTCAGATTCTGAAGCATTTAAAGGACTTGAGAAAATATCTTTGGCTCCAAGTCAGCAAAGCACTTAGGCGAGCCCTTAACTTTCAGCATGTGTTTAAGTACCTTGCTGACTTGGGGCTTTTAACCCTGGCAAAAAGAAAGCAACAGAAGAAGAAGAGCCAAAGGAAAACTTCTGGTGTGCTTGGAAATCTCGAGACAAGTCAAAAAGAAATACGGGAATCTCTTCTTGAGAGGTGGAAAGAAAAAAAAAAAAAGATAACTATAATGACAGGTTTTAAAATTAAACACCAGATGAAGCTTTCCTTGGGAAGAAAGATTCACAGACCAAATGGAACATTTCATTATAGTCTAACTCCGTCCTTCCAGTTGTGCTTTCTTGCCTCTTTAGTATGCCGAAATTATTTACTTCTGGGAAAAAAAAAACTCAAAAAACATAACCCTACTTCCCCCTCCCACTTCCAAACTAAGAATGATTGGGGAGAGAAAATTCTTGGCCTCAGCAGTGAAAAAAACATCTCTGAAATGAGTCGGCTGTGAGAGCTTGCTCCTATCAGGAGGGGGAAACAGGGGAAAAGACGAGGTGTTGAGGAGCAGTAACGAGGACAGGCGAGCGGGAAGGGAGGGAAAACTGCATGCAGCAGGAACCTGCTCACGTCTGCGAGCGCGCGCAGCAGCACCCACCGCGGGGAGAGGGGAGGAGAAGGTCCAGAAGGAGAGAAAGGGCAAAGGAAGGCAGGGACTTCGCATTAAATCAATGCAAATCTATGCGTGCGTGCACGGAAAGCAGTGGCGAGGGAGAAAATGTGTTTTCTTCCACCCTATCTCAGACGTGAGGCCGTGAATAGAAAATGATCTCTCGCGCTCTGCGAGCGACTCCCCTGCTCCCTGCATGATTGCAGCGGCCAGCGTGTTCATTTTCGAGACCGAGGCAAAAATAAGATGCAGCTCCTGTCCCACGGGAGCACGTCCCCCAGGGCAGGGCAGGCTGGATGCTCCTGCACCTCCTCTGGGAGCCCTGTCCTTGGCCTTCCCAGAGTTTGGCAAGTGGATCCTTGTCCGGGTAGCAGCCTGCCGCGGGGCAGCCTCCAGGGTACCAAAAAGCCAGCGCTTCATCCCCCTGTGCAGCAAATGCCTCAACTGCCCCAAAACTTCCCATCCGAGCAAAATCGCGTGGGTGCCTTTAGAAGGAAATCAAAGGCTTCTGTGCTGCTTTCAGCTTCTTCTTCTTCTTCTTCTTTTTTTTTTTTTTCCCAAAATCATCCCACTGTGTTGCACAAGAGCCTTTGCAAATCTTCTTTTGGAGGAGGGAGCCGATTCAAGCCAAACATAAACTAAATCTGAAAAAGAAACGAAAAGGAACCCCAGCGTCTTCCCTACCTTCCAAAATTGTTTCCGCTCCCCTGCAAAAGAAATTTAAAATTATTTTGAGGCTGATGGGACTTAGTTTTCTGGAGGCAAACGGCTCCCCTGTGGCTTTTCCCAGCGTCTCTGTTTGGCTAGCTCCATCTCGGGACAGTTGTCTGTTCCCAATGGAGATGCCCCTTGCGGGAGATCCCGTTCGGAGGGCGACGGAGGTGGCAGTTCCTCTGCCTGCACCCTTCCAAGGAGACGATGCCCAGCCACGCGTGGCTCTGCATCACCCTAATGAGCTGACAGCTTAACCGCAGGAGACAAACAAGGGGAATTCTGATCTCCCTCGTGTGCAGATGGGAGCTGAGATCTGCACGGCGATGAAGCACTCGCCCAAGGGTGCACAGAGGTCCACAGCAGAGCCAAGCTCTGAATTTCAGTCTCCCCTGTGGTCCTGTGCTACCTGATGCACCAGGGCCTGCATTTCAGTTGGGCTCATGCAAAGCAAAGCTGCTGGCCCAGGCCACAGCACGAGTTAAAGATGTTCAGGGTTCACAAGGCAGCTTAATAGTGAATGGTCTGGCAGGTTGCGTGAATTCCCACTGAGCTATCCAGTTCTACCTGACCCATGCAAAGGCTCTGCTCCCTCCTTGGTCGGCACCACCAGCCAAATTCCAGCTCTCACTGTTCACAGCAAATGAGCAACAGCCTGTCCAGCTAGACATGCCTAAGTAATCCAGGTTTCAGATGGACAAAAGAGGTCCGCACGGACTAGTCCTCAAAGCATATGCACCTGCCAGGAGTTCCGCCCTGCATCAACAACGCACAATGTCGAGTGCATTAGAACAGCTGTAACATGAGCTCCGTTCGCCTTCACTCTTGATGGTTCTCGCTAATTCATCCCTCTCTCTGGAGCTGTGATTTAGGACAGGATGAAGACTGTAACAGGATTAAATCTGCCACCTAAATCCTGAAATTTTCCTTCTGGGTTTATATCCAAAAAATTGTACTGATGGATCAATAGAAGGACGCCCACAGCCATCTCTCTGGGGCTGCCAAGAATGTAATTGCAAAAATCTGGAGAAAGAAACACATGATGGATAGAAAAGTGCATGGTCTCGTGGAGCTCGGCTTGCAGTGAGCCGATGATACAGTAATGATAAACTAGCCACGTGCCTGGAAAAGCCATGCCCAGGCTGCGCAGCGAGATGGACAACTTCACATGGGGGGAAGGTTCCCGAATGTCAGACTCTTCAAGGGCCAATTCCTGCTTTGGCAGGACTGGAACTGACAGTCTGTCTGACACCCGTTCCCAAAAGTGAGCCCCACTCTGGAGGCCGAGGGACTGCGCACGGTTCACCAGCACCAAGAATTGCTGAGTGCTGTAGGCCTCTCTAACTGCAATAGTGTTTTACTTTGAGAGGTTTGCAGAGGTGATTTATATGCTACTTATAGCAAAATGATGTAGCAGTGAGGACTTTAGCATGGACACAAGTTTAGCTCCATGCACTGCCATATTGCAGATGCAGAGGACAAGCACACACAGCTACATGTAGACGTATACATGGATTAACATGTTAGGGGCCTGCAGAGAGCTTCACTTGACTAAGCACCTGTGTCCATCCAAATCAGTTCTTTAATCTCCCATGTCAGCTGTTTTTGAGTGCAATCCACCACATGCTAGCACGGACCTCCCAACTATGCCAGATGAATCATATCCTAAAAGCAACTATTTTCCTCCAAAAGTGTTGGATAACTTTCTCAGACATTCAGGTAACTTGTCCTATCCCAACCCGCCTAGATTTCTTGGGAGATGAGGCACATCCAACCTCCTAAAAGGTGTTCTTGGTCTGTAGAGGTGGCGATGTTGCTGCTGCCCTCAGACACAGAGCATCTGAGCGCAGAGGGAGCTCTTCAAGACCACGCTCTACAATGGCTGGACCTCCCGGCTAGCTGGTGGACTCTGCTCTGACTCTGCTGTGCTCAGGCTGACAGATGTGCCGCGGAGATGATGAGCTAAGACAAGCCAAGAACCAGAAAAAAATTAAGAAAACCAACTCTGCGTAAATGTATAAATAAATGTTACTTTTCAAATACCATCTTTCAAAGTCTCTTGTCGTTATTATCACATGAGTTTCCTTTCTTCTTCCCATGCTGCCATGGCAGCAGCTACCTAACTTTTGAAGAGTGATTATATTGCAACACTTCATTGCTTCCCTGAGCCACAGCTCCCTCCTCCACTGTTGGAAGTGAAGTACAATCAATGCTCATTAATTAAGGGCCAGACCTGCCAACCATGGTCACACTGAGTTCAATGCAGTTTCTTGAATATTCAGGGCTTGATCTCTGTAACAAGAAGGCAAAGCTCAGCCCTAAGCTACTGGGGCTGAAAGTGATGAAGACTCGTTTTGAAAGCCAGGACAGAAAGATGGACACGTCCTTTTGCTCGTAGGGTTGGGAGCGGGAGGAGTCACCTGCACAGAAGAAGATGTGATGGGCTGCAGCTGTAAATCAGCAAAGTACCATTGACGTGATGGAAAAGACAAATCAGCTAAAGGTGCTACAACAACAAGCCTCATCAGACAGACAGACAGACGGGCAGACAGGCAGACAGCTTCAGAAACGTGGGCCTCATCCCAGACTGAGCCCCGTGCACCAGCCACAGAGTCTGGTGACCTGAGAGCTGTCTGGGCCTGGTCTGAATGGCGGGTTCCCGTGGAAAGAGTCGTACGAGTGGTGACACATCTTCTCAACACGAAGGATAGGTCACAGGCTGGGGGCTGTCTCTTGACCTCTTCAAAAGCCCAATGGGTTAATGTTTTGTGTTGATCTGAGCAGACTATTTGAATATCCCTCTGAATATTCATGGTTTTCCTGGGAACCAGAGAGTTGGCAGAGACATTACAGCACCCAAGATGAAGCAAAGGATGCTGGCGATGGGTCCAGTGAGACAGCATGACCATCTGCCAAGGCTGGATACATCCTTTTCTTCTACTGACCAAGGACCTGTTCCCTGCTCAGGAAACAGGAGAGTGATGACTTAGCAGTGATGACTACTAAGTGGAATGAAAAGATTAAAGCGATACTGTGTAAGACTGGGGAGCACTCTCTTGAACAAGGGTTTGGAGGTAGCTGAAGTAGACAAGAGTCCCAGGAAGACTGGGGTTAATAGATTTTCAGTGGAAACACCACTGGGATCCGTGTGGCAGCTCACAAGCCTGTGGCCATCAGCAGCAGCCACAATTCCTCCATCATGCTGACGGGCTTGAGCACGATGCTCTGCGAGTTGCGAGACACTGAGCTGCAGCAGTGCAGATCCAAGCTCCTGAGCTTTTCCACCACTGTCCTTCTCCTGCACCATGGGGCAGGGATCCGCACCTCAAGGGAAGAAGAAATGGGCACATGGATCAATCACTCTGTGCTATCTACCACCAATGTAAAGTAAATTTTCAACTCTACCAAACACAGAAACTTGGATATAATTGCCAACCAGGCGCACAGAGCTTTGCTGCCTGTTTCAGATAATGCACCATTCCCTTCAAAGAGCAGGATACCTGTAAAGACTGGCTGCTTGTTTCTACTCCTGATCAACCTCATTAGACTTTCCTGCTTTTCTCCAAGCCTCTCCAGTTGTCCCAGCAGCTGGCAGGGGTTGTGGCAGATCTCCAGGTTCATGTTCCTGGTTACGCCCAGATAGCTTTCCAAGGAAAATCACAGCAAGATGCACAGACATGGGCTTGTGTTAATATATCAACACACCTGCAAGTCTTGGCTGCTTTTCCTTGTGCCTCAGTTTACTCGTGCAGTGTGCAGTGTGCTCCCAGCTGGAGCAACCACAGTGCAGGGCAGGCAAGCCACAGACACAGCAGCTAGTCCTAACTGCCAGGGCTTGCGGTTTGGCTGGAGTCAGAGGCTCTCTGTGACTCAGCTTCAGAAGCCTCAAGTTCATGGCTAGGGCTTCAGACTTCCTTCGGGAGTGCTCCGGGCTTGGCTCATGGTCCAGCCGGGAATGGGTCTGTGTAAACAGTGCTGGTGGTGAGGAAAACTTGCCTGGCTGGTTGCAGAGCACCTGCGCTTCGAGAGCTGTACTGATGCGGGGCTACCAGTATCATTCCCAGGCACTGGGACCCTGTGCATGTGCTCTGCATGCAAAGGCTTGCATCAGAGGCATCAGTTGCTGCCAATGCAACTGAGGGGGTGTCTGCATTCCTGCCTCTTGCAAAAATGTGCGGCCCTACTCCTGCTCCATAGCTCTGTTACCCTCCACAAGGGTCTTAGGAAGAGCAACAGCCTTGATTGCCCCAACATCACCTTATTTTGGATCTGCAAGGCTGAAGGAATGACCACCCTGCACCTGCATGGAACGGCAGGGTGCAAAGGAGACCTTTTTGCAGAGAGTAGAAATGCACTCGAGGATAACAAAACATTGACTGCCATCCTGTTCTCAGGCAACAGAGCTGTGTTATCCAGCTCCTGGACATCGGAATTACTTGCACACACGTGCACATACCTAAGCCAACTCAGCAGGGAGCAAGCAAGATGCGCTACAGGCTGCAGCTCTGCTTTAGATCATTCATCCCAGCCCGACCTTCGGTGTGATGGTGCTGTCTCCTTTCTGAGTGCAAAGCACACAGCTCTGCTGGCAGAACTCCTCCAGGCTTTCAGCCCTGAAGGTCAACGCTTTTCAGACCAAGCTCTGTTTCTTTGGTAGCACTCCAGAAGAGATAACTAAGGAGGGCCCAGGTATTGCTGAATGACTCAAATATGATACCAGGGACCCACACTGGCGGAAATGTTCAGGCTTTGCAAACTGGAAAAGCTAGAAAGGCTCTGCCAAGGCCTCTTGACATGATGGAGAGGGATGTGTGGTACTCTGCCAGCCACATGCACTCTATAGTGAGGCTCTGGCCCTTTCCCGAGTCCTTTTCCTAACACCAGCCTTGGCAAAGCACCTTTAAGCAAAGGAAGAGGGTGCAATTAGCCTCGAGACTCCTTCTTTTCAATTAGTACCTGGTGGCAGCTGAGCTTAAAGAACAGCCTTTTGCAGCACATCCTATAGCAAGAGATCAATGGTCCATATGCTGGGCTAATAATGCTGTAACCCCTCCTGTCTCCAGCGCTGTCGATCGCTCTGCGGTCTCACTTCACTTCTCCACCTGATTGGCCCTCCTGAAACACTCATTACAAGGTGACATGCATCGCTTTTCCCCTCTGTAACGAGAGCCCGCTCAATCTGTCTTCTTTTTCTTCTTTTTCTTTTAATATGCCACAATTACATTGGCTTCTCCGCATGGATCCACTCCATTTAGTGCTGCCCATGCCTGCTTATGCTGAAAGATGCTCTTTTCATCCCTAGAACGGCCCGCAAATATGGCAAGTTGCTTTCCTGTTTATTTTTCACCCTCTAGCATCCCCCACACAGATTCTGAGTATTAAGTAAGTATTTCTCTTTGTACATAAGTATCGTTTCTACCCAGATATATTAACCCAAAGGCTGTGCATGTTAACGTTGATGCACATCATGTCCCAGCATCTGCTCTATTAAGCACGCTTCCTGATGCCTTTGCTCTTGCTCTTTTCCTACCCTAGCAAAACCCTCTCCCCAGAAAGCAGAGATGATGATTTTGATCTCAGCATCTTGTTCTGACTGCACGCCCCTTATCCAGGGCTTTGCTTGGTCACCAATGTGTCATAGGTGGACCGAGGCCAACTAGCAGCAAGTGACTCACTCCATGCCCATCACTAATGATGGATGTGCAGGACCTGAATGACTCTGCCCCAGCCCTGCCTGGCCCTTGCAGTCCTGGGCTCTGCCCGCGCGCGGTCCTGCTGACGCACCTCAGCGCTGATTTGTAGTACCCTCTGGGAAGGTCTTGGGCTCCCGCAGTCGATGTCCCCAGAGCTGCCCCCAGAGCTGCAGCACTCTGCTCTTACACTCTTTCAGCCTGAACAGAGATTCATTTTGCCATTGCAGAGCAGCCTATAATCCAGGACTTCAACCACTGTAAACCATTCAAAGCAGGTAATTAACAAGCACCTTCAGTCCAAGTTCAGCTGCACACGTGTCCCTGAACTGCCTGGATGGGTCTGGGCTGCTTCAGAAGGTGAAGTGGCTGGTTCCCTGGGACAGCTGCAAGTAGCTTCCAAGGAAAGTCCTTTTCAAGGCTTTTTTGGGGGAGGGGGAGGGTAAGAGGGGGTGGGGAGTGATTCAAGCCAAATTCCTAAAACACTAATGGTTTCTATGTCATCTTACTCTTCCTGGGATCTTCCATTTCTGGACTCCTTTGCAAAGGCAACACAATGATACACATGACTCATGGACAAGTCCAACTCACTGGACTCCTCCCTCATCAAAAGCAGATCAGTGTCAGGATAGGAGATGGCCCTTCTTCAAGAGCCATGGTGGCACATGGCACATCACCGAGCAGGGCAGGGCTCCAGATTTCCTTCGCTGTCTCCTCTGCAACCCTGCCTAAGCCAAGCTGCCTGATGCCACCAGCCAAGGCTACTACCTCACTTCTCAATGCTTTTCAGATCATCTGTGTGCAAAGTGAGCAACACAGGTTCTAGTACAGATGCTGAACTTCTCCTGCCAACCTCTTTCCATCACAAAATTGAATCGGTGACATCCCATGTCTCTGGCACTGGTTCCTTCAGGCAATACCCTGCCATATCCCAGGAGGATTATCAATTTTCTGCTAACCTTTTCTGCTTGTCAAAGCTCCTTTGGATGCCTGGGTGGACTACAAACCTCATTTCTCTTGTTTCATTGCTTGTCGATATGTTTAATGAAGTTTAAGAGATTACTGAGACATGGTTTTCCTTGCCACTGACAGAGCTAATTAATCCTGTCAGACTGCAATCCTCCCGGTGTTTTCCTCTTCTCACGTTCATTACAAATGTGAAGTATTTTAACCAGTTTTGTGAAATCACAGACTTACTGGTCCGTAAACTTCCAGATCTATAATTTCACTCCACAGCTTTTTTTTTTTTTTTTTT
>VWPW01031527.1:181942-203459 GCA_013389825.1 Crypturellus undulatus | reverse complement strand
AGGAGAGGAGAGGAGAGGAGAGGAGAGGGATCCTCTGGATGTAGATCTGGAGGCACTACTTCTACAGAGCTGCCTTTGGAGCAGATATACTTCAGAAAAGATGGGTACAAACTGGAAACAGTTTAGTAAAGACTGACTGGAGCAATGTGTTAAAAAAAAAAAAAAAGAAAAAAACAAGAAACAGTTTGGAATGGGAAATGCAGGATGCCCAGTGCAGTGTAAGCACAACTGAATAATATTAACACTTAACTTAGTTGATGTCTCAAGTATCTAGACAGGTATAAAGGTTAGTACTCTCATATATGTCAGAGGAAGACACAAGCAGATCCAGTGGTTGGATGCTGAGGCTTCCTAAATTTAGGTGAGAAGAACTGTGGACAACGTGTAAGAGGACTTGCTCACTTCATTCTAGCCTGGCCTCTGGCACAGGCACTCACACCACTTCCTCTTGCCCTTAAATCTGGGGATCTTTGAGAGAACAAAGAGGTTAGAAAAGCTCTAGAACAAACCCTAACCGCTGGGGACTGATTATTGCATGGGATGGGGTATCAAGCTCTGTCTCTTACAGATCTTCTTGAGCCCTGGAGTATGTCACTGCAGGAACTAGAGAGGCCCTGGCTTTGTTGAAAGATTTCTAGAAATTAGCTACACATAAGAAGAATCACACAGAGCAGGTGTCTGTGTCACCAGGTCCTGCTGCTCCAGTCCAGAGCAAGGCTTCAAGGGCTCTGAGGTCTCCTCTCAGCTGCCATCAGCACGGGCTGTCCCAGAGAAGACCCCCAGAGCAAACTATAGCTCCTTCTGTCTCCTCGCAGAGCAGAGGCCAGGAGGAGCACACGGGCAAGATGAGCCTGTGAGATGTTTCTCCCAAACACCTGGCTTGATGCTAGACCCAAAAAACATGCCATCTTCAAATTTTTATAACCAGGAATAATAGGATTAAATCAAGCAGGAAAAAAAAAAAAAAAAAAAAAAAGATTGGATCGCTCATGTTTCACAAACTCTGTTTCCAAAGAGATCAGCAGAAACAAAGCCGTGCTGTTAGGGAGTGTTCATGAACACCCTCAAGCCAAGAAAGGCTGTACCCTATGCCTGTGACTTCCTGCAGCTTTGCTAGCCACAAAGCCCGTGTGTGACATCCCTGTCCCATCTTGCAGTATTACAGCAGAGAGGTGGACCTGATCTGAGTGACTTAACGTCTCCCTTGGCCTGATGTTATACCTTCTTCATAGTAGTCCACTCAACACCTTCCTTATGCAACCAACTTGAAGGCACCAGAGCAAGCCTCGTGGCCTAGGTAGCTCTTCACACTCTTTGAATACAGGTACCTTAACCAAGTAACATTCAAACAACAACCAAAAGCCATGTGGACATCTGCAAACAAACCATGTACTCTAGCAAAAATCCATAAACCAGAAAACTCATGCAAATCCCAGGAAATGCCCCTAAAACCAAGGCAGTAAGTCTAATTTTACCAGTCTGATGCCCTGGGGACTTGGATGGGACATTTAATGCAGGAGGAGACAGGGCCCCAAGAGAGCTGCTGGCATCCCCGTAGTTCCACACACGGAGAAGGTTGGACAAGGCAGGGAAGGCAGAGAGGGAGGTAACTACAGTTGGCATCTCTTGGCGAAGTCAATTTGCATCACTTTGCTGTGCATTTCAAAGGCTGTTTACCAGCCTAGACTTCGCCTTGGCTGAAATGTGGTCAGCATTTCTAACAAGGCGCAGGCAAACGGGAGCTCCCGGGAGGCTTTGCAGCAGAACCGATTGCGAAAGATTAGCACAAGGGATGAACGGCGCGAGAGAGGAGGGAAAGTAATGAAACAAAATCCTTCTTTCTCTTGCTTGAGAGGAATGACGGGGGCTAATTGCTTGTTGCTGGTGAGAAAGCAAGGAGATAGCAACTTCTCCACACATCAATAAATTAACCCCGGCGTGTGGCATCTGAAACGCATTCATTTCCAGAGACGTTTATCTCTTTGTCTCCTCTCCAGGGTGAAAACATAATTATTGTTTAAACGTGAGTTAATTCAGCAAGGTGAAGATCAATAAAGCAGAATTACTCCTCTTTTAAAAGCAGAGAAATCTCAGCCCAGGACAGATGTGGATGTAAGTCCGGCGGAGGTGATAGATGGGGAAGAAGATTCGGCCATGGCAGGAGCCTGGGGAAGAGTTCCCTCTCGACAGGATTTTCCTTTCAGCCCTAGGTAGTCCTGGCAGAGGCTGGAAAGAGCTGAAGTCACCCTGACACACACATTTTGTGACCTGACACATGGCGACACATCTCTAACATCTAAAGACTTCCCAGGCTAAGGGGTTTTGATCTAGTCCCAGGTCTTCACGTCATGGCCTCTCCCCTAAGCACTGCTGTGAAGATCTCTGTCAATGCTCATCTCAGTGTTGATGGGGGACACAGCTGGAGCCTCACTCTACCAAAACTGTGTCTGTTACATCAGGCAGCTTCAATTCTGTTCTCCCCCGTGGTTTTCTTATCACCATCCTATATTTTGACACAAATCAGCAAAGACTGCTGCCTAGGGAAGAAAACACAAAATGAAAAGGCCAGGGAAAACTGAGCTACTCCAGCTAATGCAGAGGATACTAGGCTCTCCTGCATGGCCTTTAGCCACCTCTTCCTTCTTGCAACTGTTATCTATCCCTCTGCTTTTCTGGGAGCATTGCAGACTGCAGATTCATGGGAGAAAGAAGATACTGGCAAGGCTCTCCCTGCAACCAGTCATGTCCAGCGCTGCCTCCTTTTTCCCATTTCTGCTGCAAAACACGTGCCGCAACCACTGGTTCTGCTAGACCAATTGCAGAACCTGGCCCCAGCCTCCTGCCACAGCCAGGCTGGGTGAAGGACATGGACTCGATGTCAGCTCGGGCTGCAGCGATCCCACCCACGCTGGCCCCCACTCAGCAGAACCGAGCGCGTCGGCGGAGGCCGCCAGAGCCACCCAGCGTGATGGGATTAGCAGCATGGAGCGATTGGTTTAGCAGCAATTGGATTAGCCGCATGTGCACTGTGTAACTCCCGTTTCACAGGAGCTGCTGGCTCCCTGCTCTGCTGTTGGCAGAGGAGCACCTGAGCTCCACACCGGCTGCCCAAAAACAGCATCAATACCAGTGCAAAATGCAGCACAGCAGCTCCTGGATGCGAAAGGCACCGTGGCAGACCCTAGCTCAATAGCTCTAGCTTGTGTCCATCTACTCTAGCTTGTGCCCTTCAACTCTAGCAGTGCCCATCAGGCTTCTCCAGCTGCTGCCTTCTCCAACTGCCTGCATTTGGGCATGCCAGGTACCCAGCCTTAAGGCACATTGATGCACCGTCAAAAAACATGAGCTTAGAGCAGGGGCACCACCAGAAGAAAACTGTGCTGCACAGCAATACTGTGCTGGGGATGCACTCAGGGAGGAGCAGAGGGATGAAAGATACCCAGGAAGATACCCAGGAATGGCAGCTCTTGTCAATCTCTTGTCAATCCACTTAGCTCTGACCACCTCCAGCACCCCAAACCCAGAGTTTGTGTTGCCTCTGCGTCTTGGACAACGCACCTTTGGTCTCCCAGTTCTGCAAGAGGGGCTGGAGAGGAGCAGCGGAGGAATTAATGCATGAGCAACCTCGCCCCTGCCAAGCCCAGCGTTGCTGTTATTAATTCATGCAGCACTTTGCAGGACGCTTTAGCAATCACCGGGGTGCACATGAGAGCTAGGAGCAGGTGCTGGCCTCGCAGCGCCGTGCTGGTCCTCACTTAGCAGCTTGTCACATCCTCCTCACTCAAGTATGCAGTGCTAATGCATCTCTTAAAGTGCTTCAGGAGCTATTAAAGTCGAGCACGCCTCAGTCACATTACAAATGGACCTCATGCCAGCACATTCCTTCTGCTCCTTCCCATCGGGATGGAGGTTGTCTTGGCTTAGACCCCTTTGCTCTCCAGCATGGGACGGGCACTCCTGATGTCAGCAGCAGCACCGTGGCCTCTCACAGCCCTGAGAGCCAGGTGCTGGGGGCCACAACACACCAGGATGGGACCTTCTGCTCCAGAACACCTGCCCAGAGCTCTGGCTCCCTCCCAGTCCCACCACAGCATTTCAGAGCTATGTCCAGAAGGGATGCAGGCAGGTTCCTCAGGGCAGATTTCCCTCCTCAGATTTCAGGCAGATGTGGAACTGCCCCTCCAGCCATCTTCCTATTCTTATGCCCATTTTTTCTTACTCTGTGAACCCAAACTCCTTTTTTTACCTTCCCCAAAGCTCTTTTCCACTGCAGAGCAATCTCTCTACTGACTGTAGCTGTAGGGAGCCTTACTTTATCCATGCGCTGAGTCCAGATGCCCATTGACGCCATCAGGCTTCCGCAGCTCCTGTTCAGAGCTGGTATCCAAGACACCTCCCGGCTGAATGCAGACAGGGCGAGGGAAGGAGGAGCAGCCTAAGCTGCCTGAAGCCTGCAGGATCAGGGAGCCAGGGCCTGGAACAGCAGCTTTACCTGCACTCCCTCTCGCAGACCTGCACATGCCTGCCAACACTGAAATGTTTGGCTCCGGCCAGCGCTGGTGGGGACTAGTGATTCGTTTCTCTGTCTAGACAACACATTTCCACAGCACATATCCCTGAAATACCCAACGCCTCCATCTCTTGCGCATCTATCTGTGTGACAGGTTTGGGCTGCTGCACTGGGGGAAGCAACCCAACACATCCAAGGGATGTTCCGGCAGCCTTGTCTTGGGTATCCAACAACCCTGGCAGCCTCAGCCCTCTGAAGAAAGCATCGCAGCACCCAGCTCCCCTTCGCCCTAGGTCGTTCCACCTCTCAGCACCCAAACGGGTTGAGCAGGCGATCCAGGAAGGTAGTGGGTCACCCAACGCCATCCAGTTGGCTCTGCTGCCAGAGTGTGGCTGGCACTATGCACTGAGGATGTGACACGGGACCCCAAAGCCTGGTGTCCAAGAAAACAGGACTGTCAGCTTACAGACCGGCCTGGTCGCATGCACAACGAAGGAGGACAAGGGGCTTAGCAACATTGTCGTGGCAGCCCGGATATCTTGGGAAATGCAAGGTTGGGGATGTCGGAAGGGACTCACCCTGCTGGCTGTGCCTCTGGGCGTACACGACCACCACGGCGGCGAGCACCACGCAGCAGGCTGACGGCACGAGGTTGGCCATCTGTGGAATCAAACACAGGGAGCAGCGCTGAGCACCGGGTCCTGCAGAGCCCACGCGCCGCGCGCTCGGAGACCGTCCTGGGGCGCTTGGAGGGAGCCGCACGGCTGCAAGGAGCTGGCTGTGAAGCAAGACGGGGAACTTGGGTATTTGGGGGCAAAAAGAGGCATTTTCCAGCATGCTCTCTTTTCTTCAGTGGCCTCTGGCACTTTCCAGTGGAGCTGCCAACAGAACCAGAGGCTGTGCTAACTCCTGGCACAAACACTGCATTTCTCTCACCCACTTCCAGCTTCTCCCTTGGGAAAGGCAAACCTTGTCGTTCTCTTAGGCAGCTGCAACATCACCCCAGGGGCAGGCGCTGCCCACAAGGATGCTGCAGACACCCTCACCTGCCCAAGCAGGCGGCTGCACCGTGCTCAGCGTCCCAAAGAGCAGAGGAGACGGGCAGGGCAGTACTGAGGATGCCCAGGCTCCTCACAGCAGAGGCTGATGCCTCCTGTGTGCAGGTTCGCAGAGCCTAGAGCTGCTGCTCCAGCGAGGCCTCTCCTCATGCATGAGGGACATTGCTGAGGATGATGATGGGGAAGGCCCACAGGGTCACGGCTACACGGCCCGGCCCTCAGCCCACCTGCCAGGAGGCAGATATCACTTTGTGTGAAAAGCAAATTGCACCTTTAAAACTGCTTAAAAGTCGCTAATCTACAGCACTATATCAGTAATGCACGGAGGATTGCCTTTTAATGTAGAACATGAACATGGGCTCGTTAGCCAGATGGCTTCCATTTAGACCCAAATAGTGGGGGAGCTGTACTGGCTAGTGGAATAAAAAAATAATAAAAATAAAAATAAAAATAAAAATAAAAATAAAAATAAATAAAACATAACCCATTACCCACCGTGACCATTGCAGGAGCCCATATGGCCTTGGGTTCGCAGCAGGATGCGCACACTTAACGGCAAGGCAAGGATAGGATGCCTGGGATGGATTTTGGAAGCAGATTTGAGGATGTGCTGGACCAGCCTGACCACAAGCATCTCTCCCCACAGGGGCAGCAGTGCCAGGAGAGATACAGGATCTGAAACATCCACGGGAGCCTGTGGTGAAAGGGACGGGCAGAGAAGGAGCAGGGGCTTTGCAGGGACCTTCCTGCTGAATTTACAGCCCAGACTCTGCTCCTGGCCCAGCCCCACACCATCCTGGTGACCTTGCAAATCCTGTCCCCTCCATGCCTCAGTTTCCCTGCCTGTAAAACAGCAATAATGAAGGTGACCTTCCTGTGCAAGCTCTGGGTGATGAGTGCTAAGTGCTAATTACAATGTTGTTATCGCTCGTGCCACTGCCTCTCTCCCAGTATTTTTTAAATGTGTGAGGGCATTTCTGCTACAAGGAGGGATCCTTGGCTGTCCCCACAGAAAATGCACCAGACTTGATTCTCCATCAAATGCAGGCAGTTTAAAGATGAGCTTCCCAAATCCCTCCCATCCTTACATAGCCACAAATACCTGACTCGGCCCCGGAGCTGCGGGTTAGCTCCGGACAGACGGACAGTGTTATGTTAAGGCAGGTGCTCCTGTGCTCACCCAGACCATGGCCAAACTGCATGGCCTAAGAATGGTCCTTGCCCGGCAGAGACTTTGCTCAGCTCTGCCCCAGGAAGGCAGGAGAAGCTTTGCCCTGCTTCCACCATCTCAGACCATCTCAGAGAGGGGTGGCTGCAAATCAGCGCATGTCACTGCCCAGGTGCCCTCTGCTCAGCGTCACACCATGTCCACCACGTGCCTGGGTGCAGGACACCCGCAGAGCTACGGCAAAACTACAAATACCCGGGCAATACTGAAATACGGAGCTGCTGAGCAGCCTGGAGAGCTGCTGGAGCTGTGGGGCCGGCAGAGACACACACCTGCACTGCTGGAGCACGAGCAGGAGCGTAACTGCTAGCACTGACTCTCTGATGATACTAATTTTCCACTGAATATTTCCTAAAAGCTAAAGCATTGGAGCTGCTTGGAAACGGATTAGGACGCAGACTCATTCCCATATGGATCCAAAGAGCAGGCTCCATGCTCGGCTCCGGACTCGGTGTGGAGGGACAGGGGACCAAGCCACAGCTCACTCCTCTCCTGAGAGCTGCTGGAGGAGAGGACCAGTCCCCTTCTCCCAGAGGTGACCATCCTGCGGCACGAGCCACCCCAAGACCATCTTCCCCGCCACTCCAGGTGCACCCAGGCTCTGCTGCAGCCCTTTCCACGAGCCTTCTGCGGCCAGGGAAGCAATTCCCCCCAGGAGCCAGGTGGAAGGATGTCCATGTGCCCTTGCTGATGGTATCCAGCTGCGCAACGTGAAGGACGGGCGCTGTGAAGTCCCCCTGGCTCCCCAGGCAATCAGGCTGCTCTCCGAAGCGTGAGCTCCGCGCGCCGTGGCCTTAAGTCGGCTCCCATCAGTACCAATAACATCGCGGGCTGTCGTGCTCCCGCTGTCACAGTCCCCAGAGCAAAGCCACGGTCCCTCCCCTGCTGCTTCCCGTCTTATCAGCCATTAAAATAATCACCGCTGTGTCTTGCTGAGCGCCTGCCAGCCTCGTCCGCGGACAGCGTCACCTGGTAAGGGACGGTGCTGGCCCCAAAGCATGGACGACCCAAGGCTGCAGCTGGAGAAAGAGGAGGAGGAGGGGGCTGCTTTGGGATTACAGGTGGAAAAACAGAGGGTAAAGGGCATGGCCCAGCATCCTTGGGAGTCCTGGCAAAGACACCTCATATCTCGGATGCTTTCCTCTCCACAAAACTCCACTTTCTTTTCTTTTTTTTCCAGACACAACCCCTGCTGCCAGGCAGGAACAAGAGCTATTTTAGTGTGAAAAATCTAGACAGAAAACCAACTTTTTGTTTTCTTCTCTCACTCGAATCACAATTTCCCATGCAGTATTTGCTTTGTTTGCCTGTTTTGCCCAAAGCCACTTCTTTTTCCAAGCACATAACAAAACCTCCACAATTTCTGCAGATGCTTCTGATGCAAATTTCCATTTACTGTAGCTGCTTGTTTAATGATTTTGCAAACAAAAGGCAATATCCTGGCATACAGATGCACGGGACAGTGAGCAGCGTATCACCAGCAGTGTTAGAATATGCAGGTCCCAGGGCCACGTCCCCGTTTTGGCAGGGAACATTTGAAAGGTGATGGTGGGGAACTGCATTTATTACACAGCAAACTCAGCAGTGGAAAACTCAATCTGCTGAAGAAAAGAGTTTGGACAATATTTGCTTTTGCCCCAGGAGTGAATCATTCTTGGCTGTCGAGGCGAAAGAAGAGCTATGCACAGCTGGGAGCCCAAGCCTGAGAGACCTTCGATATTTGACTAAACCATCCCTGAATCTCCTCAGATCAGAGATCTGAATAACAATGCTGTGCAAGCTGCTCCTCCAGTGAGGTTTCTTCTATTTCACTAGAGCATCAGGAACAAACCACGCACAGCTTTCCCTACCACCACCACTTCTGATGCACATATACGGGCGCAATTATACCAACAGCGGCGAAAAAAAAAAAAAAGGGAGAAATGAACTGAATCAACAGCCCTTGGTCAGAAGTGGAGAGAGAGTTTGGCTTCCCGCACCCTGTGGGAGCTCACCACCTCATGTGGACGCAGGCCCCGCAGCCTCAGTTTGTGCTGCTGCTCTCTGCAGTACAGCGGTACCAGTTCTCCATGAGCGGATTGCACCCTGGTTTGCATCTGTGGTTGCACCCCGGTTTCGAGGAGGCTGCTCAACAGTGTGCTCCTCCACACATGCGTACACCGTGGCATCAGATCCAGACTTGCTTCCAGCCACAGACTCGTGCACATGTTTAGGGATGGGGTAAGCAGGGAGCAGAAGTGTTAGATACCGTACATGCTCGCCCAGGCTCTAACCATCTGCTACCACTATGCATATTTTAATGTGTATTTGGTGGGTTTTTACTCTATGGACTTGTCCTGGTTCCCTTCAGCACACATAAATGTTCAGCATCTGCAACACCCCACACCCCGTGGCAGTGCCTGGCAAGGTCCCAGGTCCTGTTCAGCTCTTGGCTGCTTTGCTACAGGGGCAATGAGAAGATCTATCACGACCAGTCTTAGCAGGAGAAGACAATTCAACGTGGACACGAGCATGTTCACCTCTGCCTGCTACCTCTGCAGTCTAGACCAAATATATTGTTAGTAATTATTTTTTGCTGAATAGGATCAATCTATAATCTATGTGGATCCACGGATAACTCTGCCTGAAGACAAGACCAGTGTGTTACCTGCAAGCAGGATGGAAGGGGCACAGTGATGTGACAGCCACTGGTATGACACCATGGCATGAGGACAATCCTCATCCTGATAGTAAGACAGAAGAGGATCATGGATCCAGACAGAAAACAGACATTTCCCAATGGGAAATTTCCCATCAGCTCTGCTATTACTGGGGCTTGTCTCTAAAGTGGTGACCTAGGAAAGAAAAAAACTCCATTAACTCATTTCCTCCCTGTGCATCTGCTCCAGCCTTGCCAAGGGCATTGCAAAGGCTTTGTCCCTTCTGCCCTGGTACTGCAGATGCTACAATTTGCCTGTCACTGTATGGGTCAACTGCAGATGCTAAGGTACACCTGCACTGCAGGTATCTTCTGTAGTGCTACGGTACACCTGCACCGCAGATGCTGACCGGCACACCTGTGCTACAGATGACACATGTAGATGCCATGGCACCTCTGTACTGCAGATGCTCTGAAATGCCTGCCCAAGAGGAGATGCCATGATCTGCCTGCAGGAGAGGTCCTATAATAAGTCTGTATTGCAGAAACTACAATATATCTGCACTGGAGGCACCTGCTGCAGACACATCCCAGACACCAACCCAATACAAATAGGCCAAGCAAAGTCATCTGGTGCTGCTCAGCCCAGTCCTTTGCTAGCATAGATCACACCATAACTTTCCTGCAGCCCTGGGGCTCTGGAGCTGGAGCTTCTCTTGTGACCTTCCGTCTCCTAGCTCAGGCCAGCTCTTCCATGAGCTCCTGGAGAGATGCGCGTACCAGAAAGATGAGCAGCAGAGCACTCTAATGGGCACGACATCCTCGCCTACCCACAAGCAGTCACCATTTCACCCTTCATCTGGCACTATATGGATTTTACCTGTGTGCTCAGCCACTTCTGCCTCTTGTGTTCCTGAAGGCACTGAGTGCCATCTCCTTTTCGAAGACAGACTTCCTGCGGCACGAAGGCGAGAGAGAACAAAATCCTTGTCCGTAACTGTCTTACACAAGAGGCTTACTAATAGCCCTAAAACCCTTGCCTCACAATGTCTCTGTCAGAGCTAAACCTCACTTTGTTGCTTAGAAAGAGGAGAGAAAGGACGGGCTTTATCATCTCCATAATATGGGCTTCAGCAAGCCTTACCTGCAGGGTCAGAGCTGCTTCCACTTGAAAGGGCTTCTTAAATCTAATTTAAGCCCCTGCTGTCAGCAGGGTGATTAGCACTGCCCCCCCAGACGGACAGCACCACAGGGATTACTGGGGCCAGATGCTTAATACGCTGACTGCTCTTGAGGACTACTTCTTTCCTCCCTTTGCTTCTTCTCTCGCCTATAACAAAAGAAAATGCCAAAAGGGAGGACACGTGGGAGAAGTGTCACCCCACAGAAGATCCCCTGGAACAGCCTTCCTCTGACAGCCCCATCTAGAAGTGCCACTGGATCCACACATTTCTGTTCAAGATGCTCTACATGAGCAGACTGCTCCTGTCCTTCAGCACACACAGGGTCCAGAGGCTGGAACAGGCTTGGAGAGGGGAAGGCATCTGGCCAAACTCACAAAGCAAGAACACAAAGTACAGGACCATGTCACTGTCCCCCAGATTCTATCTTCAAGTCACAACCCTTGGGCACCGAGGAAGGGACAACACACGACGTTCTTCCATCTTCTACCCACTGCTCATCACTGTGAGCAGCTCCATGGAGGAGCAGCTCTTGCAGAGGGGAAGGTGCCAGCAGACTGTAAGCTATAAATCAGGGAATAATCAGACTGGCCCTTCTCAGAGATGGAGCTGATCTTGCTGATCCCAGGATAAGGCTGACTTCTAGGCAAGCTCCGTCTCTCCTGAATGTCTAAACAATACCAGATGTTGACAGATTGCCCGTTTATAACAGCAGCTTGGCAACACATACTCCTCTTGACACATTATACATGACAGCTCTCCCCAGTCATCAAGGTGCCCAGGACTTGGTCAAGTTGACTTGAAGAGGAAGATGGATTGAACAGGATAAGATACAGACAGAGTTAAGGGAAGCCCTTGAAAAACTTTCCTGACTGCTTTTGTTGAAGATGTGCATCTGTAAAGGGATATCTCAAACTGTAAGTCTGAGGTGCTTTCAGCTCCACCACAAAGGCACACAAGTCTGGAGTCACTTATCTTTCATACCCAAGCAAAATGCCTGAAGGAGAAATGCAACTGCCTTAAAGCTTCCCACCTAGCTCATGGAGATGAAGAAAGAACCTCTCCTAGAAGGAGGCTCTGCCAGCTAAGACCTGAGCAGTTTTCTAGGCAATACCACAGGATAATTCCAGGACGAGTAAGCAGACTATGAAATATCTCGAGGTCACCGAGAGTCTCACTGATGTCTGGCAAGCTGGCTTCAAGAACAGAGAACTTCACTTGTGGTTTGGACCACAGCAACATGTTCCCTCTGGAGCAGGGACCATAACACTCAGGAAAGTCCAGCAGGTACAAACTAGAGCTACTACTTATAGCATCTTTTCCCTGGCTTCCCATGGTGTATCCCATGGTGGAGGGATAATCCTGGTCATTGTCCTGCGGCTGTAGGTTGGGGAGAATTTCTGCTACAGGAACAAGGGAGGTTTCCTTCCTCTCACAAAAATACATAGATGTCCCATCAATATAATTACATAAAGTCTACTGCATTGTGACACTGCATGTCCCTGGACAAGACAGGGGACAAACACAGGCAGGGAGGACAAATCTGACTAACCCATGCACCAGCCATGGGAAGGGAAGAGGTCTCTCAAACCCGTGGCCTCCCATGGCTGCATCCTCCTAGTTATGCCATGGTCTGTCAAGCATGTCCTACCTCCTTGAGCAGGGTCTGAAAAGCATGGCACAGGTACGTTTCTGGGAGCATCTCCAGCCACCCTGCTGCATATATATATACATTATACATACATATATATATACACATTATACATATATACATACATATATCTCCTTAGCTGCACCCCTGCGCCTGCTCCCTGTGCCCTTCACTCAGCCCTAATGGGAGATGCTTCCCGTGGCTTTTACCTGGCCTTGCAACTGCCACAAAATTCATGGGTCTATCTGCAAACAGAGGGCAGCGGTCCAAGCCCCGCCATCTGTTCCAGCGGCGATAAAACCAGCACGAGGAGCAGCATACTAATAGCTGCTTCTCCAAAACCCGCTCTGCTTGAGTGGTGAACTGGCCTGCCATATAATATGGCGAGGAAAGTGATAAGCGATAAGATAGAGGAGCCTTAGTTTCAGAGAGAGATGCTTAATGTTTCACACATTCCTCAACGCTTGTCCTGGAAGCAGGGGAAATCGCACGGGAATTGCTCTCTCAGGGCAGGTCTTGCGGCTGGGCAGACTGGGCAGGAATGAAGGAATGAGCTCTTCTTGTCCCACCGAATGTTAGTACTTCAGGTTTCCGGTCTCCAGTCATGAAAATAGAAAATTAATGATGGGGAGAAAATAACAACAACGATAACAACAAATACAAAAGCAACGCAAAACCACCCCAAGCAAACAACTTTCAACTTTTTAGGAACACCCTGATGGTTCAATTTGGGTTCACTTTGTGATTTCCAGGCAAACGCTTGCGACATTTCTTATTTTTGTTCTCAGGGCTGTTATTGCCCTTTGAAACACTCCAGATTTTGCTCAAAACCTGAAGTTTTGCTTTGAGGAACGTCTGTGGCTGGGCTGCTTTATGAACTCCACAATTCCCCTTAAAAAACAAAGCTTGAGGACAGAGGAAAACATCACAACATTAAAATTCAGAATGTGTCACAGTCATGTGCTGTCCTAAGTGCAGCAAAGAGAAAAAGGAAAAATAAAATTCAAGAGGAAAGACTGGGTTATGGGGGGAATATGAAGTCCGAAGTGAAGCACTAACGCACTAACATTTTGCTTTCAAAAATCTCTTTCTTGCTGCAACATGGACCTGTTTGGAAAACCAGACCTGTGCTCACTTTGTGCTCACTGGGCAGCTGCGAACTGGATTCCTGATAGGGGTTTGCTCTGGTGCTGCTGGCTCCAATCCCAGCACGGATGGGATTTTGGATACAGAGCCACCGCAATGATCCCAGCCAAGGCTGGAATCCAGGGTATGGCTGCTCTGAAGGCAGGGCAAGGCACTTATTTCCAATGCTTTGAGACAGAGCAGGATTGGGATGAGATCCTGCAAGCCGTGTTGCAGGGGGATGAGGACACAAACAGGATCGGAGCAAGCAATCCCGACAGGACCTTAGCAGCTCACCTCATCCAGTGAGGGAGCAGACAGCTGGGACTGGAAGGGAGGGAGCATCCAGCTGCACAGAGCTCACTGGGCATTTTGGCGTGTTTTTATCTGGGCTTTTTTTAAAGCGCCTGGTGCAGAGGAAGCCACTACAATGACTCTTGGAAAGGCCTCCCCGGAGATGCCTTGGGATGATTCGCTTCGCTCGCTTTCCTCCCACACGCCAGTGCTGTGAACTGGCAGAAGGACAAGGGACCGTAGGGGCTGGGTGGCCTTCCAGGCCCAGGAGGGGAGCAGAGGGCTCAGGACGCTGGGGAAGGGGTGCTCCCCACCAGACTCTGCTTGATTCCCTTCTGTACATGTCTCACCGGGAACGTAGAGCCAGCACCAGCTGGAACTTCCTCCCTGGCACTGTGGGATGCGGGTGCAAGCCACACGGATGGAAAACCGCTTGCAAGAGAGCTTAGCATGGAGAGGGTTGCAGCATCTGGGTGCTGACACGGTACTCACTCGCCCAGGAGAGCCAGGGCAGACGGGGCCGCTGTGCGGGACGGCCGTGGTGGGTGGGCGAGCAGCACCAAGGGCGCGTTGCCGCGGGCGGGCGCGCTCGCTCGTCAAGCTGCTCCGCAAGCGCTCGGCGCCAAATGCCTCCAGCTGCGCCGCAGCCGCCCCAGCCCTCCAGCTCCCTCCGCGAGCCCCCCAGCTCCACGGACCACCCCATGCTCAACACCCGCCGTAGCCGCGGGGCACCCACTGGCCGCTGGCAGCATCCCAGCTCCCAGGCTTCTCCATCCATCCCTGCTGGGAGCAGCCCCCAACCCACCCCTGTGCGCCCACAGCATGGCTGCAGTTGCCAGCATTTTGTGGGGCTGCTCCATCGCTTCCCACCCATCCATTTTCTAGGCGGCCTCCGTGTTTCCCACCCATCCCCAGCCAGCTCTGGCCCTCTAACGCATAGCCGGGATGCCGGTGCAGCTCTACCCTCCGTGCCAACAGCCCTCCTTGTCTCCAGGCCGAATACAGCTGGGGATGGCAGAGTTCCCTGGTGCGCACTGCAGGATGCGTCCCCCATCCAAGAGTATGTGGGTACTCCTTTCCCCTCCACCAAAAAACCAGCTGATTTGGGGATCTGCGTTCCCCAGGAGAGCTCGCAGGGGCGCCCACGCAGGCGGGCTGTGCCCGCCCATCACTTGCTTGCAGGTTTCCATGAGCTCCGCGAGCTGCATCCCGCTCCAAACATCTGCAGTGCACTTGGGCTGCGAGCTGACGCGCATCGCCGCGAGCATGGGAAAGCTTCCTGGACAGCGGTCCCCACGACGCCTCGAAACCGATGCCAAATGGCCCCGGGTCCCACTCTCCATGCACCTGGGGTAGGTGCTGAGGCCACCAACCTGCAGCTCCGTCTGCCGGCCCTGAGGGATGTCCTGGAGATACGGCGTGGATGCGGCTGCAGGGAATGTACCCCGTGTCTTGCAAAGCGCTGCCCTTGTCCACTGCTAAAGCCATCGGCACTTGCTTTAACGCATGGTCCCAGCACCACCACAGCATGGGTTGGCACGAGGCTGTCCTCAAAGCACTTGGACAAGCTCAGTTGGCCTCCCAAAAAAACCCTCCTGGAAAGAACCCAGCCCCTTCCCACTCCAGACACATGCATGGCATTTGCTCCGAGGAGGCTGAGGATGGGGAGGAAGAAGCAGAGCCGGCTCAAGGCAGCTGTGCCTTGAAAAGGCACAAAAGCCTCTCGCCCCCAACTACAGGAAAATTAAATTATCAAGCACAAAACTCCATCTGTTTGTGTGGACTGTGACCTCGCACCAGCCCCTGGCTTTAACAGCTCTTAAATTAGCGTGTTCGTTAGGGGGTATTAGCTGCTTCACACAGCGCCGGGGTGCAGGGGGATGCAGCACAGAGACACAGTGGCCCAGGGTGGACACCGAGGGCTGCACCTCCAGGCTGGAAATCTGCATCCTTGGGGTCTCTGCACGCACAGTCCTGGCTTAAAAGCATTCCAAGACCCTGGGGCTGGCCCAAAGAGCGCAAAGCGGTGCAGAGACCACCCAGGTTTGCAAAGACTTTCCTTTCCTTTGGGGGTCTCACCTGAAGGACAGCCGCGTGCTCCACAGGCACACGTAGAACCCAACAAGAGCACATTTGAGACCAAAACCTGCTCTTTGTATTGCTGGTGACTAAGCAAATGACTGCTTTGGAAACATGGATCCCTTCTGAGCATCGCAGAAAGCCATAAGCTCTGACAAGCTCTGAGTTAACCACTTATTGCCGCTCCCAGGTAAGCTGTGGCCCTGGGTGACACCCTCCACGCTTGGGATCTTTCCACGACTGCAGCTGAAGGACTGAACAAGATGCTGCTTGAGGAGAGATTTTGCTATTTAAAGCCAGAAAAATTAAATGAATACTCAGCGATTAAAATCAAATTTGTTTGCAGCCCAGCAAGGAGGGAAGGCACAGACGCTGGTATCAAGCCTGGGAACCGATTCGTTCCCCAAGTGACGTCAATCAGCGCAGAGCATTAATTTCCCACGGTTTACCGGGTCCTTTTGCACTCCCACCTAGCAACACTTGTTGCAGCAAATCTGCTGCAACGGAAACGCTCCATCACCGACCATGTGAAGTTGCCCGCTGTCTGCATCCTGACAGACACAGGATTTGGCAGGAGCCCTCCGACCCCAGCTCCTGCTGAGAAGTACTTGGAGGGATACGGAGCTCGGAGAAGCTACCAGGGAAGAAACCCCTGGCCATGGTACACGCTTTGCAGAACCTCGAGGAACGGGCTGTGACCTGATTGGGTCCTGGAGGAAAGGGCCAAAGAGAGGCTGTGGATAGAGCCCTGTTCATCCCGAACTGCAAGCGCACGATAATCAGCGGAGCTCAATCTTGTCACCTCCAGCACGACGAGCGCGGGAAGAGGAGCAGGCACCACCTCTCCCCACACCTCCACTGTTTGCCCTCCAAGCACTTCGGGATCTGGAGCAAGGGCCTATATATCCAGTATGTTAGGAGCAGTCCCCGCAGCAGCAGCTGCCTTCCTGGGAAGTCCCCTGGCCTGTTTCCACAGCAGCGATCCCAGCCTGGGTGGCTCGTGCTCCTCCGACACGCTCTGCGGAGACTCCCCTCGGCTCTGGAGCCAGGCGCCCAGCACTGCCCCCTTCCCAGCAGGCTGCTTCCCACCCACTGGCTTCCCCTTCCTGGAAAAAGAGCAGCTTTTTCCTCCAGCACAGCAGGCGAGGAGCCGCAAGGAGCCTAAGTTTAGTTGCTTCCAACTTCTGCAAGAAAAAAACATCACAGGAGGAACTTGGCTCGCAGGAGGCAGATTTGCAACAAGAGCAAGTCACTTGGCGCCCTATCCATGCCATGAGGCTCCCAGGAGCCCATCCGTCCTCAACAACAGCTCCCCTAGGTGTCTTTGGCCAGGCCAGTCCTCCGCATCCCTCGCAAAATGGACCCAGGAGCAGCTTTCACAGCACATGGTCGGTGAGAAGGACACGGACAAACCCAGCGCTGCCCCTCTGCGCACCCGCACCATGCCGGAGGCTCCGGGATCCGACCTTGTCCCTCTTTGCCCGAGTTGCTTCCCGTGGGGAGCAGAGCCGGTCCCAGGGCAGCCCCGGCCCCTTCCTACCCACGCGGCGCTCCCAGCAGCGCCTCCTCCACGCCGGGGCCAAGCGCTCCCCGCCGCTCGGGCCGCACAGATGCGGACCATGTGTGCGCTCTGTCTCAGGACCTTCCCCGCAAGCTCCAGAGCCTTCGACGGAAGGGAAAGAGAAAAGCCAAAAAACAAGAACAAAAAAAAAAAAAAAAACCCAACAAAATGAGAGCGATAGCGGAGTCCCTCGCGGACTCCAGGACCTCCAAAACTCTGGCTCAACTCAAGCCGCGGGGGCAGGACACGGCTTGGGGGAGGGATTATTTTTTAATTAGAAAATATTCATCAACATTCAAAAGGGGGAAAAAAAAGAAAAAGAAATGAAATACAAAAAAAAAAAAAGTGTCAACCAGCTGGGGCTGAAAAAGCCACGGCGTTTTGGCTCTGGCCCGAGCACTTTGATAGAAAGGCTCTTTGGAAAAGGCCATAGAAAATATTTAATTTCTCCCCAGGCCTGCATATGGGGCTCATCACTCGCGCATATTGCACGGGAATATTCCTGTGAGCTGGCCTCACGCTGCAGGACAACGGGGTTCAGCGGTGCGGCAGCGAGGGGGGCTCCTTCCTCTCCCGTCTTATTTTGTTTCTCCCAGATGAAGAAAGAGCAGCATGTGCGCTCCGAATCCCCCAGTATTCCTGCTCAGCGGCAAAAAGGAAAAGCGACACAAGGGCCGGGTTGACGTGCATCAGCGCTGCAATTTTGCATCCGTCGTCGCAGGGTAACGCGAGCACGATCCATTGCAGCGGGGCTATGTCCATGTGCCAAGCACCCGGAGCAGGGAAGCACGGCAAGGTGGTCGTGCACGATCCCCAGCACAGCTTGCTGCACCCAGGATGGGGCTGCATGTGGCCAGCGGGATTCCTGCAAGGAGACAGCAGGATTTCTGCAAGGAGACAGCAGGATTTCTGCAACCAGACAGTGGGATTTCTGCAAGGAGCCAGCAGGTAGCTGGCAAAGCACAAGGGACCTTCAGTCTTTCCATGGGCTCCCCTTGAGGGTCCTGAATCTTGCAGGGAAGCAAGGAAACTACCCAAGCTCTCCACCTCTGCTGCAAAGCATGGGGAAAAGCAGCCCTGGAACAGGGCAAGGCTCGAGCCAGGGTTACGGAGGGAGCATCCAAGAGGAGTAGTGTGCTTGTGCAGGAGTCGAACCTCTGCACAAAGAGTACTGATATAAAAACAGTGTTCGTTTTTCAAAATTTGTTCAGCAAGATCCCCCCATAAAAAGAAAAATAGAGACGGCGGGACAAGGGGAACACCGTCGACAAGCAGATGATTAATTGAAACACAGGGGCAGGAAACGTAATGTCCGCTAAAACTATCAGGAAGCATAAGTATGGGAAAAAAATGCAGAGACCCTGTCCCCGTCTCCTGCTCCACATGCATCACACCTCCCCGCACAGAGCTGCTCACCACTCTCTTCCTGGCCTCTATTTTTGCAGGTGCGACTTCGAAAAGAGCCATGCCTGCGTATGCAGAGATATATTTTTCTCCTCCCTGGCCCCCGGTGCATTGCGCGGGGAAACGGCGGTGACGGAGAGCAAACCTCCCAGCCTGCAGCACACGGCAGTAATTAAACATCCCACGACTAAGTGCTCCAGGCCTTGGGGGGAACTCGCCCGCAGCGCCGGGGCCAGCGCAGGGTCTCTGCTCCGCTCGCGCCTCCCAAGCCACGCGGTGGCTGCAGGCTTTAAAACACAGATAAAGTTATTGCTTTGCAGCAAGGCAACAGTAAGGAAAAGAATAAAATGGTAAAATAAAAGACGCTAGAAACTCTGGGCTGGCACAGCTCTGAAATCCTGCTGAGAGGCTCTAAATTATACACAGAGCAGTTGGATCTGGCAGGATTGCACCATCAGCAAAGAGGGAGAGTGAGGAAGGGATGGGGGATGAAGAAGCTTCTGTTCTTGTCTCCAGCTCAGGTCCCCAGATAAGTCCCCCTAAGACCGAAGTTGGTACCTGCTGGTCCTGTGCACCCCTCACAGGAAAGAGCCTAGAGGAGAATGCGCTAAAAGGGAGAGAGGAATATCAGAGGAGCATGTTTAGGGCGGCAAGAAGTGGCTTCTGTTATGTCCAAGGTCAGGGCTAGCACCCAGGGAACCTCAATTCCATCCCAGACCGCAGCTCAAAGGTGCTGCTTGACGTTAAGTAAGTTCCTTCCCCTTGGTAAGATCTTGCCTTCCACCCTTCCCTCCACGGAGTGGGACAACATCAGCTCCATGGGGTTTTTACCCAGAAATGAAAGGACCCTGGACTTGAGAGCCTCAGGTCAAGGAGCTGGGGATGAGCTCTTGCTAGCTCTAGATACAACCGTAGTGTGGACAATAAATCACCGTAGGGCTCCTCGCCACCACCGTGGCTGCCTCCACTCTTGGGCTTTATGGAGTGAACGGCGCAACCCAACCATCTCCGATGGAGAGAGCACAGCCACCGCCGCAGGGAGGAGATTTACGTCGGGGCCAAAACTGGGACCGCTGGAGCACGGTTATTAATAGCCTTAACTCGAGAAGCCCATGCCCAGGCAGCAAGGCTGGCTCGGGAAATTAAGCTCCAGGCAGTGTTGGGCATTTTGACGCTCAGGTAATGACCAGAGCTTTGGCCAGTTGCATCACAGGGTTTTGTAAAACACTTGTTCAATTGACACGGTTTAACAGACTGCTGTTTATGAGACAGAGCAGTATTTAAGAGACACGTTTCTCTCAGAGCCGCACATAAAATTTGATAGCTAAATAGCTGTAAATGCTACTGAAGTCTGACAACTTGAAGAGGAATAGAAGGTCTGTCGTGCGGAGTATCCGCCAATACACCCGGCCCCGCGGAGCCAACGAGACTCCCACTCTCATAAAACCTTTTTTATATTGGAAGTGAGAATTTGTGCAGTGCATATGAACTCTCTTTTATTGGGCTGGTGTGATGCTGAGAAAATGCAGTTAAAGTTGTACGAGTCCTCCTTGGAGCGCTATCGGGGTGCCTATAAATCAAGAGCTTTATTCTGGAACGTGTTTACTAAATAAATCAGCTGTAATTCGGGCTCGGCTCGCGCCGCACGGCAGACGGAGGCAGCTTCACGTTCCGCTGCAAGGCCCCCCTCCTTTCCTGGGTTTCACCCGCCTGGGATGTCCCTGTCGCCAAGAGAGAGGCCTCCAAACAGGACCCCACGGCTGCTCCCCTGAGCCCAGCCAGCCCTCTGGTGCCTACACAGATGCAGGGGCCTCCTGAGACCACAAGGACCACAAAACCAGCTTCAGTACCCAGTGGAAACAGAGTATTTCTGAACCTTCGGAGAGGCTTGGAGTGCTTCAGTTGGGGAGGAAGGTTCAGGCCAGCTCCCTTATCCCCCGAAGACTCCTCAATCTCCACTCTACAGCTGCATTAATTATTTCATCTTAGTCTGGCTTCCTCGTTAAGCTAACCTAGACGTCCCGCGTCTGAGTGACAGAGAGCTAGGCTGAAAGAAACCAAGCCAGCAACGCTGGAAGCCATAGGCTCCATGTGATTTATACGGACTAACATTACATATATCTCAAACATGTAATCTTTGGAGGACCTGAGCGAGCCGAGGAGAGCGGAAGGACGGAGGAAAGCTAGATGAGATCCCCCAAAGAGCCTGCAGCACCGCATCCCGTCCAAGCCCGGATGTCGAGATCTCACCCCACGCTCGTCAAGATGGGTTGAGCCTCCCTGCAGCATCAGTTGCCTCTGCCCCTGGGTGCCAGGAAATGGGATTCCCGTTGCATGGACAGGGACAGGAGGTTCGAGATATCTGCAGCTGTGTCTCCATCGAGGTCTCGGTGGCATTTGATCCGCTTGGACCCGAAAGCAAAGAGCCTGGGCCCAAAGACCCAGAGTGACCTCCCCAACAGGACGACCTCGTCCACCTGCTCTACGGATGTGGCCGTGAGTTTAGTCAATTTTGACATGAGCTTTCCCTAGGGATGCCCGACATTCACGGCCTGCGAAACGTTTCTGGGGTGTTATGCAGATCCTCGCTTTCCAAAGCTGCAAACTCCAAGGCATTTGTATGAATCCACTGCCTTTTGCCTTCTTTGCAAGCAAGTGCATATAAAAGCGAGATTTCAGCCCCTTGGAACCCTCCAGGGAAAATTCAAAGCGGTGAAGAAATATGTGTTGCTTTTCCATGAACCCATCAAAAAAAGAGAAAAAAAAAAAAAAAAAAAAAAAAAAAAAA
>VWPW01031527.1:93373-181914 GCA_013389825.1 Crypturellus undulatus | reverse complement strand
ATTGTTTTTTCTTTCCAAAAACCCAAAAAAAAAAAAAAAAAAAAAAAAAAAAAAAAAAAAAACTAAAAACCTCCACATTACTTTTCAGCCCACTTCTGCCAGCAGTACAGGTCCTTTTCCCACAGTCTAAGGAATCAACACATTTTCAAATCACTCCTGCTTATGGTATTGAATATCAGAAAACGATTGCTTTTCATTCAGCAGCTGTTTCAGGACACCGGGGGAAAGAGAAGGCACTCTAAACTTAGCGGAACACGAGGAAGGCATTCGACAAGTCTTAGAAGTCTCCAAGTCTTTTTCCTTCTTAGGAAGTCAAGACTTAGAAGTTAAAAACAGGGTCGCAAAAGGGTGGATGTAAGGTATTTGTGGGGTGAGCTGGATGCTGGAGGGGTGCAGAGGGCTTTGGAGCAAGTGGGATGTGGGGAGTCAGGACTGGAAGAGAGGGAGGCAATGACGGTGCGGTGGGACAGGGAACCTCCTGCAGGTCCTTCACATGCCACTCTCCAAAAACCCTCCCCAGCCCCACTGCGGAGTAGCCGGGGCCGTCAGCTAAGGCAGACATCGAGAAGGGGAGCTGAGACCCGGAGAAGGAGAAATGAGTCTCTCTGGGAAAACCAGTCTGGCCTGGATGCCAGTGCCTGGGAAATGTGCTCCAGGGGCTCCTGCTCATGGCTCCTTGCTGGCCATGACAACAGCTCTTGGGCTACAAGACTAATTAAGCCCTTTTACCTGTTTTCACTGTTGCAATGGTTTTCACATGGCTTTTCACGGGCAACCAGCAGGGAACGACCAAAGACCCATTCAGGGTGACCCATGGCCCCAAGCAGCCATCCTCCCTGTGGGGACAGCCCGGGAGGCGCACGCGGAATGAGGCAACGCGTTCTGCAGAACAGCTCTCTCGGCTTGTCCAAGCTCCCCCCCGCACCGGCTCTGCAACTCGTCTTGGATCCCGTCTGCCTTCCACAGCCTGGATCTCCATCTGCAGCACAGGGACTATCACGGTGCTGCTGAACTCCTCTAGCTCCGGCTCCTCGGAAAAATGCGTGGATGTGCAGACGGGGAGGGAAGATCTGCACTCTGCACCCCAGCCCTGGCTTCCTCTCAGGCAAGCCTGCATCTCATGGGCATAGGGATGTGGCAGCCCCATCAAGGCTTTTTGGGGAACACACCCCATCTCATGCACCCCCTCAGCCCTTCCTTCAGGGCTCATCCATTTCCCAGGAAAACGAGCAGCAGCGCAGCAAGCGCCTTCGTGCCACCAGGTGAGCGAGGAGCCGCGACTGCCGGGCTCCTAACGGAGACGAACGGCCTCTCTCCTTCCTCCCAGATTGCGAGCAGATGTGCGCTTAAATTACCTGCTGCTGACTGCGACCGGCCCAGCAAAGCACCCTGTTCGAGGCGCAGAACGAGGGAAAATGTGCGAAACGAAGGAGGGGAGGATTAGCAGGAATTCAGCAGGATTTGGAAGGGCAAAGTGTGGCCGCAGCAGAGAGCAAATGTCGTTTCCTCTGCGAAACGTGGCTCCCTGCAGAGGGAATAAACCTCCCGCCTCTGTCTGGGGGACCCTGTAGAAGCGGATCGGCTTGGGGACCAGGAATCCTGCTCTTTACGGGGATGGATCCAGGAGAAGGAGCACCCGGGACCCCTCAGAGTCCTGCTCTGAGCCTCCCCAGCAAACTCGGGTTCTTTTCCAGGGAAAGCTTGGCTTGCTTTGAGACACTACAGGAATTTGGGAAGATGGCAGAGAGTCTGCAGGGCTGGAGGCTGCAGCGGGCTCCCAAGTGGGGCTTGCTCCCAAACCCAGGAAACACAGGGACATTCCTGATGGCACAGCACCACTTTGGCTTCCTCTTCCTAGGAAGACCTTCAGGTCCGTGTGTCCAGCTCACATACTACCATTGCCCAGCACTGCCTGCTCCCAGGGGCTGGTTGCAAATATTCACCCCTCTTCTGCAGTGGGTTTCATTACCCATGGGGAAGTCCCCCAGCAGGAGCCATGCCAAGGGGGACAAAGTCACCTCAGGCCTGTCTCTGTGGGGCTAGGAGCAATGCTACGGAAAGGAAAACCCTGAGAGGAGGTGACCAGGAGCTCCAGCTTGCAAGACTGGAGCAACTAGAGACACAGTGAGACATGCAGGGTAGAAGGGAGCCAAAGGCACCACCTTGAACCCTGCGTAGCACCTTGCCAATGGTGGCACCAACCATCTCACAGGAGGCTCGTGAAGTGGAGGCCCTACAAGTGGCATTGAGCTACATCTTTGCACCAAAGGTCAGTTCCAAAGTGATGCCTCCTACCAGAACTGCTACTTGGACAAAGCCCATAAGGACAAGGGACCAGATGTTGCATCTGAACTGCATCTTCTGCACTCCAGGTTGTTGCAATGATGCCCTGACCCATGGAAGATCATCCAAGGGCATCCCTGGACTTGCAGCAGCATCCCATGCTGCTGAATGGCACTGCACCCACCAAGCCACACAGGTCCATCCCAAGGGGCTGCCCTTCCTGTCGCTCCCATTGGAGCCCTTGCGGCCACACGAGGTCCCTGCATCCCTGCCGCTCCGTGGGCTGCAGCACAGAGCGGCCTCCGACCCCATAGCGCAGATGATTGCTCGGGATCTGCGCACGGGAAGCACAAGATGGGAAATGTCTGAAGCGTGCAGCTGGGCTCCCTGTCCCGGAGCGGGTTTCTGTGAGATATCACGTATGGTTTTTAAAAGCTATCTGGAGAGGGCTCTGCTGTAACGCAGCCTGGCTGCTGCGGCACCGGGACGGCCGCCGGTCGCGCCGAGTGGGACGGCAGCTACTCCCCATCCACACAGCCTATGTTCATCCGCAGCCCTTGGCCTCAGGTTATGAAATTATTTAAGGAAAGGATTACATTTCCTGCTCTGCATTTGCTCAGCACCAACTGCGGGAGGTGGAGAACGTGTGACCCAGAAAAGTCACCAGCGAGGGGACATACCGTGGCCCCGAAAGGGTAGCACCAAGTCTGGGCAAGCTGTGGCCTCACCAGGCTGGGTCTTGCCTCTGCACAGGCTGTATTCCTCTTTCTGTGTGCTGGGCTTTTTGTCTCTGAGCAGCTAAAAGGGGACAAGGTGCCGTGACCCATGCCAAAGTGAGACCAAACCTGCCGGCGAGACGCTCACCCTTAGGAATAGTCCCCAAGGAGACCCCACGGGAGCCCGGGAGGGGACTGAATTACCCTTGGGGCTGCGTTTCTTCCATGCCGCTTCTCACTCCTGTCTCACAGGTTGCCTCGTGGGCAGTTTGGTGTCTCCATCCCAGCTCCACTCGGCAGGACGCCCGCTCCACCATAGGGAAAAAAACGGGAAAAGAAACACGCCGCTCTTGCAAGGCCTTCCCGCACGCAGGCGTTACCCACCCCGAGCACTGCCCACGCTCGCCGCTTTGCTGCTCTCCTCCGCTTTGAAGCGTCGCTCACAGTAATCTCGCGGAAAGTATTTCCTCCAGGAAAACACGGTTCGCTCGATTTAAATTGACCTCAGCCAAGTGGCAGCTCCTCCGCTCCCCGCTGCCTTGTTCTGACCGGGGGAATCGACGCGAGGCATTTCATTTCCAATTCAAACAATTACTTTAAAAGCCTGGTTTGAAATTAAAGGTCCAGCCTGTCATAACATTTCATGTTTTGCCGATAGCTCTCAGACAGACCTTCCCCATGCCCGGCTGCAGGGGCAGCCACGCGTTTGGCAGCCACTCGCAAGGTGGGCTTCGCTGCTCCGAGGCTCCCCGCCGGTGAAATGGTTTCAAAGCATCTCCAGTTTCATCTTTTCAGGCTCCCAGAATGGCTGAGAGGGTAAAATCGGGTGCAAAGACCCAGCAGACACTGTGCTCACCATCAGGGTGGAGAAGAGCCTGGCCAAGCCAACCCACCGCCTATGCCGGAAAGCAAAATTCCCCGCTAGGATGGGGACCAAATTACCACCACGGGCAGGTGCCAGGCCGGCAATGAGACAGGAAAAGGATGTGAGTCACTCAGCAGAGGCAACTGCATTTGCAGGGCAAACGCAGAGTTATTCTCATCTGAAATCAGTTTCTAGACAGCTAGAGCGCACGCAGTGTGCCAGCCCAAATGAGCCAGGGTTGCTCTCAGGGCAGGCTGTTATCTCAGACTTCAACAGGGGAAAAAGTTACAGCACTGACACACTTGCTGGCACATGCCAGGGAGCTCAGCAGCATCCGGGGAGGAAAATCAGCTACACTCGGTCTGCACCTCCATAGGAAAGCAATCCAGAAGGAGCAAAGTCATCCCTAGGTTAAACATGTTTGCAGTCAAAGATCCACCTAAGGTGGCTCTGGTTTCAGCTAAAAGCTCAGCCCCACACTCCCAATCCATCCGATTTTCTAAGGGTGAGACCCCTTTGCCAACGGGAGACTGTATACAAGGAGCAAGGCAGCGTGGAGCAGCGAGGCCGGGAGTCCTCGCTCCTGGCGTCCCTCCCACAAAGAGATGGGAAACCCATTAAATGCACGGAGCAATGAAGCTTCCACTGTTTCTCCCCAGGGGCAATTTCACAGTCGGCTTGAGGAAATTGTTCCTGATATCCAGCCTAAATTTTTCTTTGTTGATTTTCAGTTTAGCAGCAGAAAGGTGGGAGAATTATTGAGACGAGTGGGGCCGCTCCAGGGGAATGAGCGCGGCAATGCACGGAGCTGCGGTGGAAATGGAGTGCTGCCTGCAAGGAATCCCAGCATCCTCGAAAATGGAGATGGAAAAGTTCTATTAACTTTCCCAATGGACCAACACAAGACTGTTCCCTCTTTCTTTAAATTTTTTTTAATGCCTTGCCCAGTCCAGCTATTTGATTGGGACCAGAGCTCTGCAAAAATATGAAGGTGTTTCTTCTCTTTCTTTTTTGAAGTGCTGCACGGGGAATAAAATGTTGAGCTTTATGGCCAGATTTTGTTGTTTCATCCATGGGCAAAAGCTTTGCTGCTTTGCCTATTGGACACGGTTTTTTATTCTGCCTGGCAAAAACCTCCAGAACTCTTCTGGGCCACAAGCCAGGTCAAGATGAACGCGGCAGCAAGTTGCTACTAGCTTGAGTTGGAAAATTAGAGCTTCTCTGGGTGAGAAATGAGAGCTATGAGATCTTTCAGCAGCAGGTAGATGCTGCAGAGCTCACTGGAGCATGCCCGGACCATGCAGATGGGTGCGCAGGGGGATACAAGGAACAGCACTTCCAAGCAGGCAGAGCCACACAGGGACATCGGGTCTGGAAAACCTAGTCTGGGGGACATGTGATGGGAGCCAAAGGAGCAAAGCTTGGGTGCAGGAATGCCACCCAAACCCAGCACTGGCTCAGTCCAGCACAAACCTCCTCTCAGAGAGAGCGAGTGCAACTCCCCTGCTTCCTACCGGGATGCAAGGGCTCCCACACGGACAGCCATGAACCTCTGCAGGGTCATGGAAGCAGAGGGACATCAAGAGCCGGACCACGTAGACGTAGCACATCACCAGCAGATGTTTGCCTTAATAGCACACAGTTTTCTTAAATGTTAGATGGTTACAAGGCACTAGAAGGGCATTTTTTTTCACCATGTTTTTATGGGCTTGTAAAGCAAAAGCAGTTGTACACTCTCAGGAAATGTCAGGCTGAGTTTCCCGAGGACCTGCCATCTGTCAACATGCTGATTTTATCGTACTCGGTCCGTGCAGAAGGGAGAGGAGGGCACACACGTGCCGACCTGGAAAGAGCTGCATGCAGCAGAGATTAAGTCGAATGCCAAGAGAGCGAGGGGCCATGCAGTGGTACCTGCATGAAATCCACCTTCATCTCTGCTTCACACATCTCTTTCAGGTGGTACATTTGAGTGTGTCCTCCTCTACCTTTTGCCAAGACGAACAGGTAAAGCTGAGGGACATCTGAAGAGCCCCAGAAGCCTTGGGGCATGCACGAGGCACCGTGCGAGCTCCAGCAGGCAGAAGAGCTGCTTTCGGTCCTGGCATCCCCAGGAGCTCTGCCCGCACACCTTGCCATCCCTGTGCCATGGAGCTCCCCTTGCAGCACCCTTCGGTGTCACAGCAATAAACTGCAGGGATAAAGGATCAGCACAGCCTCAAGAACTGAACAGGCCCACGTCTCACCTTCCCCTTCTCGAAAAGAGTCTAACAACAACCACCAGCCACTGCAAAGATCAGAGGAGAGGGGCTTGCAGAAAAGAGGGGAAGAAGTAGGTGACCTTTCCCAAGGCAAAGCCTGGCAATGCACTAGTGTTTCCCAGCCAGCAACTCCCATCCAGGAGTTTTTAATATCTCCACATGATGCGGCCAATTCCGCGAGGGGACATGGAAGCTATTAAGGCCACAGATGGTGCCATGCAGCAGTTCGGTCCCTGCCGCTCCTCGACTGAAGCACAGCACAGGAGGGGTGGTCTGCAGCAGGACCAGGCTTTTCACCCAGGCACACACAAAAACTTTAAGACCAAAACCGCCCAGTCAGTTTTGGAGCCCAGATATGGCTGGAGAGGGGCACTGTGGCAGCATAGCTCTGCTCCCCTTTATGTTTTCCCCAACCCTCCAAGCAGAAACCCTTTGCACACCATTTCTGGCCCCCAATTCCCTAATTCTCTACTGACCTTCAGAGAAAAGCTCCTGCTCGCTGTGGCTTGAAGAGTGACAGGCTGTAAAAACCCAAGTAGAGAGAGAACCATACCACAACATAAAAAATAAAACAAAACAACAACAAAAAAAAGGGCTGCAGAATTTAGCAGCAGGAAAAAATAAGAGCCGAGCTGAGAGGAATGAAATGGAGAGAGACATTCTCCATCTACTTCCTAAATGTTGGATAAGGGAACGCATTGCACGGTACATTGCAAGTTTGGGATGTGGCAAGATACCAACTGCATTTTATGTGTTGCAAAACCACCTCCTCTGTGGCAGCTGAGATTTCAAGTGTAAGCTTTGACCTTGGTAATACTTTTTACATATTGAGTCACTGACGACTCTGGAAATAACAGGGGAAAATGCTGGGATTTTGAAGATTTTTAATGCATGGTCGTATTCTCTAAGAACTGGGACAGCCCCAGCTGACAGGCCGCCTCTCCAGCCCTCTGCCACTCTTAATTAAAGGCAAAAGACGCCGAGTTTGAAAAGATCTAAGGCAACACAAAGCATCAGCATGAAAGATTGAAGAAAGAGGAAGGTGAGGATTCAAAAACCTGCCTTTTTGCTTCATTCTGCCTGCATTTGATCACAGGTTTGGTGTGATCAAACTACAGCACCAGTGGCCTCCTCCCCGTGTACCGAGCGAGAACATGAAGATCCAAGGGATGGTTGATGACAGGACTCCCCATTTTGGTACCCCCCTTCTGGGGAGGGTTGTCAACTCTTGGGAGCTTATGGGAAAACCAAAGTGGATTCAGAGTCTTTGCCTGTGAATGCAATCAGCCCCAAAACTCGTAGGGGAAGAGGAGATTGGACTCAGTGGAGAGCCTTTTCCATGAAAGAAAGCAAAGGTAGAGGCCGAAAGGACGCGGAAATGAGAGGGTCTCTCTTTATATGTGACACCTCAGCCAAGCAGTCTCTTCAGACTGTCCTTCAACCTAAAGGCTCCCCCCCGAGATGACTTAATAGATAAATAACTCAATTCCCCATTCTGCCTGCTTCTCATGGCAAGGGAATAACTGTCTCTGATAGCCTTGATTTGCTAAATAAAACACTCCTTGAAGGCTCCCTGCGATAATATTTGCACAAAAAATTGACATTCTTCCTCCTTCCCGCCAGGCCCGATGCCATTTGTTTGTAAGTTAATAACTTCGACGCTCGGCTGAGCTATTGATCCCTTTCAGCACAATCATTCTTTTGGGGCCAAAATACACAGAAATAAAATAATGAGCAAGCAACGAAAAGCCCTGATGACCTTTTGGTGGGCATCACAGTGCAGGCAGAGCGCAGGAGCCTGGGCCCGCTGGGGACGCCAGCCGGCTGCGAGGCGTGATGCCGCCTGCAGAAGTCCATAGACTGGCTGGATTTCCTTCTCCCTTCCTGCATGGCTGCCCCGGTCTTCCCCAAGGAAGTAACGTCCTTCCTTGCAGGTGGAAAAGCAGTTTTCATGATGCAAGTTTCCCATTTAGCTTTAAATCATCAGCACCCAACGAGGGCTTCATAATGAGATAAATGGTCCACGTGGGTGGCTGGTCCAGAGACGATCAGGGCATGGGTACCAGCACCATCAGTTATAGGAAGGGGGATGTTTCTGAGCCCCGACTACCCAGTTGATGGGGGATCTTTGGCACTGAATCCGTCAAGCAGGGCAGGATGCAGAGAGCCCGCTCTCATGTGCATCAGCTCCATCAGGAACAGCCCCTCTCGCTCGGCTGCTGCTTTTCCCCTTTCCCACTCAACCCTCTCCCTCCTGTAATAAAACCAGTGAACTTTTCCAATTCAATACCTTTCTGCCGCAAAGTGCCACTTCTGACAAAAAACAAAGTGTTTTGTAGGAACATAGCAATCTGGAGGAAATGTGAGGCAAAGTTATCACAGCATTTTGTTCCGACTTTGCTATTTCTGCTTTCGTGACATACCAGGGCCTGGTGTGCCAGAGGCAGAACAAAGCTGCTTGGCTTCATCCAGGCCATTTCGATAACAGTTGCTCAGGAACAGATCTCCCTCCAATATCCATCGTAATGAAATCTGATGAAAAGAAACAATTAACATCTCTGCAATGTCCTCGTCCTCCTCAACTGCTCCTGTATCGCCAGGGCGTTCCACTGATGCTCCTGTGGGATTGCCGCCGATGCACCGACTTTGTATTTTTGCTTTGCAATCTGCTCACATGCCTTTAGCTAATTGTTCCTCAGACTGCTCTTTTCAGGGGAGATTTTCATGGCAAACAATCAATTTTCCCAAGTTGCATTTTCCTTCAACCCTTTGATGTCTGGGAAAACAACAGGCAACCTCAACACACGGCTGAGTATCAGGCGAGAGCTGGGAAGCACTAAGCGGAAATGCATTTAGTTGTCTGGGTCAAAAACCATTTCCTTTGTTAAATGATTATTATTGTTCCAAGAGGATTTCAGTGGGAATTGAGGGTGCTTAGATAGATGGATTCACAGGTTCGCTGAGCTTCTATAAGGGTCTCTATATCCTCCACCATAATTCTACATCATAACGGCCAACACCAATAACTCTTCTATGACTCCCAACAGATATTCCTGTGCCTTCCAAAGCAATAACTTCTCAATGAACTCCAGACCTGCCAAATCGACTGTTTTTCCCCGGCGGACGCCTGCGTTTTGGCCCTTCTCACAGCCCCCCTGGGAATCCTGACCCGTTTACCTCTCCTTCTGGTTCCAAGCTCGGCGCGTGGGGAGATGAGATCAGAAAGCGATCTGCATCGTATGTCAAGAAATAGCTCTGGCACTAAAAGGTTGCAGTCATCTTCCATTTTCCTGACTGCTCTCATCAGCCGAGGATCCAGCTCCGCATTCCCTGGACCTGTGCGCACGAGCTGTAATTCTGCGGGAACATTCCTCCCTCCCTAAGCCTCCATTTCTCAGATTGCTCATTTCTTCCCACTCATACCTGAAAATTGTTATGAGTGTTTTGCAGGTCTCCCCTGGAGAAATTACTTAGGTTATTCGCCAGGGCTAGAGAACAAACACTTAAATAAGAAATAAATTGCTGTGCACTTCTTGGGTCGCCAAGCCTCCCGGTTCAGCCCTAAGAGCAGCACCTGAGGACGGTCAGCGCAGCACAGCTACCTTGCTAGGAGTACACTCGATCTTAATGACGTGTTAATTAAGCTAATGGTAGAGTTGGCTGGTACATAATTGTTTTTGTTTCTATCACAGCGGCCTCAATCACAAATCTCTCCCTCACTCCCCTCTTTTTAAGTCACAAATTACATCAATATCTGGGGAAAATAAACGTACAAAAAAAAAAGCTCTGGTCTTTTCCAGGGGATTATTATCTGAAACAGAAGAAAGGTTTCAACAGGGTGTTTGAATCAAAAATAGATGTACACAAGGCAGGGAGAAAGATACGCATCAGAACTTGCTCTTTTCTTGTTGAAAAAAAAATGTCTTTTAAGGCACCCTCTTTGCTCTGCACTCCATCACTCCAAGGATTATCCACTGCCATGGGAAAAAGGAGCTGCAGAAACCACTTGGCGCTTCCTCAAGAGGCTCAGAGCTCCCTACCAGGCTGGATACCTCCAACAAGCGCAGCTAAAGCAAGTAGACACTTATGGGCACGGGCCAAGGCCCGGGAAATGACCGGGGCTTTCAAGGATGCCATCACGCTCCCACTATCCAATTACGAGGAAATAATTAAGCCGACGATGGACCTACGGACTACCATGGAGAAACGTGGAAGGGAGCCACCTGCTCAGCGCAGAGCTGGGTTTCTGCTGCTGGTTTGTAACCAAATGCTCCGTGTTGCATCAAACAGGCACAAGGACACTTTTCTTTGCTCTGTGTTTTTCAACAGAAATTGCCTCACACCCTTTTTCTGTCTGCTCCTAAAACTGCTTGGAAGCTTCAAAAGAACACAGAACTGGAAAACATTCCCATTTTCCTGCCTTGCTCTGAAATTTTTCACTTCCTTCCCCATTCAGCTTTACTATCCTCCTCGGGAAAGGACTGCTTCTTTCCCCAAAATTAACCCTTAATTTTGGAAAACCTCCAGAAAGAAAAAAAAAAAGTAAGAAAGCAAAAAAAAAATCCCCTTCCAGGGGAATAATCCCTAGGAGAAAGGCTCAGCGTTGGGTAAATGGATAACATGAGCGAGCTAGCTCAGTGAACTCGGGGCAGGAAGGGACCTTTCTATCTAGTTATGCACTAAGCCGGGTCAGCTCTCATTCTGCAAGGAGAGTCACAAGGTAACACAGGCACAAGCGCCACAATTCACTTCGGGACTCCAGCATCTACATTTTGACCATTGCACAACTGCGCGTACTGCATGCTGAGTATCTGCCTGTCTGTCCCTGATGATCACAGGGCTGAGGAGTCCTCCTGCACAGCTGAGGATTAGCTCTGGACAAGATTTTGTTGGCTCCATGACTTCAGAGGTGCCGGGAAGGGAGGAATCCTGCAGCTTCTCCAGAAGTGAGGTGGTTTAGGGTGAAACCCAAAGATGAATCTCTTGGCTGCAAGAAAGAAATCTCCAGTTGGAATGAGAGACTTTTCCAGGCTCTTCCCCAGAATAAGCACTGGATGTTGAGCGGGGCCCCTCACGTGTTGATGGAGGGAAGATCTGGTGTTGCTCCAAACCTGAGGAGCAGCAGTCTGGCCCTCAGCACTAGCGAGGGCATTCCCTCGTATCCAGGGTCCCAATTGCCTCCCTCCTGAGCCCCTCTCACATTTCAATGAAGAGTTTCCTGGGAAGGTTAATTGAGCAAAACTGTTTTGCCAAAGCCAAAAAATTCCCCCTTCCACCTTTTCTCTATAGAGCACAAGCCCTACCACAAATCAGGGCCATGGCAGTGGGACAGGAATAGCACCAGGCTCTCTTCTCATACCCTTGGTCCCTGCTTGGTGCCTGGTGATGGGGGTTGGAAGTTGGAGTCATGCTTCAGCAGGCTGCTTGGTTTAAGGAGAGGTTGATTGCCATGGACTGGACTTTAAATCCACAGTATTCCCACAATGAGCTGACAACTACTATAACCCCATAGCATGGGCTTGTGGAGGAAAGAAAAGTCAGTCTTGCTTGTTCACCATCCCCAGGAGGTTGGAAAAGGGCAAAAGACTTCTAGTTCCTACAACTAAGCTTCTTCTGGCCCACAGCATGGTATGTAGGGGAGGGCCTGCACCCTTGGTAGTGTCCTGAGAAGTCTTAGTGAGGATATCATGCCCCCAAAACTCCCTCCACAGCCAAGGGTCAAAACTTCCTCAGAAGCAAAGCAAAGGACTTTTGGTACAAATGTGCCCATACTAAATCACAGAAGCCTCCTTTCTCTAAAGATCATAGAGGGGCCTTGAACTTTAGGTAACTAAGCTGGATGGTGGGAATATCTCCACCATCTTACATCTCCATTCTGCTAAGCTAGTCCCATGTTCAAGAGGAAAAATCCAACAGTTTTTGCATGACGCCCAACAGCTGCATTAGCAAGGTTTGTGAAAATCCATGTGCAAAGAGTGAGAGAGGCCTAAAAAAGGAATCAGTGGTGAAAAGAAGCAAGTTCTCCACTGTTTAATTAGCCCAAGTATCTTGTGAGCAGGAACTCTTCATCCATCAAAAACGTAAGGGGCCAGAAACTCACACTGTAACGCAAACAGAATGTCCCTTAAAATCAAATGGTACTTTCGGCCAAGCAAAAATCGGTTGGGATTTCCAAATATGGCCCATGGGAACATCTGCCCAAGCATTCTTGGGAAGCATCTTGGAGCCTGCACTGTCTCCCAAGAATAAAAACTTCAAATCCAGCACGACAAAAGAGCCATCACATGACAAGAACTATCACACAAGGGCACAAATTAAGCAATCAATCAAAAGCGAAATACACCACAAAACAATAGAGAGCAGTGCACATCATACCCAGCAACGGGTGAGCAGACCTGACCTGCCAGTGCCTCTCTTCATGCATGGACTATTGTGTTCCCTTCTTCGGAAACAGTGAAGTATCTGTGGGCTTTTTTTTCTTTCTTTTTTCTTTTCTTCTTTTAGAAAAGCTTGGGGAGAAGGGACCTTTATTGGAGAGAGCACAGGTATCTATAGTCAAGCAAAAGCTCTTTTTTTCCCGCTTGGCCATTATTTAAATAAATGGTTATTCTGCAGCAACATGATAGGTCAAAAACTAGACATAAAATTTGCCAGATACCTAGAAACAAATTAAAAGTTGCCCTCTCTCCTGAGTCCACGGGGAATTTCTGCCTTAAAAATCTGGGATCCTGGGTATTAGTGTAGCAAAAGGAGAAGGACGAAGAGTTAAAATCTCCTAAGTGTTCTTGTCTTCTATCTCCTTTAGTTGCACCAGGTTTCAGAGAAGCGCAACGCAAGAAAACTGCCTCTACCCATCTGAGAACTGAAATTGCAGGACATTATTTTGGAGAGCAGCTGCCCTTCTTTGATGTCGCCACTCTGACAACAAGAAGATGCAGTTCCCCAGCACCCAAGGGCCCGAATGTTTTTGCAAACAGATTGGGAAAATGGCTGTGTGTTTGCAAGCACATATGAAAAATCAGGTCCCGTTGGCAGGCGGTTCTCCGACAGCGAGCAGGGCCAAATCCCATGAATAAATTGCTTGGAGCGAGTAGTTTGACGCGCCATTATTCATAACTAATGCAGTCCTAGTAAACAGAAAATGGAGGCCAAATCTGCTTGTATAGACACCAATGACCTCATCTGTTTTCATCCTATTTATTGAACAAAATAAGAGCAAAAGAGAGTTACCACCGACCTCCAAAGGGAGGCACAGGCGAAAAACATTTTGGGTTGCAGAAGAACAAACATTCTTCACAGATACCAGGTGGGCTGCAAGTCCAGACAGTAGCAACTGGACCTGAATTTAGTGTTAGAATAAGAATTTTATGCCCCCAGGGCAAAGGCACATGTAAAGCTGCAGGAAGGGGCAACAGCGGAGGCAGCTGTGGGACGGGGATGTCCGTGCTGATGGGGAGCAGTGCTGAGTGTCAGGCAAAGATCACTCTCAGAAAGACCAGACTGATTATAAAATGACAAGAAAATCCAGGCTGGAAGAGACCTTCGGAGGTCTCAAAACCAACCTCCTGCTCAAGACCGTCAGCTATGTGGCGGACCAAGTTGCTTAGGGCTTCTGGGGAGCAGGCAAACTGCAATACAGATCCAGGCCCCTTATATGCAACACATCACGTGAACTGAAAAATAAGCTGAAACAAAATGATGAAAAAGAAAACCGAAAGAAGCGGAGAGGGAGCAAGTGGTTGCTCTTTCCCCCAACACAAATACAGGCTGACTAGTGCCACAATTATCTAGCAGGTTACAGCAACTCTCACCTGCCTTCACACAGCACCCCAATGCCCAGCAGAAATTACTGCCATAGCAAACAGTAAAGGCAAATAAAAAATACCCCAGATTGCAGAAGGGAATAGATATCTCCATGAAGTGCAGATCTCAGGGGGGCAGTCATGCTATTTCTGCTGTGTTTCTTACATTCCTGAAATACTATATTAATTTTAATTTGGCAAAAAAAAAAAGAAAAATTATGAACACAGTTGTAATAAATCTTCCCCAAATACCCTGAGAAGTTTAAAGGTATCTCAGCTTCTTGTAGTTCCCACTGCAAAGGGTCTAGCTCAGCACCTTGAGGATTTGACCTTTGGGGGAAAAAAGAAAAGGAAAAGCACCATTGACCTGAAGATTGCTACATTTATCTTGAAAAGGGAAATATTTCGGTATGCGACAGAGAGAATTTATTATACTGTTTGAAAGCTACAGCCTATTCAAAAATTGCCCTGATTTGAATCATTGACTTTTCAAAATAAATACTATTCTTTCATCAATAAGATCAGAATATAAGCTAACCACAAAACCCTTTGGATAAAGGAAACATAAAAATGATATCTTTACACATTAATAACATCTATTGATCTAACTGTAAGCGTATGTTCACATACATCATTTTACCATATTGCACATCAATAATAGTCTACACTTTTTCTATTAAACTATGCCGTTCTCAAGAAAGAAAAATTCAAAGTATTTTCCTAAAAACGCTTTTGTCATTTCAATGTGCAATGGCTGTAGTTGAAAGCACTAGCTATAAGGCCGTATTTAGTAATATATGGCCAATATTAACCATTTCTAGGATGAATGGGGAGGAGCAGTAAGATTGTTGTCAAACAGGAATGTTTTTATTCATAATAAAAATAACAGCATTTTCTATGCCCCTTCTCACTCTTCTCTTAATTGTGCCTCACAATATTTTCGAGGAAAACTTTCCTTGCTTTGGAGGGTGGAGAGGGGCTTAATAAAACACTTAGTTGGGCCAGTTGCTCTCGGCATGAAACCGCCCGGGCTCCGCAAAGAAAACGTGCTCATCCTTAATCCCTGAGGACTGTTCAGGAAGAGAAAAGGGTTCATGGCTTATTTGGACTTTCAAAAAGCTCCGGCAAAGCCCCTAACAACAGAAAGGGAAGTGCTGTCAGCCTGATGGGCCCAAAAAGCGAGCACGGGGCCAGCTTTTGTCCGCTCTCTGCAGCGCGGGGCCGTGCCGAGCAGAACTGCTGTGTTTCCGACCAGGATTAGCACGCGGCAATCTGGTTATTGACGCTTTGAAGAGGGCCAAGCATCCGGCAGCAAACGCTGGCAGGTGACAGTATCATTTAGGCTAATGACAACTATGATGGATGGCAGCACCCTGAAAAAGGGAGGCAGCGAAACACAGCACTCGGGCAGCATCCATAAGCACAAAGCAGCACCCGCTGGAAGGCGCGTTCGGATCTAATCGTACATGTTGCTGTGATCTAAATTGGGTGTCTCTGGCCGGCAAAACAACGGCTGCATTTACAGTGCCGGCGAACAAAATACGTGGTCATATATAAAGATGGAGCCTAATAAAATACCTGATGGGGTAAATCAGCACGGGTGTGCTGACCTGGAATACTCTGATCAGTTCTGGATATCCCATGTCAAATAAAGCAGAGGGAAAAGGAGCCTGCCCGGGCAGTAAAACTGATGAGATGGACAGAGATCGTGTATGAGTGAAAAGCCTGAGACTTAAATTTCAAAAGGAGGCAGATGAACAGGAAGGAGGTGGTGTACGGAGCAGGAAAGCGATCCAGCCAGCGCGCCTGCTCACCCTCAGATATCTCAAGGGCAGAAGAGGGTCCTGCAGCCTAATGCTGCACCCAGCCACAAAAACTCATCCCATTCCCTGAAGAACATTGGCTCCTGGTGCAGTGGAAGTGAGGGGCAGCCCGTGACGTGCAACAGGAGGTTTCTGGTTCCCCGGAAAGGCGATGGTGTTTGAGGACCCCAGCCATGGGGATGTGTCACAGTGCCCCAGGCATTTACCTGCTGCTTCCAGGCCTGGACAACGTAGTTGCCCAGTGACTGGTGGAGCCATTGCAAACCCTTGCACTTTTCTCCATCTCTCCCTTCTCCATTTTTTTCCGAGGTCTGGTGATTTCCCAGCTGATGAACACATTACCACCTCATTCGGCAACGCCTTGGAGGCACTCACGTTTCAGGCCCGTCGAGAAAAAGATGAAGTATGAAAATCCCTTTCCTTTCCAATCCAGTCCTCCCAGCACCGGCCAAGGAGCTAAAACACAACGCCTCGGAAAAAACATAGAAAACACCGGATGCGAGAGGCCGTACCGAACTCGCACTATATGCAGGTGTCAGGCAAAAAGGTCTCCTGTCTCCCACGCCGGACTGCTATCTCCGTCCTGCAAACCCTTTCCAAGCTAATGGACATCGGGTTGACTGAATGCAGCAGGAAGAGCTTGGAAAGGACCTTCTCTCGGCTCACACTCCCCAGTGACCTGGACCATGCAGAGAAGCAGCAAGGACGTGATCTGGCAAGCAGCGAGCTGTCCAGGCTGAGCCACGATGGGGAAAGGCTGCAGCCAGCCTTGCCCGTTTGCCTCCACAAGGATCGCCTCATGCACATACATCGCTCTGCAGTAATTGAGGCTTAACACCTACCAGCCTCCTGCACCTGCCTCTGGTTGAAGATGTTCAGGTGCACATTTTCTTGGCTTCCTCCTGAGATGGCAACACCTGGCGACTGCTGTTTCCACCTGGCCCAGTAAGAATAGCCCGCTTATTCCATGTCGAGGCTCTAGCCTTTCTCCCCAGTGGGGATATGCAGATACCATGGGCGAAGTCAGGCAGCTATGATGTCTCCTGCTATGGCTGAACTCATTCTCCAACTTTTTCCATTTCAGAGGTTTCTTGAGCCAGGGATGTTCTGTCTAGTTAGTCCCCTCTTTGCAAGCTCTTGTCCAATCTGGAACATATTTTACATCCCACTGCCCTTTGGCGAGGAGTGGATGGAGAAGCACCACCACACACTTGCAATGAACTCAACTCTTCTAGTTCCGTTTGATGCTCCCAGTTCTTGAGATGGGAGATCTTGAACTGGGAGCCCAGTTCTTGTGCTTGTATCCAGGAGCCTCCACCCTCCTCCAGCAACTCTGTATTCTGCAGCTCTGTCTTATATCTCTCCCAGTCACCTCTCCCCAGGCTGTCAAGCTGTGTTGCTCATGCACAAACCCTCCACGATGCTGGATCACCTTACGCTCTCCTTTTGAGACTTTCCCAGCTCTTCTGCCCTGCTGCAAGGTGAGGGGACTGCATCCAGGATGCTTTACTTACACATGCATTTCATCTGCTCATCAGCACCAAGGCGGAAACATCTGGCTAGGAGGCTTTAAATATACTGAGACAGCCATCTACACTGACATGAAGTTGCATATCTATCAACACCCACGTGATAGAGATATGTTGCCATTCAGCCACAGCTCTGCTTATTACCGTGGTCATTCTTATCCCAGTCATGACTGAGAACATCCTCATGAAAAGCGCAGTCCCCTTTGCTGCCCTTGGAGATGCAGTAAAGTGAGAAAGACAGGTCAGAGCAGGAGTTAAACCACTGCCTTTTGCAGCGATGTGCCTTTTGCACAGCATGTTAGACATGTGAGACAGGAGCAAAAGCCCACTCTGACCTGCGTACCAAGGGTTAGCACCGCTTCTACCACTGTGGAGCCTCTTTTGGGGACACTGTTTAAGAAAGGATGAGACAAATATGCAATGCAAGTGAGACAGAGAGCATAAACCCTGCCCTGGGAGAAGTCAACAGAGCAGACAACCTCTGCCTTAAGCCAACCTGAGATCTTTGAGGCAGTGGTTCATACTCAGAATGAGCTTGATGCTCCTTAGGAAAGGTCATAAGACTCCTCCTTGCAAGACTTTTTGGAAAGGGAAGGGGTTTGTAGTAGTTATGGCACTGTTCCTCCCGCAAGCATCCTCATTTCAAAGTAAAGCCAAGCAGAGCAACAAAATCCACAGCTCCGCTCCTTGCACAATTTTGATTCTGTAAACAGAAAAGGGATGATCACATGAAGTCCATGCAGAATTTTATGGAAAATTCCTGGATGTTACTAGCATGAGAGCAGCACTGAGCAGGTTCCACACACACAGGGGAGGACACGGTGCATCTGTGCCAGGCACTGGCAGATCCAGCATGACGTGGGCTTGAGCAATTGGGTGGGCAAAAATATGGACAAGCCAAGGCAGGAGTAAAGCTCATGTCTGCCCCCAGCCCAGGGCTTCAGGATGATGAAGAGACAGAATGGGGACACGGTGCAAGTGGGGCGGCATTCCCACTGCACAACCTGGCACGATCAGCAACCAGATTGTGCAGTTAATCTGAGCATCCAAGAAACAGAAGAGCTCCTTTCCCATTCCTCCGGTCCCGGTCGGGTGCTCTGGCCCATGGCTGACCAGATCTTTCAGACATTTGGCCATCCCAGCTCACGACTACACAATGCTGGAAGGCAAATCTCGTGGGCACAGATGGTGCAAAGGAAAACAGGACAGAGGTTTGTTAAGAGGCGCCTGTCCGGTCTCTGTCCATTTGACATTTGCTCCAAGCCAGTGAGCTGCAAGGCTTTGAACTTTTGTTTAGACAGATAGGCCCATGTATTTAGAAATCCTTGAAACTCATCCATCTGCAAAGACAGCGACTCCTGATAATGCAAAAGCTCCAGCCGGGATGCTGAGCTCAGCAGATCTCTCTACAAACGATTCCTATTAAAGTAAAAAATTACAATGCAAGCGTCCATTAGACAATCCAAGCCTGACATAAAAAAAAAAAGAAATTAAAAAAACATAATATGTTCATGACAGGCATCTTCACAGAGCACCGAGGATCTCAGACGAGGCAGCGGGACACCCGTTCAGTGTCGCCTGCCCTGGGCCAAAGCCTGTCGTGGAGCAATGAACCCCTGGATATGTCCCAGGGCCACATCCCAAGGCCATTTCCACCACAGCTGCTCCAAAGGGGAGGCTGTGCTGCTCTTCAAAGGCCCCTGCAGCTGCCTCTGCACAGAGACCCGTCCTGCACATCCCCTCGTCAAGCACTGCCCGATGCCTCTCCCAGCATTCATCCATAGGGAAATGGGGGCTGCTGGATCCTCCCTGGAGAGGATGGACCTTCCCTACATCCCTGATCAGCCTCTTGCAGACCGATGTTTTGTGGGATGCAGCAGTAGCACCGCGCAGAATCCGGTTTGAGCAGCCGCATGAGCCAAACGGCCTCATCCCTGGAGTGGGGCATGCAGGGAACCCCCATCCCAAGGATGCAGCAGAGGAGACAGCCAGAGAGATGCAACTTGCAGAGCCAGTTGCACCCTTAGACCCACCACTGGGGAGAGGCAGCCCCGTGCAGACAAGGGACATGCAGAGCCGATCCTGCAGACACAAGGGAGCTGGATGCTCGGGCACAGAAAAGCAGCTCCAGGAAGGCATCCCCAGCAGAAGGAGGCTTCCCTGGCATGGGGTGATGCCAGCCCCTGCCTCCTTTGAGCAATCCCCTGTGCCCGCATCTTCACGCCACGTGCAGCTGGTGCAACCGGCTCCCTCGAGGTGCTCAGCAGCACCCAGGGGGCAATCCCGATCCCTCTGCATCAAGCGCTGTCCCCGCACTGTTGCCAGCGGGCTGGCGATCCTGGCTGCCTGCAGAGCGCTCCGATGCTTTCCGCTCGCTGCCTTTCCCGGAGGCCGCCCACGGCTGTGCTTATTTATAGCTCACCGCCCGCGTGCCCCCTCGGTGCACCGGAGCGGGCTTACCCTGCGCGTGGGCAAGCGGGGGAGGAAAAGGACCATCCTTCAGGTCAGGGCCAGGAATAGCGGCCGGCGGCCAGAAATAACCAGCGCCGGGTTCTTCGAGAGCTGCCGGAGCAGCGTGCAGGGTTTGCAAGGCGGAGGCCAGGCTCGAGTTCTCCTCCAGCGCCTGCTCCCCGCCCCCGTTCCACTCTCCAGCTCCAAAAAGGCCGCTGGGTGGAAGGAGCAGGTGGACAGGCCAGGAAAGCAATCCAGCGGTGGGGAGGGGACGGCTGACCTCTGGAAAATGTGCTGGAAAAGCAAGCGGGGGCAGGTCGCGAGCAGGGGAGGGTTTCAGCACCTGCTGCTGCGAGCGCCGCCGCTGACCTGGGACGGGGTTACGCAGGGGAGCGGATTCCAGCGGATCCTGGCAGCGTGCCGCCGCCAGCGCGCGCTCCGTGGCTCCTCGGGGTGCCTGCGCGAATCGCAGTGCAGGCACCATCAACCCTTCCCCATGCGCTGCCGCGACGACGGCCCTTGTACATCAATGGACATTCCTGAGGGCTTCCACGTGGCCGGTGGGACACAGCTCCCATGGGTTTCCCTATTGCCCCACGTCTGTTGCATCCCCCTCTGCTGGGATCCTGCAGCCACAAGGAGGTGGGGGGGTTCGCTCCATCTGCGCAATGACTAGGATGGGAACCCGTCTCCTGCCTCCCCAGGGAAATCTGGGAAGTGCAGCGCTGCCCTGAAGCTTCTGCGCTTTGCAAGGCGCCTGTAAGCTAAGCCCATACGTGCTCAAGGACCCAGGGAGCAAACAACATGCACACAGCAGCGCCGCGGCCCCCGGGGCAGGACAGGGTCGGAAAGCACGGAGGTCCGTGCCAGCACGTGCCGGCCCACGCGAGCCCTTGACGGCCTCCCATCCCTCTTGCCCCAGCTTGAAAGTCTCTGCTTTCTTTTTCTTTCTTTTTGTACTTTTTTTTTTCCTGTTTGCTTTTTTTTTTATTTGTTTAATGAAATACACTCCAGCCTTGTAAAGCGAGTCCCCAGAGCGTCCAAATAAGCCGAGTATTTTTGGCCGCTCTCCCCGCAGCCTCGGGCTGGCCTTTTGGAAACGCGTGCCCTGCGCCCCCGTTACCGAAGAGGCCAGCACAGCGATTACGGGACATGCTTAAGGGCTTCAAATTCATCCCTTCCAGCCCCGCTATGGGCTTGGTACCCCCTTGGCCCCCTGCAGCACCCTGGGGCGCTCGGCTGGGTAGGGAGGCAGGGATCCCCTTGCAAGCGGCACGGCTCGGGGCCGTGGTGCACGCCACGACGCCGGCAGCTTGCAATTAACTCCTTCTGACGGGGCCCGGAGACGGATGACTATAATTCACAAATAGACTTTATCTTAAAATGAGCGCCTTGCCCAGCACCTATTGATTTCCGCTCCCCCGCCAGAGAACTCGCTGCAATTAAATTGTCACATCCCTAATACCCGCGTAAAAACGAGCCAGATATACTGTATCTCCCAGAAAACCTCGCCCGCACAGGATTAACAAACCCCAGCTGCCGAGTTTCCTTTTACCCCTGAATTAGCAAGAGCTCGTATTTATCTCCCTGTTAGACAGCAGCGCTTTTATCTGCATCTCTCTGGCTGCCAAACAAATCACAGGCAGCTCGCATTTTACCCGTCCCGCTCGCACCGCTGGGGACGGCTCCGGCTTGAGAGCGCCAGGGCCCTGCGCTCGGCCCCGGCGCTGCTTCCGCATGGGGAGTCCTGCTGCATTGCCCCTGCCTGGGGCATCGGGAGACTCTGAGCGTTGTGCACATCGGGCTTCATCTCCGCCAGGCTGGGCTCCATCCTGTGCAGGCAACAAATGCCCTAACCTGGGTTACTAGCACAAAAAAAAAGCACTAAAAATCACGAGGTTTTGCATTTCGCCCATGCAGACGCCAGTCCCAGAAGACAGAGGAGGGCAGATCAAGGGAAAAGCAACACTGAGAAAAACAGCAGCAGGGGAAAAAAAAAAAAAAGCAGTCGTAAAAGAGAATACGGCGTGGGAGATTAGGAAGGGATCTTGGAGATTTAACAAGAGATTGGGGAGCTAGACCTAATTACACGCCAAGTGCTGTAGCAGCGAGCGGCCGCGGTTTGTTTCACTGATGCAGCGTAGAGATTTGATAATCGCCGCGACGTGGTAGGGATAATCTTCCCCGCGCCTTTGCCGGGCACTTATTCCACTACGAGGCGAGTGGCAAGTGGCTCAGCAGCGCTGATGAGCGCTGTCACGGCAAATGCACTGGCCTGGGCCACGGCATGGGAGCAGACGCGCTGGCTGCAGCATTGGGCTTTGCAGCATCCTGCTGTTTTTTTGCACATTTGCGGACTTTTTTGCACACTGTTTTGCACATTTGGTGGTGCACGCGCATGTGCATGGCCAGCCGAGTGGCTCGGGACAGCGTGGCCGTGCCAGCAGGTCTCTTCAGGGCGCCAGCATGTGAGCACCCTGCCCCGATGCCTCCTTGCAAGGGAGTCTTCATCATCACTTGCTCCCCGTGCATGTGAAGCCGGAGTAATTTATTGAAAGTGTCCCCTTGAGGCAGGCAGGGGACTATGCGGACGCATGATAAAGGCTCTGCAAAGCATAATAAAAGCAAGATGAAAAGTCCTACTCATAAAGCATCAAACGGGAGGAGTTAATAGAGGGCACCTAGGGTGACACAGCTCGCTTGGCTGCCCTGAAGGGCTTTGGAGGAACCTAATATCAGAATTTTGTTACCTGTTGTGCCAAACTCGGCCACTTTTGCCTGTTTTCCTCAGGAGAGGTCCCAGGACAGCGTGGCCAGGCCGCTGGGGCAGCAGGACGCAGCGGATGCCGGCACGGAGCCCTCGCCTCGCTTCCTCTCCGGAAAGTCACAGGGCTCCATTTCTCAGGAACGTCAATCAGGCACCTGCCAGCAAGGCCAATTCACTTCCATTTGGAAAATTAAAGAAATAAAATGAATCGTTTTCTTAATTTGAAAGGGTGGCAGGAAGCGAGCGCGCCTTGGGCCCGTGCCAGAGCGTGGAGCTCTGCCTGACTCCAGCAGCAGCTTTCACGAGGGCAAAGCCCGTGTTTTGTCCCCCACCCTCCTGCTGAGCCCGATGCACCTCGCTGGACGGGTGCTCCTCGATGCTTCCCGCTTGTCCCGCTGCTCCAAAAGCCCTCGGGGAGATCTGCCCTGAGGGATCTGCTCCCGCTTGCTGCTGGCGCCGGGAATGGGAGCAGGAGCCGGCCTGGGAGAGCAGCGCTCTGCCAAGAGGGACCCGCGCTGCCCCCGCGCCGCCGGCTTCCCCCTCCCTGGCGCGCTGCCTGCTTGCAAGACAGTAACACCATCTCTTATTGCTTCTTTCCTCTTTCCCCCCAGCCCCGACCAAGGCGAATCCCCAAATCCCCGCTCCTTCCTGCCAGAGACATGTGCACCTGCAGAGCAGCTGGTGCCAACATCCCGAGCGGAGCCAAGCACAACAACCGGGCCAAAGAGCCCTCGCTGCACAGAGACCAGCTTACAAAAACAACTGTATTTCACCCAAACTCTATTAAACTGTCCGGGGTTATTGCTCCATTTCCTTTCCCACCGCACAGGATCAAAATGAGATTGCTGTGGCTGCAGGGAAACGCTCACGCGCTCCCCTTCCAGCTGCCCCTTCCAGGCTCCACATGGGGACACCCGCCATGGGGCACCCGGCTTTGCGTGTGGCCGGTTTCCCCTCAAAGATGAGTTTTTCCACACTCAGGAAGGAGCCCCATTCCCAGATGCCCTTAGACAACCGGGCACCAAACCTCTTCCAAGAGAACCGCGAGTAGCGGCCTCTTCGCAAGCCCTCAGCAGCAACGTATTGAAAAAAACACCTTGTTTCCCAAGGGATTTGCAGGATAAAAAACACACAGAAGTGGCAGTCTTGGCAGTGGAGGTGCCTTTGTCCTGTGACCCCGATCAGCACGGCCTTGCCGTGTCCTGGCCCCAGGTCTGATATAGATCCACGGTACCTGCGGCTCCAACCTCTCTTCCTACTCAGAAACTAGTTTGACGGGGTGGCCAAGCCCTGGGATTATTCCCACTTAGCATCTGTCTTGCTTTACCTTGGAGCCTTGGGATTTTCCTCCATCGGATGCAAAGCGGACCCTGTGTTTACAAGCCAGAGAATTTAAAAGCTGCAGAGCAGATTTGGGGCACTGCTCCCATTAATTTCACCAAGTTTCACCCATCTAAACATCAGCCAAGAGGTTATGACTCAAAAGCGGTTTCCTTCTAGGAAAAAAAAATAACCATAAAAAATGAACTTTGCTTCCAGAAGCTTTTACAAATAGCAGCCTCTGAAATGCAACAGTTTTGCAAGGACTCTGCTGACCTTGCAAATAGATAAGGATGTTTGGGAATGGAAATCCTCAAAATTTCCATCGCCCCTCTCACCACATGGAATCTGTCCGCATACGCACGCAGGCGCCCGGCTCGGCAGCCAGCAGTGTCGGGAAAGGAAATGCACAGAAAACACCCAAGAAGTTCGATGAACTAATGAACTAAGTTCAATGAACAGCTTAACGAACTAATCGCTGCTTATGCTCACCTTATCCCAAATGAGCCACTGGGAAAAACAAGCGTGCAACACGGGGCAGCCAACTCTTATCTGTGGAGTGAGTCTGTGTGGGTAAATAAATGAGGAGGCGGTGGGTAAATAAATGACTCCGGGGTCACAGGGAAGCACCATTTGCTCATCCATGACACATGACCAGAATAGAGCAAATACTTCCTGATAGTTTCCCATGGAAAACTTGCATCTGCTTTCCAGAAATGCTGAAGGTGAGAAACGTGCATGGGAGCAGCCAGGCTTGCAAAACCCTCGCGAGAAGCCGGCTTTGAACTCGGACACAAACACGTGCGGGGCGGATGGGGTGCGCAAAGCTGCCCTTGACCCCAGCGCTATCTATCAGCGCTCTCGAGCTGTCCTTGGAGGGCCCTGCTGGGAGCAGGGACTGCAGCCACCTGGATTGCACCCACTCTGCTGCTCAAAATGCTCTGAAAATTGCTCTGAGTGATGCACACATTTGCTGGCAGGATTTGCTGCGTAAATAACTTGCAGTGGCGCAAACAACAAGTCATGTCCTCCTGGCAGAGCAGCACCCAGGCTTGCAAAGCTCAGCCCCGCATCTTCCTCTGTGCTCTCTCAAGCTAAGAGAAATTTTAGTGTGAGCCTGTACAGCCCCCCTCTCATGCACTCACAACCACAGGCAACCTACCCCCCAGATCCTGCATCCTACACAAAATGCTCCTGGCAATTCCAGGAGCAGGAAAGGGGGAAATTCACTGTATGGAGGATCCTGACAGGCTCCTGACAGGCAGCTCCAATCAGCGTAAACACCAGAGCCTGGAGGCAGCAGCATCTAGCCAGGCTGCAAGCAATGCTGGGATCCAACTGGGAATGACTGCAGTGACCTGGGATCCAGGCTCGTTTGCCCCGTATATCCACCAGCAAACTGGGTTCAGATGCTAAATCAGCTGTTATCCCACAGCACAAGAGGCAGGAGCTTTCCTTTGCATCTCCGCTTTGCTCTTCTGTATGTTGCAAAGGAAATCCTACCTCCAGCTGATGCTGACTTGTTCTAAGTTAGCAGAAACACTAGTTATTTTGCCAGCCTGTGTAATTACAGGTTATTTGCCAACCTATGTTAGTTCAACAGCTTCTTCTGCACCAGTTATCAAAAAAGAATGCATTTTTGAAAATTTTGCAGCAAGAATGGAGACGGGTAGAAGGAAGGAGCTGGGGAAGCTGGATGTGGTCCCCAAAGAGTTGGCGAGTACTTAGGGCACCGGGGTTGGGTTTTGTAGCACCGCTTTGCTCTTCGTGTCTTGCCGAGGGCATCGTGTGGCCCAGACACAACCGCTGTCACTGCGGCTAACGCGACACCCCGACGAAATGCTCCTTGGCAGCAAAGCCCGAGCGGCGCCGGTGCTGCCGGCCGCGCACTCGCCTTTCAAAGCGGGAGAGAGCAGCGAGCAAGCGGAAATGAAAAGCAAATCCCCAAGCCCGGGAGGTGCCGAGGGGCGGCCGGGCGGCTTTGTTATCCTTGTCGGCAGGGTGGGAGAGCGGATTAGCCGCTCACATCCAGGCAAGGGCAAGGGCTCTCCAAGCGAGCAGAGTGCCGGGATGTGGCGCGGGGGGCGCAAGGCGGCCCGGCAGGAGGGAGAGGTGAGATGATGGCCTTAAAATATTCATATATCTGAGAGCTGAGCTGCCTGAGCGGGTACTTTTAAACCTCCCCAAATGGGAAGCCACAAGGAACCGGGTCCCCACACGCCATTAGCGCATCACTTATTAATCACCCATTAATGAAAGGCTTGCAGAGAGTGGCATCCCATCTTCCACCACCACAATGTGTTTTTTGTGGTGTTTTCTCCTTCCCTCTCCAATAGCCTTCCAAAAAAATTCCCCCAAAGTTATCACCAGTGACAGAAGCCCAGGCACCCTAAAGCACATTATTTCTCTCTATTTATTAAATAGCTTCAGTGGACCCCAGAATTGCTTGAAAAAGTTGGTTTTTCACCCGTAAAGCTCCCATGGCCAGCTGGCTGCCACACAGTGCTCAAGGTACCCAAGTAAAAATTTGGCCTTGTAGTGAAAACAAAACAAAAAACAGAAACAGTACTTATTGCTAATACTAACATGATTCATGGTATGAATAACCAGACCAGCCTTTACTCGGTTCAGGGACACAATTTGCTCTCTGGACTCAGCAATAATTTCAGCAAGGCCGTGGTCACAAGAGATGCGTTTTGGAACGAGGCAAGCAGCTCATCCCTCCGCTATTTATCAAACGTTAAAAATAAGCATAAAGACATAAAAACATCTCTCCTCCATCCACACACACATACCACCTTATTTGATCAGACCTCATAAAAACCAGATGCTATCTCGGAAACTAACTTCCTTGGGAAAATAAACTGCCTGCAGTAAATCCCGGGGCTAGCAGAGGCAGCTGCCCCGGCGCGCTGTCTGTGCGAGGCTGACACTTAACCTGCGCTCGCGGAGTCGCTAGGCAAGCGGAGACAGCATTAAAGCTCCCCGCAAAGCCTCTCGGAGCAGCAAGGAATAGCAAGGAGTCATGCAGCTCGCACGGCAACCACAGCCGCGGAGCTGGGCTCGGGGATGGGGAAGGAGGCAGCAGAGGGAGGGAAATGAAAAGCCCCCCAAAAGGGATGTCAGCGCGTTGTCAATGTCTCAGAGGCACCACCATAAAATCCGTGCACGGCGCAGGCCTCGTGGCTGGAGGGAGAGGCAGCGGGAAAGGGGGCGGAAAGTGCCGGGTGACACCGCAGGTTTGGGACAGGGAGGCTACGAGCACCCGGCGGCGGCGGCGAGCTCCGGGCAGCGCGGGGCTGGCAACGTCCCGGTGCGCTTGCAGGGCTCTGGGATGCGCCGGTGCCGCTGGAGCTGCCGGGTGTTAGATTCCAGCGGGCTTCCCAGGCTCCCCGACGGAAATTAAAGCGCGCCGCGGTGCCGGATATTCAGGCGGGAGGAAGAATGCGGAGTTCTCCGAGCGGGCATGGCCACCCGCAGCTGTGCAAACAACGCGGGCGAGAAGGTGACTTACCTTGGCCCCTGACGGAGAGCGCAGACCCCCTCCCGCCCCTCAAACGAGCCCTGTGGCAGCCCGAGAATGAGGCAAGCAGAGCGGCGACCTCACGAGCAGGCGCTTTAAGTGCACACCGAGCATCCTCATGTCTGGGGGAGCCACAGCCGCCCTCTGCCCAACCTGCACCTTGCTGGGTTTCACCCCTCGGGTTTGCTCATGCAACTGAGTATTATTTCTACCAGCAGCGAAGCTCCTGTGGGAGCGCAGGCCGGCGAGCTCGGTGCGCCCTGGGGCCATCCACAGTTCCCAGGCACTGGGAAGCAGGATGCCACGGCGGGACCGGGATCATCCCCACTGGCAGCATCAGCCCGGTGGCGGCAGAAGGGAGGACACCAAGCCCTGCTCTGCCCAAGCGCTTCCCGCCTGGCCTGGGAATATTGCACAACACGGCGCAGCCGTCCAGGCACGACCCCGAGCGCGCTGGGAAGCGCAGGAGGAATGCGAGGCCCTGCTCCAGCACATGCTGCTCTTTCGGCACCAGAGTGCTCCTGACCCCTGTCATCCCGAGAAAACTAGCTTCAGATGGCGGGAGGGAGCGGGGAGAGCGATCCGCACTGCATCCGGGGGAATCCCAGGGCCGAGACGGAGCCAACTGGCCCAAGGTTGTGCCAGAAAACACCGGGTCAGAGCCTGGAAATGAACCTGCCGGCCCCACAAAGACCTTCCCTGGCACCAGAGCTGGGAGAGGAGGAAGCACCGGCCGGCGCTTTGCAAAGCGCCAGCTCCATCCCAGCTCCGCGGCAGCTTCCCAGCAGGATCTCCTGGCGCATGGAGCCCAGGAAGGTGATAGTGCTCCCAGCTCCGGAGAGGGTTGCCCTTCCCCAACTGCCCACTTCGCAACACAGGGAGAAAGTCTCATTTCTCGTTTTATTCACCATAGACAGCCACCGTGGGCAGTAAGTGAGTTTTTAATCCCAGAATCCCCTGTATTTGGGGGAAGGCTGGAGTGGGAAGGAGAGGGGACAGCGAGATCTCCAAATCCCCTTGGCTTCCTCAGGCTCCCTTCTATTGTTTCCTCCCCAGCTTTTGTTCTCCTTCTACAACTTTATTTTGGGGAAAATAAACCAGAACAAACGGTGCTCAACCCACTCACCCTTAAAGGGGAACTGCTGGGAAGGCTGCAGCTCCTGCTGGGGGGTTCCCCAGCAGTGCTCACAACCCTGGTCCTGTTTAATCCCTGCTGTGCGGTGAGCCCAGCTCGTGAACAAGAGGAGGGGGCTGCCCCCCAGCACTGTGTGCTGAGTGTGGCTATTGGATCCAGATGGGGAGAGGAGAGGAAGAGCCGTACGGACAGCCTGGAGGAGCCACAGGGAGCAGGACACAGCGGAGCCGAGCGCTCCGGGCTCGGTGCGTGGCCAGGATGTCACCAGCCCTGGCAGCAGGAGGCAGCATCGCGGTGGGACGCCCTGGCTTCCCACTGACACGCATCCAGGAAGGTTGAAATTGGGGATTCGGAGTCTCGGAGCAAGGATGCCAGCGTATGACAAACTACGAGTTAATTCAGAGTTTTCTCCTGTCGCAGCAAGGCAGCAAAGCCAGCTGCCACGACCCTAGGGCAACACAAAATCCTGGTAGAACTACAAGTTGATATACTATATTTTCGTATCTCAGCTTGGGCACCCTTCTATTTTTCCCCTCATGTAGATATCAGGAGCACCTGAAAATTTCAGGGAATGGATGCTGAAAAAAAGCCTAGATTTGTAATCCGAAAGGTAATTCCGAAAGAGAGGAGCACCCTGCAAACACACTTCCTGACTTGCTGCCTCAGATTGCAATGACCATCCTAGAAAAGTCCACAAACCAAACGGTCATATGAAACCCACACAGCAATCCCACTGACTTCTCCGAGACACTTCTTAAGATTTGAAGACACTTTCCAATTCAGAATGCATTAAAAAGTCAGCTCAAGATGATACAAAGCCCCCAAAACATGAGGCTCAAGAACACAAACTCTGTGTCACTGCACAGACAGCCACGAGCACCCAGATATTCTGCCACCCAAACACAAGGCACCACCTTAACTGATGGCCACCAACCACCATGGCCCGAGCATGTTCATGTCAATTCCCATCCATAGTGGAGATTCCTGACCTGTCTTCTCATCCAGAGGTGTACAAAACAAGTTTTTGCTTTATAACAAAATACAAATATATGGCTGTCACTACCCTGAACAACCCTACCAGACACAGTTCAAGTGATACCACTTCCAAGTAGGTCCTGAATAGGGTAAGATGAGTTACAAAGACACAAAACAGTGAGGAGACCAAGCAGAAAAGGACTCATAAAAAGAAAAGGAAAAAAAAAAGGAAAAAAAAAAAAGAGAGAGAGATAACTTTTTAGGATTAGCGTTGGGAGATGGTTGTGATAACTATAGCCTGGATAACACTGCCTTGGTGTCACATCTCCTTCCTACTGGCTTGGTGGCACCATTCCCCCAAAACAATCCCGATGCTCCAGTGGCTTTCCCGGCTTCCGGACTCCTCGGTCAGGAGAGTCTTGGACAGCAAAGATCCTGAGTTGCTGTTAGTGGGAGCATTCCCTCTGGCCTTGCTACTTCCAGGGAGGCGATGCAGCCCCTTAGAGTTACCTGAATAGGTCTGCAAACTCCAAAAAAGAGGTGGGACATCTCTATTATAGAAGAGCAGAGGGTTAAAGTCCCCACTACAAAATTGGAAGCGCAGTTACCCCAGAGAAAAATAAACCCATTACAATAAAAAACAAAAACAAAACACAATTCCAGATTATATTTAACACTCAAATTCCTCTTTAATTGCTCCAGTGTCTCAGCCAGCTTGCAGGGGAGGAGTGGAGACTGGCAAATTAGCTCCCCCCCAGGGCTGCTTCACCCTGGGGAGCTTTCCGAATTTACATTCCCATTGTGTTCCTTAATTAGTGCATTCCTTTAGCTTTTCCGAGCCCCAACACTTCCAGGGCTGTCGTGCTGCTTTATAAATAATACGCTGCAAGGAACAGTCACTGTACGCGCGTTTTACTCCTCCCACGGCGCCCCGGGTCGCTGCTGTCGGCTTTCCCGGGGACCACACACGGCACGGCGCAGCCCCCCATGCCGGCGGCGAGGGCCGGCTTTTGCCATCCAACTCCCTTCTGCTCCTTCTTTGCACCTCTTCCCATTTCGGGGGTCATCCTCTCGGCTGGGCTCCATCCTGAGCATGCAACGCTCTGCACCCAGCCTGGGCAATGCGGCACAGCCGGCAGTTTCTGACACCCCAGGGAGGCACGTGCTGCTTTCCCGGGGATGAAAAATGGGGGAAAAGGTATTTATTTGCTATAGATCAGCCTGTGCTGGCCAGCTGTGCAGGACATGGGCCCCTCGCCACTCAGCACAGAGGAAAAACTCCCAACACCTTCAGCAACATGAAGGATTCACCCAAAGAAGCCTAGACAACCAAATGGGAACAAAGTCTATGCTAAAAGACAGACAATTCAGCATAGCCGTGCAGCAGAGGCTCGGACAGGACGTTTTCCCCAGGCTCATTAGGGATGATTTATGGGGGTTGACACCACCGTTAACCTCTGACCGGGTCCCCACTGCCTGCAGGGCATCTCACAGCCCTCGAGGATTGCCCGACACCACCTCTGAAGGCGCCTTGGAAGATGATTGCACGTTATCGTCCCTGTTAGTTCAACAAGGTGCTTTGCAGGAGATGCGTTCGGTCGTTTTGTGTGTGTGGCAACTTGGCCACCTGGCTGTTTTATCCGACGAGAGGGAGAAAAAGCACCGCTCTCCCCCGGGACCAAGCATCTCACCACGGTGCAAACACACACGCATGCAGGGCGCCCTTCGGCACGCACACCGCTCACTAACAACCCACTGCTTGCAGCCCTGGCTGCCTCCGACACGGCCGTTATTCAAAGGCACTTGGCAGAGACTGTGGGCAACTTGTTTGCAGAGTCTGGGTCAGTTCACAAGCTCACAAGTTCCCTATTCTCTGCTTGTGCCCACAGCCAAGCGCTGAGGAGGTTTTTTTTGGCAAATTTCAAGGGAGCTAATGTTTTCTGAAAGCACCTGCATTTGGAGCGCGTGAACACCCGAGAATTTCCATCCCCATTTAAGGCACATATGTAGCCTTCGCAGAGGCAGCCAGCAAAAAAAATCGTGACATGTCCACAACCATAAAAGCTGATATCACATAGCCCCCTCTTCCCCCCCACCTTTCAGTAACCTCACAAGTTCCAGAGAGATCTTACGATATCAGCAATGCTGAGCCAGGAGCACAAACCTGAAAATTAACCCTTTGCTGCCAGCTCCGGGAGTGGAAATTGGGCAGAGCAGAAGCAGCTCCAGGGTCTGGAACCATCCCTGGTCCCTCCAGCCAAATTTCCTCTCCCCAGCCACGTGCAGCCAGATCCCTCTTGGCCAATCCCCAACCACAGGGTGATCCCCTGGGAGCACAAGCAGTTCCTCTAAGATGGAGAAGACAAGGCAAAAGAGCCAAAAGGCTCCACAGTGGGAAGATCAAGGCAAGGCACTGCCTCAATTCCACTCTTTCAGGATGAATTTGCTCTAGGGAGAGCCAATGGCTCTTGTACCTGTGCTGCTGGGAGAAGGGCACTCGCTCTACTAGGCAAGCCCAGGAGCCCGCGCACGGCTTCCCGCACTTCAAAATCACCCAGCATTGCATGGGAACAGCAGACAGGGCTTTGGGAAGTACTTGCTTGCAGGCAGCTCTGTGCTTTTGGCAGGGCTCAGGGGCGTTTGTTTCGAAGCTGTGTTTACATGCCTTCCATCAGGCATGTTTAACTCGCCTGATGCGCAACAACAACCAAACAAGCTGGTTTGGTGTTGGGTGCACGGATGATGAAGCGAGACGCGCATCTCTACGTGCAAACGGGAGCAGTGAGGCTCAGCGATGCTCCTCACGTCGCTTCTTCTCCGAAACGCTCTGGCAGCCCTGGCACAATCATCAAGGACATTCTTGCACATGGTTACAACAACTGGACCACTGAAAACCCTGCGGCTGCTTTGAGCTTTGCAAAGCAAGGAAAGCTGCCCCGCAGAAGCCGGCAAACCACACGGAGCCGCCCGCAGCCTCTAGGAGCAGGATGGTGACACGGAAGCTGCACGCACAACTGTAAGCGAGCTGCACCGGGGAACATGTCCAGGTGTTGTAATACAAATATTCACGCTTCGAAGCGTTAGCGTGGTCCCTGGTGGGGGGCAAGGGCCAGGCACGGGGAGGCCGACAGCACAGAGCAGGGTCAGCTCCCAAAAGGCCGATTAACTGCAATTACCTTATTTTGGAGGCAAAAGGAGGCACGCAAGCGTGTGGATGCTGGCCGCTCTACGCCACGAGCCTCTGCCAGAAACCGAGCCTGGGCATGTTTAATCCAGCAGTGCAAATGCACTCGGAGAGGCTTTATAGAAGAGGCTGACCATGCTTCAAGATGAGAGATGCCACCATCTCCCCGTGCTTAGCGCAGCAGATGACCGGGGCGCGCTGGCACAAGAGCTTTCCTAATGGCACGCCACCTCCCCGCGCAAGCCGTCAGGCAGGCGCAGGCGGCGGCTCGCGGCTGGCAATACAAGGGGAAGTGAATACTCAGCTGTGATAAATATTTAACGCGCTTTTAGTCCTGAAGAAGCGTAGCACTGAGGCCATCATCCTGTAAGTGAAAACCGAGGCTGATTAATGGGGGAAGGTGCTCCCATTTATGCGAGGTTAGGATCAATCCCAATTCTCAGCTATTTGTTGAATCTTTAATGCTCTTTTTCGAGAGCAGAGTTCCTTGGTGAAGGGCAGTATCCTAATAAGGCTGCTTTAACGGCACAGATGTTAAAGGGGTATAAATAAAACCCCTCTGCGAAAAATAAACAGTGAAATGAGAAAGGCAGGTTTCATGTGGTCACTGTGTTTGTCTGGCCTGGAAAAACAATTTTGAGAAGGTCTTCTTTCTTCCCTGGAGGATGAATTTATGTCTTTCGCAGCTCATTCTGCTGTCTCAGAGCTGAACCATGACACAGCCCCATGCACCCTCCACCCTGTCAGGAAGAAGAAAAGCCGTCGTCTTTGCAAAGGTTGAGGGCACATCCTTGAGCAGGGGTCTGCATCCAGCTCTCTGGACAGCCCTAGGCTGCAGGCAGTCAGAAAAGACTTGCCTCAGTTTAAGCAAGCTGCTGCTTTAGCAACAACTTTACTAGGACAGGAAAACTAACCTAGTGCATCAAGGAAAAGAGAGAGTTGAAAAATGTATCCAATCTATGGTTCTCCAAAACCAACATCTTGTGTTTGATCTTTCTACCTCCCTTAGTTAGTGCTAGCAAAGTGCCCACTTTAGTTCCCACCTCAGCCACCTCTCAGGCCAGCAGCATCTTTATTTCATTCTTTCGTGCTCCACCTTTCCCTCCTCCGAGCCAAATAGCCACATATCGTCTTCCATCTCAGCAGCTAAGCCAACCCCCGCTCTTTCCCTTCCTTCCTCCCTCGTTGTATCAGCCTCAACCACAGCCCCACTCATGCTCTCACTAGCATCCCTTTCACTTCTTTCTCCCGAGCACTCACCATGATTGGAAAGGTTGTACTGTCACAGCATCTGAGAGCATCTACATCCTTCCTAGATCCTCCAACCCATCACCTTCCCTTGCTCGCTTCCCTTTTCCCATCTCCGCTCAGTCACCCAGGGAAAACAGATCCCCCTCCAGCAAACAAAAAGCTTTGGGCAGGTCTTCACCTGATGACTGGTCCCTCGCTTGGCCACGTTGCCAGCAAAGGAGCAGGGTCACAAGCACAAGCCGCACATGAAGACAGAGCATGTGCTCTTGCCACTCCTCCCAATACCCCTGTGTCTCTCTGGTCGCACTGGACCTTAATTTTCTTCTTGTCCAAATATAAACACGAGATCCTCTGTGGCCAGAATCTTTTTGTGCAGCACCTACTGTCTGATTCACATGATGCTCTCTGCTCCTGGATGAGGAGACCAACAGAGAGTGCATGAGGAGACAGAAAGGTGAGTCAGGAGGCACAAAGGACAGGTGACAGTAACAGGCAGCAAGGGAGAAATGGCATCCACTATAGAAGGAAGATCAAAGATGCCAGAACTAAGTACAGGTACCGAAGCACAGATGAGAGGTCACAGTGGCCTTGCCAAGCTGCTCCGATCTGATCAAAGCCTCAAGTTGTGCAGAATCAATCACCTGAATGGAAACACGGCACTCGCTCCTCCTGGAGCGACAATAAGCAGGACGCAGAGCAACACCACTGCGGAGGCAAGAGCTCCAAGCCTTCTACTGCCCCTGGACATGAAGCCTCTCCTGCCGTTCCCTGTCCCACAAGGCGTCCAGATTAAAAATCTTTTTCTCCACGCAGCACCTGGGCCCAACCTGGCCAAGAGAGCCCTGGAAACCCTCTCCAAAAATGAGAGGGCCCAAAATCATGGGCATGGCTAGAGTAGCCCCTCTGTGGGTTGGATACAGGAAAAGTTGTCCCTTTGCTTTCCCAGGAAGGGGCAGAGCCTGGCTTCATGAACCCCCATGGATGCGAAGGACAGCAGCCCGACCCAGGCCCTCTTCCCTCCCAGAGCAGAGAGGCAGAACTGCTGATTTCACTTTGCCCTGAGTTTACGCAGGGCACAATGCAGCTCAACCTGATCTAGTCCACGGGTGTATGTGCCCACCAGGCCCAATTACTGGGCACCGAGATCCATCAGCATCACTCCCATGCAAACCCTTTCCATGCCAACTGCTGTTTTTCAGCCATCCTCGCAAGCCTAGATCAGGAGCCAAAACACCAGGATAATCTCCCGCTGCAGATTTACCTACACAGTGTCCTTGGTGAGAACAGAAATGCAAGTGCCACGTATCCATCACTGCAGCGTGATGGGTCTCAAGCAGCTCCTGCTCTGCATTGCCAAGAGGAGCATCAGAGTGATGCTACGAGTTTCTCTTCCTTGTCTTAGCTTAGGGACTGCGGAGTTGCATCTCAGGGGCAGGAGCACTCCTCAGGCTTTGCATGCATGAGGCCACTCAAGGCAGACAGATTTTTGCCCCATATCTAAACCACGATCACCAAACCTGTGCTCAAGGAGCAAAGGCGAGGTTGACCTTCCCTCCGAGCCTCCCAAGCTGCCCAGGTGGCTCTGGCTCTTCTCTCCAAAGCAGGAGAGGCTGCAGCTGATGGACACTTGGAGGAAGGAAGATGTTGCCTCCGCCAGCCTTGGAGACAGGGCTGCTTTTGTTTAGGGGCTGTGGGCGATGGCGCTGAGGGCCCCCAGCCCTCCCCCAGCCAGGAGCAGGCTCCAAGAGAGGAAATTACACGAGCCAGAAGGTTTGATGGAATGAGCCCATTGGGCGGCTTGAAGATGGCTATTAATGGAGAGCTTTCTCTAATTGCTTTTGTATAATCTGGGGCTGCTAAGCGGAACTGGGTAATAAATGAAATCCAATTACATTTTCTCTCAGTATTTATTTTATTAAGTAGAATTCATCAGCTGATGAAGGGCCCCTCGAGGTAATGGCTCATGACCTAGTGGAAGGCACTTTTTTATTATTATTATTTTCCCCACTTGGGGAAGCAGATAATTCAGTTCTCCCCCGTAAACACATATTCCTCCCTCTGCTTTGTGCTAACAGGGTCTCGGGTGCTAGAATGGGAACCATCCTGCAGGATGCTTGTAGAGCACCCAGCACCCATGCTGTCCTTCCCAACAGCTCCCGCCACCCAAGTCCCGTTCAAGCACAATTCCACATGTGAGGAAGATGCCGCAATGTGAGCAGGATCCCACTTTTCCTGCCAAAGGGCTGCTCAGAAGCAGGCTGATGTTGGCCTACTGACACCACGTACCCATCGGGGTGCCTGTCTTCTCGCGTACTGGAGTGTACAGCGACAGCTCCTCTGACATGAACAGGCAGGAGACCACCGGGATCGCTCACTCATCCACTCAGCTTTCCTCCACACCTCTCCTCACAGCCAGGGTATTGACGGATCTCCTCCCACCACGTCCCCAAGTCCAGCCTTGGTAGCAGCTCGCCCAGCTCTCCCTACCGTCTCGTCATGCAAGCGATTTATCACCTGCCAGCGAGTGCTCGTTACAGACGACAGACTCCAGTGCCCGTTAATTAATGCGAAATACTTAGAGAGGCAGATACACGCGCACAAATCTGTCTGAGCGATTTCCTATGGCACCTAGCGCTGGTGTGGTCACGCACCGGAACGGCAAACACGGACACGCTGCGAACAGCAGCAAAGGAAGAGAAATCAGCATCAGGGCAGGGGAAAAGCAACTTTAGCTGTGGGGGCAATAGGGAGGATATTTTGGATTTCCCACCATCAAGATTTAGTAAGAAGCTGTTCAGTTCTTCAATTCTGGAAGGGAAAGAAACCATGGTTCAAGGATCTGGGACAGCTGCTGGGTTTCAGGCTAAGGTTACTCCAGAGAGCACGTCCAACAGGTCTCCCTACTCTATAGTCACAAAAACACCTAAAGCTTTCTAATTGTGCGCAGGAGGGACGTAAACTTCTACACTCCTTGTGAGCATTTCAGGGATCTAGTGCGGCAGGAGTCTCATCCTGATGGGCAAACCCAACGGCACAAGAGCTCCTCATCATTGCCTAGGGCCCAGCTCAACAGTGCCGAGCAAAACCCAGTGAGCGGCTGAGTCTTTGCACCTCCAAACTAAAGATAAATTAAATCAGAGCTTGCACAGAGTCAGTGCAGTGTTTAAGCAGTGCCACATTTCTGGGCTTGACGGGGGAAAGTCTTGAAACTCACCTGGATTTTTTGATTTGAGAAGAAAAACCCAACACCGCCTTGAAATTGGACCTAAACACCGTGTCAAAAATGAGTGCTTGATCTTTTTCACAAGTAGATTTTCACTTCGCTCAGCTGGGGCTATTTTCCAAACACTACACAAAATGTGAGCTATTCCCATCAACCCAAAACTACTTTTTTTTTTTTTTTTTCCCCAGCCATTCATCTGGAAATTTTAGCCCACTCCTGCTTTATGAGAAACTACCTGCCCACAGCAGCCCAGGCAGGATTTATGCTCAAATGACTACCCTGAGTACGAAGCAGCCCAGATTCATAGGGAAATGCATCATCAATAAATCAGTCCATCACTCCTCCTGCCCTCAGCGCAGGGCCCAAGTCTCGGGCAACAACTCAGCACTTTGTCAACCTTTGCTCTGCCAAAGCTTGGCTAAGAGACCTCAGGATTTAGCCCATCGATTGCTTACTATTGTTTATGATGGTCTGCGTATCTTGGAGATGCTCCTTTCAAGCAAGATTAAATACACGACTTATGGCACTGAGATTCAGAGGAAATTATCTTTCACTAGCACAGGAATATACAAGCAAAACTGCCTTATGTCAGGGTGCAAGGGCACCATGAACCCATCCTCACTCTTTCTCTGCTACTCTGGCTCCAAGGCTTGCTCTCCTCTGAGGCCAGCGTAGCGAGCCCCAAGGCTGTAGCACCTTTCCCTGCTAGCTAAATGCCATTTTGCCCCTGACTCGGGATTGCTCCGCTCCTCCCAGAGCATTTTGTTGCCAGAACAAAGGAGTGACAGCTCTGAGTGGCATCCCCAATACCTCACCCGTCTGCAGCCTTTCAGCTTCTGCAGCCGTTTGAAGTTAAGCTGATCCAACCAGGGCGAGCGGGCGCCGATGGAGCCGCTCAGGCGAAGCTGGAGCAGGCCGTGGGAGGCTGACCACGGATGCTGAGCTGCAAGACTGATGCCCCCATCCAAAAGCCAGTCCTGGCCCTGCTGCTTTCCCCACAGCTCCACTGTATGGCACATGAAAGATATAGATAGGTGTAAGTGGCCACCCTGTCCCACTAAATGTGAAATCTGGGCATTTCTCTACTCTGCTCCCTGTTGTCACACATGCAAATAGAGTAACTGCTTGCAAGGTAGAGCATCTCATGCTCACACCCCTCAGCGCACCTTATTCCCCCTGCCTGCTATACAGAAAAAAAGACAAAAAGAAAATGTTACCAGCCTTGTGCAGCCAAATCATAGCCGGCCCTCCAGCACACAGCAGAGCACTAAAAAACCCATCAAAAAAACAGGCTGCAAAACTTTCTCCCAGGCTTGCTGGTGCACCCGACACTAGTCCAGAGTGGCTACAACTTCAGCACTGCTGGTGCTTCACCTGCAATAACCAGCCTCAGGGCAGAAGGATGCTGTCAAAAGAGGCATCTTCAGCCCTGGCTGCTGGAGGCTTGGCTCCCACCTCGGCAGAGGCTGGGTCAGCTGCCTCTGCGTGATATGGGGTCTTTGTTGGCACGGAACCAAGTGTGGGGACCTCGAGGTCCCCTTGCTGCAGTCTGAGCAGCAGCTAGGGAGCAAGGGCAGTGTCAAATGCAGTCTCACTTTCAGGAGCCTGCCTATTCCTGCATCTCCTTCCCTCTACAAAGAAAAAAACCCTAAATTCCACAAAATAAAGCAAAACAAAAAAAAAAACCCTCAACCTGCAGAGGCACATAAGCGAGTCTAGAGGAAAATCTAATGCTTATGATACCTATAAGCAGGCACGGGCCAGACCTCTGCTCCTTGACTGTGCTTGAAATGGACACAGGTCTGATGAGGCAGGTCCCTCCTGCCCCCAGCCTTCACCCACGCAGCAATGCCAGGTGCTTCCTGACATCCCCCTCCTCACTTCAGTTCTGCCTCCTGCCTGACCTCCTCCTCTCCTCCTGGTACTTTTCCTGCTGCAGTTAATTCCCATCCTTTACAGCAGTTCTGCCTGCTGCATCCTTGCCTGTTTGGCAATTTGAGGCAATAAAGTGTCACTACGGGGGAAGAAATACAGCATCCCTGCAGCACATAAATCTCCAATGCATAAATTGTGCAGTCACCACATGTGTGGCCCTCTTAAAAAAAAAAAAAAAAAAAAAAAAAAGTGCAACAATTTAGAGCTAGAGGAAGACAGAAGAGCAAGCAATATGTGATCGTCTTGAAGAGCAACATCGAAACATCCTTGTTAGGAGCTGTAACGGATGCCGAGTGCTGTGCTGTAAACTGCACTGTAGTAGCAGGGCCTCAGCGGAGGCTTCCTACAGCCGCTAGGCAAATAGAAAGACCCATCTAAATGGAAAAATAAAGATGCTGCCAAGATGTGCCATCAACCCTGCAGCCTCCCGTCCTGGTAAAGGGCTTTGTCGCTGCCCTTCCCGCTTTCCCCCTTCTTGCAAGAGGGATGCCCACGGAAGGGGACCCGCACTGCCCCTCCTGCATGTTTGCTTCTTTCAATCAGAAAACACCGCTTGCCTCTCCATAGGGAGCCCTCATTTCCCCAGTGAGAGTCTCAGTCGCGCTGCAGCTCTGGAGTAGAAAAACACTCACGTTCTCGACGAGGATATCAGCCCACACACCCCTCCTCCAGCCGCTTTTAGGGCACCCTCGTCAATAACTCCTCTCCGGCACCCATGGGCAGGGACTACAGCCCACCAGGGTTGGCCAGGCCATGCTAGAGGCTGCTGTGGTTCAGCTGTCACCGGTTCAGAAACACCAACGGCTCTGGGAAGTTACCTCCCTCCATCGCTCCAGCTGCCTCTCCCCAGGGAGCCCCGGCTCCCATGCCAGACCCAGCAGGAAGCACCTCCACACAGCTCCCTTGCCCTGCTAGGATCTCACGCATGATCCATCATATCACGTACTAGAAAAGCCCTGAATTAAAACCCGTCCTGACACTGACATCTTCCTTGACGTCCTGATTAGCTAAGTAAGGTGCCTACAAACATGAACAAGTGCAGTCACTAGACAGACCACTTGGGGAAGTGTTGCTTCCAGCTGAAATCCCACATGTGTTTCGGTAAGAAAGGTATTTGCTTCCCAAATCATCTCGCCCACTCGTCAAAGGAATATATGGGTAATGGTGAGCAGCTCCTTGGGGGTGGACCAAACCAAGGCAGCAAGGAGAGGATGCTTGGGGCAGTCTGCAGAAATGATGCGGGCAAACACACGATAGGCACCACATGGAGGAGAAGTCTTCTCTTTCGAGAGGCTCAGGAGGCTTCCTGGCAGCCTCAGCCCAGGAAAAGCAGTCCCAGGATGACACACACTTGAAAAAGAAGAACAACAAAAAATACACGTGCAAACTCTAAATACTCCATCTACTGCCAGGACTTGATAAGCCTAGGACATATGGACACTCGCATCAAGTCAAGGTGGGTGTTGGCAGGCAGCAAGGTGGACCCAAAGCAGCACCTGGGGGGCCCAAAGCATCTTGGGCTGCATTAACAACAGTGCAGCTGCTAAAGAATCACCCCTATTTACTCCTTAGACCACATCAAGACCCTGTTCCCAGTTTTGGGGTTCCTAACGCAAGGCAGATATTTATTAACTGTGGCAAGTTGAGCAGAGGCCACCAAGATGTTCAGGGTGCAGATTACTGAGCAAACTGAGTCAGGTTTCTCTCAGCAGGAATAAGTTTTAAATAAGAGAAGTTCCCATTGCACATAAGAAGCAAATTCTTCTCCACAAGGATACTCAAAAACCGAAACAGGGACCCAGAGATCATGCAATCTTTCTCCTTAAAGGCATTCAAGATCAGACTGAGAAACCATATCCGACCTCAACTCTCCTTCTCAGAGGTTAGTTCTAGGCTAGAGAACCTCCAGTGCAACCAAATGGTCAGGGTCCCTAACCAAATGGTCAGGGTCTTCACATGTCCTGTGAGGAAAGATAGAAGATTTGTCTGGTTCAGCAAAGATGGGGCTAAAGTGTATCTAATCACAGGCTAAAACTTTCATAAGAGGATTTAAAAGAGCAACTCTTACAAGAAGCAGAATGGAAATGGCCATCTAGGAGGTTTAGGGAGAGCATTAGAAAAACCTGTTCCCCAGGATGGTGGCAAAGCCCAGAGCCAGCACCCCAAGAGGTAGAGGACACATATCCTCGAGTTGTCCACATTCAGCCAAACTAACCCAATATAGTAGTGGTAACGTTCCTGCTCTGAACTAGAGACCTCCAAGGTCCTTTCCCACCAGCACTCCTCTGAAGATCTATGTTTATGAAGATGCAAAACAGGACAAGAGATTCCATCCTGCAAAACAGGACAGACTTTATCTTGCTCATCGATTTCACTACAAGACACCTTATCCACTTCACTCTGCGCACCTATTAACGAAGATCCTTTCTCTTGGAGAAAAACAGAGCCCAAAAGCACTTGAGACACCATGAAGTAGTATTGCAGTGGGCGGCATCTCGAGCGAATGCACCTAAGATGGAATTCCCCTTCCAACTTAAGCACTGCTAAACATGCAAAAAATTGCATAACCAAGTGACAGCAGCAGAGCTTTGGCAAGACATCTGTCAATCTATAAATAGAGCTCAAATATGTTGTCCTTATAGCAGGGCTTTGATGCATTTGAGGAGAGTGTTTTTCTCCCCCTCTCTGCTGAGTCCCAGGCAGCACAGATAATGGTCTTGAATCGATCCAAGTCGAGTATTACTAAACTTCCTACTACCGTGGCAGCGTGCCAGGCTCAAAGAGGACAACAGAACATGTGTCTCTTCAGAGCCAACCGCAAGCAGCAGGCAGAAAATTGCTTCAGAGTTTTTTTTTTTTTTTAAATAGGTGCTTTTTACAGATTTGTAGATCAATCTACAATGTATTTTAGAGGTTTGAAAAAGTCAATAGAAACAAGATATATCATCGCTGCATAAGAACCCGAGAAGTTGCATTTCTCTCCGTGCTGCTACTAGCTCTCCGCCTGCTATCTCATTTTCCTCCTGCTCCCTGTTGTGGTCCCACACTGCTAATTTTCCCAAAGCTAAGTCAGCGCTTAGAGGCTGTCTCCATCCCGCTGCAGTTTCATGGTCCCCTCGGCTGTGCCAGGGCAGGTTGCCCCAAGGCTGGTGCAGCCTGGGAGCATCACAGCGGCATCGCACAACCTGCTTGCTCCTGCCATGGACCCTTCACCATCCCCCTATCCGCACACACGTTTTTTTTCCCCTTAAATGAGCTACATGCCATGCCTTATTAAGCCAGACCTACGTCATGCCTACCCCTCTCCAGCTCCTGCGTACCATGCCAGCCATTAAGCATGCAATTAGCCTGCATTTACTAATCCGTAAAAGGCTCTTGCTGGCCATCCATCGCTCGCCGGGGATGGGGGGACTGCTCGCCTCCCTCCTCCAGCAGGGCCCATTTCCCTTGTTGTCTAATTAGCCCCGGGAAGTGGATTCCATGGGAACCGGCCACATCCATGGGAACCGGCCACATCCATTTCCGACGGTGCAGAAAGCACCTCCTCCAGCTGCTTCCACCTGCCTACGCAGGGGACCAGGCACCTATGGACCAAAAAATGGCTCGTGTACCCTTCATCAGGGGCAAATCCTGGGGGCAAGTGGGTCAAGCTGCACCTCTCCAAGGTCCAAAGTGCACGTGGAGCTGCTGCTCCATCTCCCTGCGCATCCCTCTGCCAGCTCAGGCTTTCCCAACAGCACGCCAGCGGAGCCGGGCTTTTATTCCTCCACTGCCGCGTTCGAGCGAGCACCAGGGGACATATCATTCAGCAAAGCCAAGGAGAGAAACAAGCAGCGTTAACCGTTAGCACGTGTGTAAGGAGACCCCTAATAAAGTCTTTTCCCTTTGCTCCCGTCTGCTTTGCTCTGGGCCACTAAATCCAATTCAGCGGCACTCGGAGCTTGTAACGAAGCTGCGACGGATTTGTCAGCTCCCTGGCTGGACCCATGGCTAATTTTACAGTGCTAATTTATCTCCGCATATTACAGTGCTTTCGTTGCATCCCCCTGGATCCCATTACTGCCAGCGTACCTTGCAGACGTGTGTAAGGGTAATTGGTGTTATTAGTGACATATCCTCCTAGAGCCGCTCTTTATTTGCAGAGGAGTGAGGAACTGTACCAGCAGGCTGGTCTGCACCATGGATAGGAGAGGAGCTGGGAAACTGAGGCAGCAGGATGCAGCTCAAAACCACAGGCAGCCTCCAAGGCAGCCAGCACATGCAGAGCCAAACTCCCATGGCATTGGCTCTGGAATAAATATGGAGCAATTCTGTAGTGTCCATTCTGTCCTTGCCAGTGCCTCGGAGGACAAGGACTTGGTCACTCCAGGATGAATGGGCTGCAAAACACCCCTGGGAAATACACACAGGGGAGCAGAGCTGTGGAGAGAAGAGCCCCCTTAGCACCAGCTGGGATTTCATGCTGCTTTCTGACATTTTGGTGAACATTTTCCCCTCATCACAACGTCGCTTTTTTTTCCCAAGATCAATGCAATTAAAACCAGGCAATTCAGCTAAGTGGGAGGCTACGTTAGGCAAACAGCAACAATTTCCATTTCAGACATCCTCAGCTGGCGCTTAGGGACTGGTTAAATTTTAATTCGTCTTTTTACAATTTTCCAAGCGTGGTACCACAGAGCAGCAGACCCCAGCAGACAATATCTGCGGTGCCAGCATCCTCAGCAGGGCAGCCCTGCTCACTGTGGGCACCTCCAGCGGGGTGGAGAGGATGAGCTCAACACCCCTCTAGCGAGGCTGCATCATCGCAGCCCCGTACACAGCACCAATGCAGCAAGTCCCAAAAGTGCAGCAACCCCCCAACCACAGCAGTGGTCCCAGTGGGATAAGGTTGCCCATGGGGCACTCCATGTCCTACCTGGGGATGCCAGGATGACAAAGTGAGGATCAGTGTCTTGCCACACGCATGCACCATCACAAGACGGTGCTGGGGATGGAGTCTGGGCTGCCCACAGCGAGCTCGAGCACCCCACGGTGCCCACATCCCTGCTGGGGCTCCCAGTTCTGGCATGTGTTTGCCAAACAAGACAAATCTAGTATTTTCAACCACCTCTTACCTTTCCACCAGTACAGGGTCCTTGGGGCGTCCCCAATTTCTCATCAAACTCTGTGGGATTTGCCTTGCTGCTCGGAAGCCGACGAGCCTTGCTGCTTAGAACTGCAATTTTCTTTATATAAAAAAGGAAAAAGAAAGAAAGACCCTGTCAGCTTAACAGGTGAATCTCTGCATTATCTTTGTTAGAAAACAACTGAAGGAAGGGAGTGAGTCCTGTCTCCAAGCCCTGACTGCTGGGTGTGAGTAGCATCTGCATGCAGCTAGTCTGCAGGAAAAGTCCTCCTGCACGAGTGACACGGTTCAGCCCCAAAACACGCGCTCGCTTTGTTTTTTTGAGCTGAAAACACAAAAGGGGAGAGGAAAAGAAATAAAACAAAACAAAACCCAGCAGACTAGCAGCTTAGAGCATCTCTGACCTTTTTGAAGACAAACAACAACATACCCTAGTCAAAACCAGCACGGTAATGGCAAAAAGTCAAACGAGCACTGAGGTGTTTGCTCACCAGGTCTCGCACAGACTAAGCCTTAATTCTGCAAAGCCTCACACATGTGTTAGACCATCCCCAGAGAGGCCAATCTCCGGAACCAGGAGCACGAGGAGAGCACGCACAAGGCGGCTTTGCAGCACAGACACCCAGGACTCGACCAGAGGGACTTTGTGCAGCTCCCAACATGCAGCCAGGCACAACAGGGCATTGCTGCAACCACCAGGTCGCAGCAAATGTGACGTCTATGTTAGATAAACAAATTATCGCTCATATCAGAGGGTTTGCGCTGATTAGCTAGCTTTTGTGGTTCAAGTTTTTGCTTCACATGCGCATGCACTTTTTAAATGCTTCAAGGGGACAGAAAAAAAAGAAGTCTCATGGTTCTGCATTATTAACAGAGAAAAGGAGCCAAACTCCACAGGCAAGAGGGAAATTTCAGCATTGCTGCTACTGCTGCAGAGACTATTTCTCTGCAGCAACGGCAACTTCTCAACCCGGAGCACACTGCTCTCCAATTAGCACCCAAGTGACAAGCTCCACAAGACCTCATCCCCAGCCCGAAATAGTGAGGGAAGCAAAATACAGCAGGACTGCAGCCCCTCAGCCCAGCCCGAGGGACTTGCAAAATAGTAAGAAATAAGGCAAACTCCACTGGGCACCTGATTGAGGAGCCCTCATTTGCAAAGCGCCAGGAAATAATTAAAAAGTTTTCCCAGAGCTCGAGAGGAGGGAAACAGATTGTTTGTCACGCTAGCAGCGCGTGGCGTGCTGCAATTTATCACGCTTGTCAGGTGTCAGCCACTGAAAAATCCTACTCCGGCTTCTCCGAGTTGAGCACATGCAACACCCCATCCCTTGGAACACGCTCCACCATGAGCCCGGAGCTGCCAAGCAAGTGGAAAGGAGAAGGAGGAGGAAGGGAAGAGGGGGCTCCTCCCCACTGAGCCTCCTCCCTTGCTCTGCAACACCAACGCTTTCCTCAAAAAAAAAATAAAACTGCAAATTGCAGGTGAAACTCAAGAGAGGTCAAGTTGGAAGTGAACAGGGAGGCTGGTTCATCCCTGCCTGGGCTGTCTCTCCTGTAGAACTGGAAACAGGAATAAGTCTTTACTGCTGGACATCCTCTGGATGTGTTTCTGCAGCATCTTCTGGCCAGGTTGTAACGATGCTCTCATAGGGATGAGGGATGACCAAGGCAAAGGCTCCAAGTCAAGGTCTCGCTCGGGGTTTGGAGATGTTCACCATGCCCAGAGCAGGTCTCCCACAGAAGAGTCGAGCTCAGAATGTGAGCTACAACCCAGCTACACACAGTGGAGATGCACAGGCTAGACTACAACAAAAACAGAGGACAACCCCAGCCAGAGCTAGTGCAGACTAACTGCAGAGCTATTTGTTGGCTCTCGTTCTAGCTATTTCCTTAGCAGCAAGTTGAGTTATGAGGGACCGGCAACTGTTCCAATCCAAGAGCACTAGTAGTTTAATTAGAGCCTACAAAAAACTCTCAAGGAAGACCAGCACCTACTACCTGCTGCATTTTGCTTCACAGTGAAGCTACGGTCCACCGGGACCCAAACGAGGCTTTAGGAAACAGAAGATATTTTGCCAGATCCATATGGCATCATGCAAAGCATGATTCTGCTATTATAGCCAAGCCACTGGCACTCAGGTGTCCTTGCACCACCAATCCCTGAAATCACATGGAAACATGCATAAATGCCCCCAAAAGGCAATGGGCAGCTCTGAAGCTGGCTCCTGTATCAGAGATGCTGGACCACCGGCTATTCCCAAGCTTAACCCAGGGCCACAGGGCTGGGCAGGTTCCAGAGCATGTGGAATGTCTACATTACCGCGAGGGCCGATGGATTGCTGAGCACCTCTTGCTCTACAAGAATACGAAAAGAAAAATTAAGCGCAGGGAATTTGCCAAAAATCTTTTTTTCCCCCAGCAACAGCGTAAATCAAGAGTACTTCAGTCAAGGATTGATGAATTTTACTTGTATCAACAGCAAAACACGCCAAGGCCCATGTTTTCCCAGCGACAAGCCAAGAGCCGGGGAGGAGCTCGTGTCCTCATGGGGGCCTTGGAGAGAGCAGTTCCCGCGCTGGTAGCGGGACTCGGCTCGGCTCTCAAAGACTCGAGGTGGGACAGCACCTCACCGCACACGCTATATATAAAACACCCCCGCAACAAGATCCCCAGCACCTGGCCGAAAACAACAGCTATGCGAGCCGGCTCTCATGGAGCAAAGGTACTGGATTTTCTTCGGCAAAATGACCACAAGAGTTTCTGTTTTCTGTTTCTCCAAGCGGGGAGAAAATAATGCCTTTTTTTTTCTCCCCAAACCACATTCTGAGCAGCTTAAAACCCTTTCTGCTAAAATTTTCCAAAAAAATGCAGCCGGAGGCAGAGACATGCAAAGCTCCAGTCCAAATGGTTAAAGGCTGGCATAGTTTCAAGCAACTGAAGACAGGGGCTTATAATCAGAAGTGTCAGGCAACCTTAATTACATTATTTCCTGAAGGAAATAGTTTTCCCCGCTGAAGTCCAGAAGTTATTAAAAAAAGTAGTTGACCTCACTGAAACCAATCAAGGTGGAGACAAGAAGCCTATGATGGATTTTTAAGGAGCCTGTAATTTGGGGGGGATCCCGGATTTTTAGAGGACAGGTGCGCCGCATGGCTGGAAGAGGCTGCTCCAGAGAGAGATCTGGGGCCAGGATCCAACATATGGAGCCTTCCCCGGCTCCATCCAACCTCCCACAGCCCTGTCACTTGCAGGGATGCCGGGCGCGCTCTCCCCATGAGCGTGCTGCCCTGGCATCGATCGCCTGGGAAGAAAAACTGCTGTCTCCGTTGTAGCTGTCAGGAGCACACAGGCTTGTTGTGCGTCTCTTCCTCCGAGCCCATAAATAAAAGCAACAGCAACTTTATTTAGGATTTCTTCCAGTCAAGAGAAGGGAGAAAGAAAGAGTGAAGAATGAATAGCAGCTCTGCAGTGGGTACGGGGCAGGATGCGCGAGGAGGTGGCTGGCGGCCAACCTCGCTGCAAACAGGCACCTCCTGTGCCTGTTTGCAGCCTCTCCTCCACCTTCCCAGGGTCCTTGCACAGCAGCAAAGAACCCTTTATCAGGATAAAAGCCCTGGAAAGGCACCTGTCCACTGCACAGATGCAAAGATCATGCTTGTTACAGCACGACAGCCTGCAAAGGACGGCTCTTCCCCTATGCACCTTGCAAACACACAGGATTCCCCTCACCACCAGCAGCATCCTGGAGCGCTGGAGGCCTTGGCTGCGGAGGCAACGACCTCCAAGGAACCTTCTGAGACTGAGAAAAGCTTTTTTTAAAAAAGCACAGAAAAAACCTCAAAGCAAGGAAGGAGAAACATGCACTGGGATGGAGCCAAGCGAACTGGCTCCAAGCAGCGCTCGGCCCGTGGAGCACTCGGCCAAGGCTCAAGGGTCACAGGTGCGATGTTGGACACAGGTCTCGGCCAGCTCCTGACAACATCCCCCAGCCATAGAGCACCTCGTGTATCACCTCAGTACTGCAGCAGCCCCAACACACAAGCTCCTGCTCCAGCCCTGGTTCTGCTCGTGGCACTAAACTGGAGCTTGGGCTTCAGCAGCAATGAACCATCACACCCAACCTGGGCAGCAGACACAAGGGGGGCACTAAGGGACATGCCACAGACGCAGTACTGGGGGCTCCTGGGGGACAGAGGCTCCAAGTGACCCCAGGGGTTTCTTCCATCACTGCCGTCTTCGCTCCATGAGTCAGAGATTAACGACAGGCCATTTGTCAGCAGCAATGGCATCATCGCCAATCTCATTTCTGAGCAGACATCTGACCCTGCTCGTGTCCCCGAGACCTGCGTAACCACATGACTCAGCCAGCCTCTCAACAGCTCCCCAGGGACCCTCCGCTGCGCCCCTCAGGGCATGGACTGAAACGGTGTGGGGCTGGAAAAGACACACTTAGTTAGGATGATGTCTAGCAACAATTCCTTCATTAGAATAATGTATTCTGAAAGCTTCATAAAAGCAGAGAGCGCATGATTGAAAGCTCTCCAGACCCGCATTTAACAGACCCAAAACACCAACCAAAAGTCTCTTGTAACAGCCAACTCTGACAACTATTTAAAGTTGTCTTAAGTTGTCTTTTTCCCATCTCCCCCCTGCCACTCCTTCTCCTGAGGAGCTTTTCGGGTTTGCAATTGAAACTACAATTCTTCTTGGAGTCTGTAGGAAGAAAAAAGAAAGCGGGGGGGGGCAGCGCATTTTTCATTAAGTTGAAGCAAATGGCATTTTTGCTTGTCAAAAATATTTGACAATTCTGACAGACTCAGAAGATGAATAAGAGATTTAGACCCTTCTGCTTCACAGCAGAAGACAAAGCTGTCATCAGCTCCATGCTCAGACAAGCCTCCTCTCCTGTAAACCACACTCCCCGCTCCAAGCCAGGGTTCCCAGGCTGGCTCCCCAGGGCCGAGGGCAGGAAGGATCCAGAACAGACACATCAGTCCGTTTGCACGTGGAAAATCCCAGTTTAGAAGCTCAGGGTAGGACCAGTTCTCCCAGACAGGTTTATCCCCCTGCAGGCCCAAGTCTGGACCAGGCTCCTCCCAGCTAAACCAGCTAATAGATGGATCGCGGTGGCAGAGATGCAAGCTGCATCGATCACCTCACTCTCCAGGCACTATCCGTATCCGATAACGGCATCGACCGGGAGGCTCTGGGATGCTTTATTTCCTCGGCCACCCTGGCATCTGTGCTGCAGATCAGCAGCCGTCAAACTCCCTCCACCACCAGCCGTGGCAGTGATGCGGCCACAGATACGGTGGAGAAATGCAGAGCAGTGTCAAAAGCCATTTCAAAACCCTTCTATCCTATTCAATCCAGAAAGACTTATCCACATGGATTTATACTGTTTGCCTCAATATTTAGTTAGCGAGCCAGCTAATCTGTGCGCTAGGAAAACCCTGGTGGCTTAGAGTCTGAGCAATCTACATCATTCATCATTTAGATTAGCTATTGTCTTAATCCTCTTTAAACTACTGTATAATACATAAGGAGAATGGATGTCCCGTGTGCCTGGGATATGTAAACTCCCTTCAGGCAGAGGCTCAGAAGCCTGGGCAGGAGCTAGAGTGACAGATGCCACTGTCTTGCAGGAGGAGGGGAACCTGTTCCACCCTTTGGCAGTGGATTTGACTTCTCCTCATTCTCTCCATCCCTGCAGTCTGACATTAGGTCATATCCAGCCTGACATTAGGTGATATCCAGCTTCCACACATCTTCCTAAGAGAAAACAGCTCTTTTGCACTATCTCTTCATCTCTCTACTCATCCAGGGACTACTCAAGCCAGGGACACCTCAAAGTAGCACCAGTCCTTTCAAGGTGCCTTCCTAGAGTCAAGCTGGGAGAACTGAGGAGCTCCACACACTGGGGCCAGGACACCTCCTGCAAACACCAGCCACAGATATTACAATTTTAGGAAAGGCAGCAGCTCCACACAGCATCTTTCAGCAAGCCCTGTCTCACAAACAGATGGTCTCAGGGCAAGGATTAAACTCTCCCAGCACTGGGGCTTTGCTATGTCTTATCACGCTGCACATCGCCACGCTGCCTGGCAGGGGGGCGAGCAAAGAGCAGGTTCCCTCATGGAAAAGGCAAACAGTTACAGGGAGTAGCAGGGCTCCAAGGCAGGAGCAAACGAGGCTTTAGCTCGCTGTCTGCCAGCGCTGAGGGAGCTAATAGACAGACGAGAGCTAAATTGTCCTCTGAACCGTTGTATCAGTATTCACATTACAGAGGCTGCTTCCAGCAATTCCAGCGTATTAATAATAAATGCTACATAATTACAGCGGGCTTGCTTTTGTCCTCTTCCTGTTTTCTGTCAATGCCTGCTTAACTCTGTGCAGCCCGCAGCCGGCTCCCTGGCCGGCTCCCATCGCCCTCGGCTCGGCCGAGCCGGGCTGCTGCCACCACGGGGGTGATACAGGAGCATCTGGGGCCTCCGTGGCACCCACGGGGCTAGGGTGAGTGAGGAACGCAAGCAGCATCTACAAGAAGAGGCATTTTTTCCTCTACAGATGCTTTTGGGGGCATTTCTGCTCCATCCTTCCCCTGTCCCAGCCCATCTCACAGCCCCAGGGAAGCCTCCCCTCTCGGCACGGCTGTTGCACTTGCTTTTACATGACGCCTGTTGTCACCATTCCCGGGATATTCTTAGCAGGGAGCTGTAGCCCTGCTCCAATGCAGGAGGCACCACGCACCACAGGGAGCTGGTGGTGGCCTCAGGGGCAACCCCGGAGGTTCCCTGCAGGTCCTGGCACCTGGGCCACCATGAGCAAAGCCTTCCTGCAATCAGGTTGCAAAGCAAAATGGTCAGTTTGTGCAAGCACAAACCTCCACCTCCTTCTACACAGCACTCGTGCTGCTAGGACCCCAACCAAGCCACCTTTCCAGACTTTCCTTCCTCCTAGAAAAACTATATCAAAAGCCAATTTGATCCAATCGCCTGATCATTTCTGGAGCCGATTCAAACAGGAGCTAAAGACCCTCTGCTGCTTTATCTGTAAGTTAGAAGCACTCTGCCCAACCTAGCTGCAAACTGACCCGTGGACTGTAGCTTCGCTGAGGACAGCTACAGAGGAAGGAAACTCTGGAAGAGGTCCCACTCCAGCCATGCATTAGCTGTGCTTGTTTATAGCAGCATGCAAGCCCAACACACACCTTAAAGAACAGCTCTCCTTCCAGGATGCTGCAGTTAGCTTCACTAATGGTAGCGAACAAATATCCCAGATAGGATTTCTATCCACACCAAATGAATTAGCTCAGCTCCTGCCCCCACCTACAGGCCTTTGTAGGCAGGAGACCCACCAGAAGGCAGGTGAACACCAAGCAGCTCAGATGCAAACCTTCACCTTTGCAAAAAGAGCATTAAGCGTTAAGGGAATGCTCAGCCTAGACAGCCAAGCATTGAGAAACTGAGAAGTTGAAAAGAAACAGAAACTTTAAACCCAGATGCATCACTCGCACACTAGGAAGATGTGTTTGGAGGGACACGATGCCAGCACACCACTGTGCCATGCAGCCTGAGACACACATGGGGTCCCCGAGCACTGGCAGCCTTCCCTCTCCACAAGCATTCCCATGCTGCACGTGTCTGTTTGGCATTTTCTGTATCATGCTTTCTCCTCTGCAAGGTGAAACCTTGAAATACATTTCTCTCTGAACACATTATATTCACTCTGCTGGCAGTTTTTACTGAAAATGAAGCAGCAATTGGTTGTTCATGAAAAAAAAGGCAGGGGGGAAAGAAAGAGGCACATAGCTCTTCTCTGTCCTACAGTGGCTAGAGAAAAGCAAGAACAACAGACTGTACAGAAGGGAAGAGGAGGAATACACAAAGCTAAGAGTCCTGTGGGAACTCAAGGGAAGCAGACACTAGGGAATGGGCAGAGAAGAACAGGGAGTAGGAAGAGGGATCACCATCATCACATCACTTGGCCCCTTGCAGGGTAATACACCTCTTCCAACCAAGAAGTGCAACGTGGCTCGTAGTTAAGATACCATGGGGAAGTGAAGAAGCTCAAGATGACCCTTCAGTAGCCCTGGGCCACCCCCATCTCCATGGGCCACCTTCCTCACCTCACTCACTGCCATCCTTGGTGGGGCAACCCCAGTTTCTTCACTGCAACCCCTTTGCTCCCTATGCAAAAAGCACTTGGCAAGCTGGGGTCTGCAGACATTGGTGTGACCTGGTACTGGCACGCTGCAGCATGGAGAGAGACAAAAAAAAAACATACAGAAAGGGGAAAGGAAACCCACAGCTAGAAAGCAGCTGCAAGAAGCAGGAGCTGCAGCCACGAGTTGCCGCGCAGGCCGTCTGCTCTGGGGCAGGCAGAGGGGAGCAGGGCCCTGCCAGCCCCTCGCAGCTGCCCGTCACACGTGGGGTGCCCATCTACTGTGAGGGACAGGAGAAGCACTCGGACTGCTCCCCTTGCCCCTCTTGGAGGGCATCAGGCAAAGCTCAAAGCCCCCAGTGAAGGAAGCCTTCCTCACACTGAAGTAACTGAAAGCAAGACTTGCCCCAGGATGAGTAGAGAGCAGGGGAGCAGCCAGCACACGCAGGTCCCCAGGCTCATCTCCGGGACATCCCCCACGTCACCTGCCAGCGCCGGCTGCTCCCTGTGCTACAGCTGACCCCCAAACCCAAAACCTCAGCATGCTCCAAGCAGCCAGCAAGCATCGTGGCACGAGCCTGGGCGCAGCTAGCACAGCAGCAGCGTGACAGGGACTGAGCCTGTGAGCTGAAGAGGGCGAGGAATGAGCGATTGCTGCAGCCTTAGGCATAGCGGGAAGCCCACAGCCCAGGCAGGCAGGACACGCTGTGTGCTGGGGAGCAGGGACAGAGCTGGCTGCTGACAGCGGGGTTGAGGCACTGGTGAAGCACTAAGCCTCCCAGGAGGTAAGAGCTGTTCCTGAGACAGCCAAAAACTCTGCACCATCATACCCGATCCTGGGGGAGATACCAGAGAAACAGGGACTGGAAGGGCTCAGCACCCCACTCCTGCACAGGAACCCCAGTCTGTGGTCTGGGGGGCTGGCACTGGCTCATGGGTTGATTACAGCACATCACAGAGCACAAATCTCCTATGTCAGTCCCTTCCACAAGCCTTTCCAAAGAAGCAAAGGCAATTTCTTGATTACAAATCTAGCCATTAATTGATGATGCGCCCTATTAGCTTTAGCAGAAACGAGAGCAGAGCTGTGCCCCACGCACCAGCACTGTGGGAGCAGCTATAGAGCAGGTCCTCATGTCCCACCTTGAGAGACCGAGAGATCTGCAGCTGGGTGGACACGGGGCACCAAGATGCTGGATGTGATGGGACACCCAGCACCTCCACTGCTGCTCTGTGCTGCTCCTCTGCGGCAGAGCCCTGAGGAGACAAGGACGGGCAGCCCTGAAGGCTGGGACCTCAACAGGTCGCTGGGATTCAGCTCGGCCCTGTGCAGACTCATGCACCCTGCGCCAGGAGGGGAGATGGTGAAGGCAGGCACAGAAGAGCAGGTCAGCTCGCGGCAGGAAAAGCTTCTGTTGCATCCTGACTTCAGAGCAGCCCAGGGCTGAGGCCTCTGTCCCTGCTGCTTTCTCAGGGCAGCTCCGTTACACCAACACATTACATGGAGAACAAGTCACTGCAAGGGCTGGGAGGCTTGGTGAGAGCAGGTGCTGCGCAAGCAGAAGGCGGGTAAATAAATCTGACTCGAGTTGCAGAAAACTGCACAGTGAAACTCGTTGGAAGATGCCAATTCAGTTAAAAAAAAAGATCTGCAGTCCAGGTGACTGGCTCCGAAGGGCTCCTCTCCTTGCAGATCATTCCTCCCCTCTACAACCCCACTGAGTTCTCCTGCCAACAACCACTGATGCCTTTTGACTTTGCATTCCCCAGGGAGATTGGAACAAAGAAACAGGTGGGGCAAGAAACCCCTTCCCTGCTCCAGTCAGAGCTCCAAGTAACCACCAGTTTTCCCTGCAGAAAGCAAAGAGAAGCCATGCTCTCCAGCGATGCAAACTGCTGCCATTTCGGTGCAGTTTTCTCCCATCCCTTCAATTCGAAGTCAATTACAGCAAGGTTAATGGGGCAGAGAGGATGCCAGGCGGCGGGGTAATGATGTCAAAGCACCTGGCATTGCCTGGGCAACCGCGAAGCAGTGGGGATGCAAATGAAGCAGCGGGATTGTGTTCAGTCCCAGGAAGCGAGCTGATGAAATTGAGCATATCAGTGCTAATGAACACGGAAATAACAACAGCGCCCAGAGAAACACGGCAACACAGGGCTGCGCCTACCGGAGAGGCTCCGAGCTCCACATCCCTACATTTCCTCAGGTGCTTCCCAGTTTTATACCTCTACACCAGGCCGATTGCTGTGTTCATCTGCTGACACGCTCTCCAGCACCTCCAGCTCTGCTCCATGCAAGGAGAGCAACAGGAGGGCTGCATGGCACAGACAGCGCCATTCTTAGCGAGCTGCAGAGACCGTGGCCAGAAGGTGCACAATAACAGGGATATGCAAGGGCAACTCTGTGCTGCGAGCACCGGAGCTCTCCTGTGCAGCACAAAGGCTGCTCCAGGTACCTCAGCTCGCCAAGGCTGGCATTGCTCGTATCTACTGCAAGGAAGATTTTGAAAGTTATAGGCAGAGCAATAAGAGTGTAACCAACCTCAGGCACCAGCAGCCCCTTTCCAGCTTCAGTCTGCTAGCCCAGGTAATCTTACATGCAACTCCTCTGCTTTCCTGCTATGCCACAAGCCCCATCAGATCCTCCTTAGCACAGTTTTGCATGAAGATCTTCATTCTTCTGCTGTCATCTCAGCTGCTTTCAGTCCTGGCCTTTGTACACCCCTGTCCCTCCTTCCTGACCCGCTTTGTATCACAGCACAGCTACGGCAATGCAGCTGCCTCCATTTCCCAAGCGAGGGCTGTCTGCCCTTCTCCATCCATCCACCCTGCAGCTTTCTGCCCACCCTCTGCAAAATCCATCTCCAAGCATGCTCTGGAGTGGCAACAGCCAAGAGGGACCCAGGAGCAACAGCAAGGTTGCAAGGGGTGTTCTCTTGCCCCAGTAGCAGCTTACTAGCAAGCAGGTTCAGCTCTGGACAGGGCCAGGACAGGTAAAGCTCCAGACAGGTAAAGTAGTGATCCAGTGAGCAGCACCATGCACATTTGCAGTAGAGCTGTGCAAATGAGACCACAACAATCAGCCCAGCAATTTCCTGGTAGGCACAAGCTGCCACCACCACGGACACCAGCTCCACAGGGCAGCATCTGTGCCATGCATCCATTTGCAAGGTCATCACACCGGGTCTCTTTAAAGCCCTTGGCTTATGCCCAAGACAAGTCAAGGTGACTCACAGGCACCGCCTCTTGCTCTTTTCACTCAGAAAGTCTCTGCTTTCCTGCAGTCTTGCAACATGAGCCCCTTGGATAGGAGACTGTCCTTCCTTGCTCCCTGGAAATCACTCAGCCCCAAAAATATAAAACTGAAAAAAATAAAGAGCAGCCTGTTCCATAAACACCCTGGTGACAGGCAAGAGCCAAGCAGCAGGTTTGGCAGGGACACAAGCATCTGTGCCCAAGCTCCGCAGGGTGCCCGGCTCTCCCCAGCATGAGCATCCTCCCTGCAGCAGGACCTCCCTGCACGTGCCAGGCACATCGGGGCTCCCGGCAGCACCGTCCCAAATGCCGGGCATCTCCATGAGCCCCAGCACGCTGCTTTCAAATGTCAGCAGTAAAAGCAGCTACACATCAGAGGGAATTAAGCTGGGGGGGGCGGGGGGTGGAAGGGAGGGAGACGAAAGGGAGAAGAGACAGCTCTGCTAATAGCGAGTCAGCCACAAGTCTCCAAATCCATTTGAAATGCGTAGGGCTTAATTTAACTTAATGGTTTTGTCAAACATTGGCACTCTGCTAGAAGCGCAGGAGAGCTGGTAATCCAAGTGCCAGCAGCTCTGCCTTCACTAGCTGCAAGGCGGCTGCTGCCCATGTCCCCAGGTAGTGCCCTACATCTCAGTGCAGACAGCACATACAGCCCCGGCTGCCACAGTCACTCCCTGGGACAGCTCTGGGCTCAGCGCTGGCAGCATCCCTGGCTTTGCCCGGGACAGAAAAACAAGCACAGCCACTGCTTTCTGGAGCTTCTGCACGTGTTTGGTCAGTCCCAGGCTTCTCCTGCAAGCACTGCTCAGGGTCTGAGAGAGACCCGAGCTGGGACGGGGAATTCAGGATGAGGGAGTCCGCCCTGCAGAGCCCTGCCGCGATAGGGACCGGGCACTCACCTCTGCGGGGACAGGGGTCCAAGCAGGTCAAGGTGGCAAGCGCTGTTTGGGACAAGCTTCAGCGCCCGCTGCAGTGTCCCACAGATCTGTCCTCTGCTCCAGCCCCAGCTACTCCCCACCAACACCGAGAGGGGCAGCAAAAGGAGAAAAAACAAGCTCTAAATGCAGCACCTACACGTGCATCATGCAGGGCAGGTGGGAAGGGGGACCAGGCCGAGCTCCAAAGGGGCAAGCTGAGGGTTTCAAGTCCCTGCACACACACACAGCCACCCCCCTCCCTCGCAGACCCTGGTTTCCCATTTGACTTAAGACACAAGTGGGATCGAGTTTAAAGGTCTCAGCCTGGCCCTTGACTCCGCAGTGGGAGTCTTTGCACATCACAAAACCGACGGACAATTCAGCCTGACTGACAGCCTTTCATGGGGAGAGGCCCCGGCTGGCAGCAGGGGAGGGAGGGAAGGGGCCGCCGGACGGAGCGGGGGCACCGGAGCCGCACACGGAGCACCGGGGATGAAGGGCAAGAGGTGGCTGCGAGGAGGGGTGGATGCTCCGGTCCCTGCTTGCACACAAAGTCCCTTAGGAAGGATGGAAGGGTTTAGAGCATCCTTGGAGCATGCATCTCCATTCTTAAGATTAGCAAGAAATGGAGCTATGTGTAAAGGAAAAAAAAAAAGAAAAGAAAAAGTTTAACACAGAATATGCTATCTTTTAGCAGATAGGTGTATCTAGGAGGAATCAGGGAGCAGAGGAGGAATTTCAGGCTCACTAGAGAGGGGGTGCTCAGCAACAGACAGGAGAACCTGTCAGGAACAGGAAAATCCAGCCAGCAAGACCAGCACTGAGCTACACAGGGCTCGGCCCGAGGCTGCAGCAGGGAGATACAGATGTGCACGCACATCTGGCTCACATCCATCGCTGCTCTGCAGCTCACGCCAAATCCTGCCCCTGTGAAGGGAAGCTTCCCTTGTGGCAGCAGACAAGGCAGCAGAACAGACCAAGTGTCTCATCATCTCCTCTTCCTCCTTCCTGACCTTTCCCTCAAATTACTTCGGAAAGTTAAACAGCCCACAGCTCCCTCCGTCACCACTCAGTCCTGGCACCAGGGTAGACACGGAGACCCTCCCACCGGTTTGCAAAGCAGTCAGGGCACCGGTTCAGTTTTATGCTTGCCTTAAGTGCAGTCAGGGACTCCCACCCTCACCTTACAGCCTGGGTCTGGCCCCGTTTGCCAGCTGATGAGTCCAGGAGGACGCATGGCCCCGCTGCGACAACTTGAGCCTCAGACTGCGATAGGTTAAGCCTGGGGAAGCCAGGCACAAGAATGAAAGCGGATACTTGCTGTGCTATTTTATTTATTCCTTCTTCTGCACCTAGGAAGCCCTTTCCTCTACTCTTCTACACCCCTCCTCCTTTTATTTAAAGAAAGGAGTTTTAAGCTGGTGCTTTAAAGCCCAGCAACCGCCAGCCCATCTCCATGGCTTGCCAAGAGAGCAATTCATCCCCTGCCTCTATTCTGTCGTAGGTAGAGCCCCCCCAGAGCCTTTGTTCGTGCCCCGCTCTTTTGTCTGGCACTGAAAGCGCTGATCACTCCTGCATGAGGAATGCGAAACCGATGTGATGCTGCGGGAACAATGCTGGGCCCGCTCCCTCGCAGCCACCAACATCCCCCTTTGCAAGGCATGTCCCCTGTCCCCTCCTTCCCTGTGCCACACTCTGACTTGGAGCTTTTGTTGTCCCTTGAGCCTCGAGGGATGTCAACAGGTTCCTGCAAAAGGACCCCTCAGCACCCACGAGGCCTCCACTCACCCAGGAAGAGCTGCACCCATCATGGGACATGGCCAGGGACAGCCTGCATCAGTGCGTGGCACCAGCCTGAGCAGAGGCATTGAGCTTGGCCACCACAGTCCAAGGTGACACTTCATTGAAGACACCACTGTCTGCTTGCTCCCTCCCCTCCCTGCTCCGTTTCCCCTATAATGTTCCCCTACAATGATGCCTGGAGGGCTTTTGGGGGCAGGGGGTTGTCTAGAGAGCAGCTAAATCAGGAGGTGCGGGACAGCAGGGCTCCGACACATCAGAGGAGACCGGGAAAGCAAAGGGAATGCATTGGCATAGGAAATAGGATATTTCTTCAGCCACTGAAGGGTGCCCAAAGTATGCGGAGTCCAATTCAAAAAGCCACGTGGGGCACACAGTCCTCCCAGGCCAGAAAAGGGGCTGCAGAACCACAGCTCATACAGGAGCGGGGTCCAGGCAGGAGGCAGACACATGCGGGGAGGATCAAAAGCCAGACACCCCATGCCTGGGGCACTGACCACCCACATAGCATCCTAATGCATTGGCAGGGGGCAAAGCTCACAAGATGCTGCAAAAACAGCCCTTGCGTGGCTGAGTAGGTGCAGCGGGACCGCTCTGGGGCTGGACAGCTGCCGTCAGGTCAAGAACCTGCCCGGGTGCCTGTAGTGCCAGCACGACGGGAGCCCAGGAAGGCAGCATCAGGACCACACAGAGCTGCATACACCAAGTTTTAGTGGAAAGGGATTCACTCCAGCATCCTTGCAAAACAGAGACTGGTTGGTGCTGCTGGTACGCCTCCAGTTTTGACAGAGGATGAAATACATGGGGTTTACCCTTGCCACTGAAACCAGCTTGAGATGTATTTCCCACACTTCAGGATGGGACTTTCATTTAACCTGAACATCAAATATGATGCCAAGCCGGTCTTGGCATCACTAACCCACATCCACAGGAAAGCAACATCTGACCCCAGAAAAAAAAGGCTTGCAGCTCCAGCTGGTTTTGACAATGAGGAAGCTTCAGGTAACTGTGACTCTGCCCAGGGCCAGCTCACCTGCAGGTTGCACCTCACACAGTATCTGGCATCCAGATGGACTGCAGGTGTTGGACTCCAAACACACAGAAAATGCAAACTGCAAAAGCCACCTTCAGATTATCAGTCTACAGATCCCAACACTCCACAGCTGCACTGCTCCACTGCCAAAAATATGCCAGGATGCCCAGCATGTGCTCCCTGGGGAGCCCATGGCATACTAGGAAAACTCCACAACCAGGGTCAGATGCAACCTCTCCCGTGCTGATCATGTACCACATGTCATTGATCCTCCTACGTTCTGCCTGAGCAGTCTCTGCTCATGGCCCTTGACATGCTGGAAAGGCACAGGATGCTGCTCACCAGGACATCGCACGCAGAGGTGCCCCTTGGCTCGCTTCACACCCAACCCAACATCATCAGGAGCTGCAGCCAAGCCCGGTAACCCAGCACACCGGCCCTGTGAGCAGGACGGGTGAGCAGGAGCCTGCACACAGCTAGGCAGACATCCCAGCGCTCACTAATTCCCTGTCCCTAATTCATTCCTGGTTCCTGTGAGACGCAGTCGATTCTTGACCAGTCACTGCACACGTGTGTTGCTTTGCTCCCCATTCGGCCAGCAAAATCCATTTATCCTGCCTGTCTCATCCAGTTTCCGTCAAGCCTGCTGAATTCTCCTCCAGTGAAATAAGCAAGTTTACTGTAACACCCTCTTTTGTAAAAGCAGGACTAAAATGACAGTCTTTCTGGTGCCTGCCTATTTCCCTTCACAGCAGGAGCTAAACGTTGCTTGTTTTCAATTGTGAAACACTCCGACTTCTTGAAATGCATGAAAGAACCAAGGGGGTCAATTTAAGTAGGAAAGGAGGCTCCTGAAGGAGAATATTTATTTACCTTGCCGTGTGCTGCCGAGAAGACTGGGCTGGTAGTTTATTAGCCAAGGATGCCGGGCTCTCTGCGAGCGCAAGAGGGGAAGAGAGGTCAGAGTGGGGAAGAGAGGCTCCACATCTGCCTTTGACAACAGCAGCATTGAAAAGCTGGAGACCAAACTGTGCATTTGAGTTCCCCAGTTATTACCCCTCCTCCCAGCAGTCTTGGAGAGGTACAGCAAGCTCAGCACTCGCAGGGGAGATCCTGGCTGCTCCATGCACTGTTGCTCTGCTTGGGATGCAGCAGGCAGCTTCCACCCCAAGCTCAAATCCCTGGTTGAATTCACAGTGGACAGCAGAAACAGGAAACCCCAGACGTGTTTCCTCCCGACACTTCTCTTGCTGCTTTTCTGACAATTCACATCCAAAACATTAATAATAATAATCTACAAAACACCCACATTGCTTAGGAGCATTTAGGACAAGCCCAGTAGGCTTGTGAGCAAGTCAGTGGTCTAACTTATTCAAGGAGGTAGTTGGGGAACCTGGCCAAGCTGCTGCTTGCTAATATGCACGGATTTGTGCTATTAATTTGCGCAGCAGTAGCACCAGGAAGCCCCAGCGCACAGAGGACGTCCCCAGGGCCACGCACTGAGCAGAGCTCGCCCCGTCGCAGGTGGGATAACCGCACGCTCCGAGTCAGATGGTCGAGGGGAGCTCGGCATGGGGTGCGCCGAGCTCTGCAGAAAAGCAAGAACAAGGGAAAATCTGGCCCCAATATTCCATTTGCAAAACACTCAAAGCCCGAAGCTTTCAGCACAGGAAACATCCACCAAAGTCCTTAAGCTTTCAGGCTGAATTCCCCTTTGCAGAAGCCTGCAGTTCTCATTTCTCATCCTCTCGGTTTATAGTTTCCTTACGTTCCATTTTTTTTGTCCTTGTTAGCTCTTGGCAGCTCCTTCAAGTTTCGTATCTTTTGTGAATTAAATTGAGTCTTTAAGGCTCTGGTTACTCCTTGCTCATTAACACAGATGCATTAATTAAAAAGTAATATTGAAAATATATTTTTTCATCATATTAGACACCTTCAAACTTTTCTATTTCATTGCATGCTGCCAATTCTGACCCACCTTGGGGCTTTTTATTTAGATTCTGCCAAGCAGTTCTCTACCTCCTGTTGATACAGGCTTCCAAAGAGCTCTCATCCTTGACAGAGCCAGCAAGTGATCTTTGGCTTTGCTGAAAGTTTTTAATTCAAGTCTATTGAATAATAGAAGAAGTCCTAAGAAAGGAGCTTGCTACACCGAACAGATATAACATACTTCAAAAAGACACAGAACAAATTTTCTTTGTTTTCACAAAATTCGGGTGGGTTTACAGGACCAGCAAGAGAAATAGAGCTCCTGTCTGCCTGCAGGGCCCTGGCCTGCAACAGCCTCCCACTGAGGCTGTGATTAGGCAGCCAGGGAAAAAGGATGAGGCGGGGAGAAAAAAAAAAAAAAAAAAAAAAAAAAAAACACANAAAAAAAAAAAAAAATACACACACACAGGCAAAGAGACAGCTGCCAGGATCAACAGCATCCTGTGGATTCCCAGATATCTGGAAGCCAAGCAACTTAGGACCTGCAGAGTGTTTTTTTTGGGCCATGTTCAGCTGCCCCCATCCCCTCTGAGGGGATGAGACAACTTTGCTTTGCAGTTGGACCCAGCGCACAGGCGTTAGCACCCAAGTCATCTGACGCAATCAGAGCTATCTGTGAGGAGTTGCATACGATGCTCGCAGGTACAGCTCATACTGTAAAAGCTCATTTGGCACAAACCAATGGCAAAGGAATGGGATTGCAAACCCCTGCCTGTCCCCCAGCGCCAATAACAGCCTTCAAGTCAGATGAGGATCCGGATGAGCCACAAAGCACTGGGGAAAAAGGGTTTGAGGCCAAATTCCCACCTATGGGAAAGGCTCAGCAGCAAGGCCGGAGCGCGCATTTGCAGCAGACCCTGAGCCCCAGCTGGTCACCAGAAAGGATCTGGGAGCTGTGAGGACAGCGCAGAGCTCCGAGTGCCAAGGCACAGTAAGAGCACGTGGGCCCTAAGACACCACATGCCTTAATCTCTCCCAGGGAGGGCAGCTTCTTCCAGCTGAGACCGCTAATTCTGTTGCCTGAATTTCCACCTCCTTACTCAGCAGAAAACAGATCCTCCTGAGCAATCATCACTATTTCATCCCAACCCTCAGATCCAAGGCCATGCCATAAACAAAACCTCGCTCCGCTGCATCAGCTGCGAGCCCAGAGTCACAAGGGCACTTGGCTGCTCTCCCCACCTCGCTGTGTCCCAGGGGTCTCCTTCACCAAGGCTCCTCTCCCGGTTTAATCACCATCACTGCTGAGCTATGTGCATGCTAATGGAGCCAAACACTGCAACCCACTTACCAGCCTAAATGAGCACCATATATCCTAGAACACAGCTCCCACTATCCTCCGTGGCTCCTGTAGGTAAAGGAGGACACCCAAGGGCAGCATCATAATTAAGTGGGGTGGGGGAAAGACCTGCATACTTCAGGAAACATCCTGAACAGCACGGACACACTATTTGCTCATGCTGCAGCCTAGCAAGCCCATTCCTGGCTGCCACCTTCGGTGCTGGTATTCACACTTGCAAAAGAGGCTGTCAAACTAGCACAGTTTCCAAAAAGAATTAGGAGAACAAGTTGTGATCTGGAAAGCCTGCTGTGCAGACAGAAACAAGCACTCCGTTGGTTTAACTAAGCCAAGAGATGATCAGAAGAGGACTTAATCACATGAGAAAGTGCCAGCAGAGGGAAGAAGTTTCTGATGGCGCTGGGGACTCCCTTCTACAGCTGACGAGGCAGAAGGGACCACAGGTCTGCACTCACACAGTTTCCTGATAAAGGCCCTTCCTTTCTAAATGCCTTTCTTTCTTCCCACTGCCTGCACTAGAATTAACTCCTATATTGCCATTTCTCACCTGCAATAACAGTGTGGCCAATGCCCAGGCTGCCCAGTCTGTGTCAGCCCCCTGTTCCCCTTCTCCTGCGGGTAGCAAGCCCCAAACCAGGACTTAGGGCCGAACAAATGGGACATGCAGAGGCCCTGCAGCCCTTCTCCAGGCCATCCAGAAGATGGAGCAGAAGCCATGGTGCATGCCAACGCACTGGGCATCTGCAACCAAGCCCACCTGGGAGGTTGCTGCACCGTCCCTTCATTCCTGCTTGCATATTTCAGTCATCTTCACCTGGGAACTGTAGACACTACTGTAAAATCCACCTGCACTTTACTCTCTCAAATTACACTGGTCACCTCACCCTTTCAACAAGGCTGCCCAGGATGCCTCCTTGAGATGAGCAATACATGGCATAGATGAGCAACTGGCAGAACAGGCTGCAGTCACAGAGTGGGGCTGCAGCCCAGAGCTCAGAGTCAAGGGACGCATGGCAGGAGCGTGGGGACATCACACTGCTCCCCTAGGGCCTGCACGATGCATCGGGCAGTCAGTCCTGGCAGCGTGTCTTATCCCTCCAAGAGTGGTACTCAATGTGCTGGGAATACTCCTAGCACCAACAAGGCTCCTTAGTATTTCTCCAGTTCCACTCCCCTTTATTTAAGAAAAAAAAAAAAAAAAAGTGAAGTAGAAGCTTCAATGATGACTAAATTAAAGTTCAATCACTAATTCTCTTAATGCCCTTAGGAGTGTTTACTGATGTAAGCCTCGCAGTTGGGATGCTTGCAGATTGCCTTCCAGCCTTCCTCAATAGCTAATTTTGTATAGTCATCTTTTGTTAAGATCTTCCCCCCTGCCTCCCTTTTGGCTTTGTTAACCTTGCTAAAGACAGGTATAAAAAGACGTTCAGCATCTCAGCCGATTGAGAAGGAAGAAATTGGTGAGAAACCCATTCTAGTTAATAGGCCCATTTTCTCCCTTGCAGCGCTGTAAAGGAAACCTTTGTCGCTGCTTCCAGGGCAGACTGCTCGCAGCTCCCTGCTCGGGCTTGCAGTCTCATCCAGCTCCCTCCAGACACCGCACACCCTCCTCACCCCTCTCCCACAGCATTCTTGTAGGTATTGCAAGTTAGCAACCTCACGACTCTTCTCAATCCTGCCCCCCACACACAAATGCATGAGTTCACTTTTGCTCATTGTCCATTTTATAATCTTTCACCACTGCATTTTGCATCCTGAATTTGTTTTTTGGTTCTTTCCCTAATGCAATCCTCCAGAGCCATTTCACACCTCCCTGAGCCTCTGTCATTTGCTAGTCCATTTTCTACTTCAGTTTTTCCACACATTAGAACATCAGCCTAAAAGAAAATGCAACTCTGGCAAATATTCTGAAGAATGCAAAGCTGCCCGCTATATCTCTGCTTCAGGTATTTCTTCCAAAGCACTCTATATAAAGGCCCCTTTCAGGTCCTGAGACCAACAAGCTTCAGAGAGCCTTCACTGCTCCATCTCAGACTCCCGTCCCTCTTGTCCTGCCAAATGCTGAGGCTGGCATCAATATAGGTCCAAGAGTCCTTGGTTCCCAGACCTCTGCCCAGCTGCAATGCAGCAGCCTCATCATCATCACCATCCATTTGCACTCTCAACGCCACAGCATGCCCCTTGGCTCCAAATACTGAATGCACAGGGGAGAGACGCCGACTTGAAAGATTTACAGCCTAAGCAAACACAGCAGGTGGGGGAAAGCGGGCCCAGAGCGAGGAAGGCAACTGGTTGCAGCAGCAGAGCAGTTCATCATGCTGCAGCTCCCCCTCCTCATCCGTACTAGTCCGCAGCCATTTCCACAGAATGGATGTGGGCTGGAGCAACTCAGCTCAAGCATCACTGCACAAGCACAGCTTTTGGGCATTGTGCCCAAAATGTGCATGTATGAGGAAAGTAAGCAGACCTGAGGCATCAACCAAGAAGGATTTGTTTTGTTTTTGCATGAACTCTACCCACCCTTCACCTTCAGGGGCACTTCCTCCCCTAGCCACAAGTAACAAGCACAGATAATTGAAGGAAAACATCATTTCCCAGAGCACTTCTGATCTGTATTATCCATGCTCATTAGGAGCTGTGAGGCTTGTTTGGAGCTGGTAGGGACCAGAACAAACAGGAAAGACTGCATTGTGGAGACGAGGGGCCGAAGAGCTGCCGAGAACACCACGAGCCGGACTGAGCCACTTCACAGCTCACTCTCTGGTGCTGGTCTAAGCACACCAAAAGCTCTGGGTCACGGGTAGAGCCTGCATCACCTCCTGAAGCTAATGAAGGAGACTGGATTCACCTTGGCAGTGCTGGAGCACAAGAGGCAGAGCTCATCTCCCACCTTTCCAAGGAAAAAGGCAAGAAGATTTTCTTCCCTCAGTGTTGTTTGTAAGCTTTGGGGTCATGTTTGGCCATTGCACACAGACAAGTGAGCTCTTCTCTGCTAATAAGCTCTGGGTACTTCTACCCTGGCAGGAACCTCCCAGAAGGTGACTGTGTCCCCCACTGTCACCTCAAAGCTCCCCCTTGCCTGCAGGGTCTCCAGGATGGTGCTCAGAGACCACAGTTTGTTAACTGATTGCCAGGGGGCTTTATGCTCAGCACTACTGAAATCCAGGTAGAGCAAGTGGCGTTAGCAAACCCACAGAAGTCAGCTAAATGAAAAGATTTTAAAGAAAACTATTTTGCATTGGCAGCATGTTCCAGGCAGGCCCCGCTGTGCTAGATATTTACAGACCGGAGGTGCTCAGAAATCAAAGATCTTTTTCTTTTTCTGATACACATGCCAACCAAGGTAGCAGCAGCAGACCCAGGGCAGACCCAGGCACATGGGTATCAGTACATGGGATTCTGGGGACAGTGATGCTGTTTTTCTTCCCAAGTGTGGGATGCACACCACGGATAGCAATGTCCTAGAGAGTGCACAGGAGGCAGTCCAACCAGTAGACAGTCCTGTAGCCTCAGGGCTCTTCCTCACAACCTACTTTTAACTCCTGCCAAATGCACTTCCAGAGTAGAGGACCCCAGTCTTTCTTTGTGCTCCGGGGAACAGAAAGGGAACAGTTCCTACTCCACAGATTTGGAGATACCACCAGTTTAAGCCAGGTGCCACCAACCTCTGCATCAAGAGCAGAGCAGGGGCATGCTGAGCTTCATTTCAGATGCTGAGCAGCATTCGGGACAGATCGGGAAAGAGCAATGGAAAAGAAACAGTGCAGCAACACGCTGGGCATCTCACCCCCTCCCTGCTCTCCAGTCCCTCGCAGGCAGCCTCGCTATGAGCTGAGCAGGGCCACTGCTTAATTCTAGGTGAGGAAGAGTAATTTCCCACTTATTTGTGTCTAAGCTCCCTCCCACGTTCAGTTCATCCCATTAGTGGCTGGAAACTCTCTGGTTCAGCATCTTCCAAGTGTGATTTATTGTACCCCTCCCTGGTAAACTAAGATCTGGAGAGCATCCAGCACCACAGGAAATGGGCCTGTCTTGGCAGAGGCAAGAGACGGAGGAAGAAACTGGACAGGGACTAGATGAGCTCTTCCTTCACTTGGCACCCCAACCCCTGCTTTTCAAAACCTTGTGATTTATCCATCTCTTGACCATCGCCGCACGAACCAGATGCATTACAGAAATTAAAGTGAGCTATTGCCAGCAGCCGGCATGGCTCAAACCCCCAAGGCCTGTCCCCTCCAAGCAGAGGTAGATGGCAGACAGCAGATGGCTCGCAGCCATGGGAGCGGGTGCCAAGAGAAGCTCCTGCACCCTGACAGGCCACCAGATTTCCAGCCTGCCAGGCAGATGCACAGCTCCGAGGAGCCTGAAACAGTCTCGTTTCTGGGAGTAGCTGAGGGCAACCACCGACTCTTTGTGCCATTGCGTAGAAGCCCCTTGACATCTGAATACCCACAGTGTTAGAGATATCTCGTGCTTAACTCGGGATGCTTCAGGACTGAAGGGTTGAGAGGAGGGCAGAAATCTCCTTGCCTCCTTTTCACAGCTATCCCCTCACTGACCCATTGCAAAGAAGCGGAGCAAAGATTCATCTCATGTTTAGAATCACAGAAGCTTGGTGGTTGCAAGTATGTTTGGAAGATGTAATCCGCCAAAGGACCCTTCCCTGAAAGAAAGGCTCCAGCTTCAAGCAGTGCATAACTGAGCCAAGGGTATCCATAAGAGGTGGTTTGGCATTTAAGTGACCTCAAACACAAACATCACTGTCCCCCAAAAGTCCCTCGTGTATTTCCAGGCACTATCATGGGAACATACCATCCCAAAGATTTTTGTTCCTATCTGGTAACCACTCTGGAGAAAGTAGAAATATCCGCTTCCTGGGGAGGTAGGCGGCTGTAAGAAGGGTTCAAAGCTTGAGAATCAGGGATAAACCTCTCCCAAGCAAGATGAGCTCAGCCAGGCATTACTGACTAGCACAAGCAGACAGAAGTACAACCATGTTTGGAGATGTTTTTCCAGGTGCTGCTCTGTCCCATCCCAGCCCCATGCAGCAGGATAGAATTCCCTAGACCAGCATTTCTCAACCTGTGGCATTCAAGGCATCAGAAAGCAACTCTCAAACACAGCTGCAGAGGCAAAGCACCTCACACGCGCAGGCTGCAGCACTTGTACACATGCAGATTAGAGGAAAGAGCAAGTCTGTAAGTTGTAAGGGGGGAAAAATAAAAATAAAAAAAAAGGTGTTGTAACACTCCACAAAACAGTCCCAGCATGTTTGACAAGACAAGCAAGGGGACCCTTAAGTGTCAAGGAATGCTTCTCCAAAGGCTTGGGTCCTTGATGTAGCCACCCCAAGGCCAGGAGAGCAAGAAGCCTTATATTCCGCGCTCCTGCGGCAGTGGGGACACAGCCACATACACTGGGGCAGTGACAGCAGGGTGTCTTCATGCGCTACAGCACCAAAACAGAGACTTGCCCCACCTGGGGTCCAGTTCCTCTACAGCCAACTCAGATCCGCTGAGCAAGACCACCAGCTTTGGAGAGTAAGATAATTTCAGTATTTCCTCCTCCTGCCAAACACATTTCATGGGAATAAACTTTTTTTTCCTGGTGCTTTCCATCACTTGAGGGAAAAAAAGTTGAAGTGACCATCTGGATGGTCACAGCACTGTCACGCTGATAACCAGCCTAATCCTTCTGATTAGGAGAGGCTTTAGGACAGGACAAGCGGGGATATTTCCTTCCTTCTGCAGCATTTAAACCAGCTCCTGTTTCCTGATTTGCCATATGGAAAGCTTCGGCCTCACTGTCCTCAGCCCAGCCTGGAAGACATGGGACACTGAATACCTACATTTGGGGCCAGACCCTTAACTGCTAAGCCCTCTTCCTAAGCATCCCTGTGAAGGACTCGTGCCTGGTTGTGCAGTGACTGGCTGAGTTAGACATACACAAGGCAGAACTTTCCTGCAAAGGGGTCGAGATTGCCTTGGGTTGACACCAGCCTCAACTGGATTTGAGACCCAACTTCCAGACCATTTCCCATCTCCAATATTCCGCTCTTCCACTATTCCCTGCATCAGTCCCCACTCCCTCACAAGGGAACTCACCAGGATTATAGACTGGTTGCATGTTATGGAAGTATTTAAGATGGGAAGGAGAAGAGAGCCTCAAGCAGCAGCTTTGCAGCCTAAAGCCATTTCCCTGCCACTCATCTAGGTTTGCTGTTTTTCTTACATACCCCAGTGCCAGTGCAGTGCGACTGCCAGGTGGATCTTGTGCAGCATCAGGCGCCCTTAGCTGTTCCTCTGCCCCAGGAGCTGGAGCAATTATGCAGCTTTGCATTTGAAAGCCTCATGGCAGGAGAAAGGAAAAAGGGAATGAAAAAAAAAAAAAAGACTTTTGGCAGACCCTTGACATCAGAGGAAGAATGCTTGGCCCGGGAGATTCGGGTAATTCAGTGCAGTGGGACTGTCCAAAAGCCATCAATGTCCCAGACGCACAGTCCTCCCCTGACAGTTCCCACCAGCGGGAAGGCACACGGAGCGGGCACAGGCTGAGTGTTCATGTCTGTCATGGAGTGACAGCAAACCCTCTTCCTCCCAGGCTTGCCAGCCTGGCAGAGAAACACCCTCTGGATCACACACTTTCTAAACGGATCAGAGCATTTTAAAGGCAGGGTGCAGAGAATAAGGGACATAATATATTTTTTTCCTTCTTTCAGCTCACCTGTCTATCAGCTCTACTTGGGCAGAGGTTGCAGGTCACATAGCCCACTTTGGCCAAAACAAAACAGTGAGTTGTGACTTACAAGGGACCATCCACAACTCAGTTGAGGGGTGCAGGGAGTGCAAGTTGCCCTGCATCTTGATAAGACAGATTGTGTTACAGATAAGAAAAAGCCCCCAAATGCCTCACAGCCTGCTGCAACAACAATGTGTGAGACTTAGTGAAATGCAGGGAATATGCTTTAAAATAGCTGCAGCTGGGACATTCAGACTCCTCCTTGCTCCAGGGAGCACCAACAGGTACTTGTTTTTTTCCTGGAGAGGAGTTACAAACACCCAGCTTGCAGTTAACCCAGTACCTTGCTGGGTTACTCAGCTATAGCCCAGGGCAGCTGCAGGCTGGACCCACATGGAGATACACTAACCTAGAAGCACCAGGAAAACCTACCGCAATCTGCACAGAGAACAGGAGGAGGAACTTTCTCTGTGCTCTCTCCAGGCCTGCAGCCTGGAGTAGCTGGAGCAGCTGGAGTCTTGCCTCAGAGGGCAGAGTGGACAAAATGCTGTCCCCGAGTCTCTGAATACATCCGTGCCCATCACTGCTCAGGCCAAGGGTCCTTCACAGCAAGGACAAGCAAGAGAGTCACATTTGCAGCAAGAGCAGAGCAGGAAGCCTGCAAATCAGACTACAAATGCAACCTTGGCCACACTGCTCTGACTAGTAAGCCCTTTGACATGCATAAAGAGACTCATTGCCTCCCAAGGACCCATGCACAGCCTTCAATTTACAGCTTATGTGACAGGAATGATAGTCACCACCAGGACAGCTTGCAAGAAGTTAAGGGTATGACAGGTCCCCCTGATGTAAGTGTCACGTTAACACATGACAAGAGTAATTAGCACAACACCACCGATGCATCGAAAGGGGATGAACCATCTAGTGAACACAGCCTGCTTTCAACTCCAGCACAGTTCCTCGCAATGCAAAAAGTCACCCTGCAATCTCTTTCTTCTGATCAAAAAGGCATTGTCATGGGTTCACCCCAACTGATGCCTCCATTTTTTTCTTTCTTTAATTAAAGCTGTGTAGAGAAATTTATCAGGTATTTTTCAGGCACAGATGTTCACATTTTGTTTGCCCAGTGTCACAGCCCTCACTTTATTCCCAGAATGGCACTGAGCAGAGCTCCAAGAGAAGAAGTTGGGTTGCAGCTAGACACTGCTGAGATTTGCCCTGTAGTGCAAGTCTGGCATGTGCAACCCCACGAGCAGCCTGCGCCAGCTGCAGGAGGCAACTGCAGCCTCCTGCAGGAACAAGCCAGGCCTTCAGCTGTCATATGTCACCGCTGGAGACACACGAGTGACATCTGCAGCATGCAGGAACCAACACCTCCCCGAAGAGACCTGAGGAGGACACAGCAAGGCGGAGGAGAGACCACAGCACCAAGGTCAGGGTGCTCAGCATCATGCAGGACTCCTGAGAGGACACCTTGCAGCAGTGGAGCTGGAGGCAGGCAAAAACAGGCCTTGTGCTGGTGGGATATAGTGGAGGATCTCACTCTCAGTGCTTCACAACATCCAAACGAGCAAAGCAGTGACCAAGTGTAACCATTTAGCAGCAGCACCCCAGCCCAGAAGGCACCAGCTCTTCAGCGGGTGCAGAGCTGAGGGAAGATGCTGCCAGTAGCAGAACTTGCTTCTTGAACCTGTGCAACCAGACAAATCCATGGGAGACAGAAAAACAAAAATACCGTCTCTGGCTGAACACTGCACCACAGGTTGCAAGAGGCAGGAGGAACACGAGTGCATGCTCACCCCATTCCTAGGCTTTAGGCCCACTACTGACCTCCCTCCGAGGCTGGACCCCGAGTCATTTGGCTGTATTGGATCAGGCCATTCTCAGAAAATAAACTGACCCAAAACACGCTGTAAAGAGGCACTGTGGTCGATATTTTGATTCACATTTCCAAAGGCTTTTGACAGGAGAGGGGGAGAAAAGAGGGGGGAAGAAAAAAGGACATTTTAAGCATTCCTTTCAGCCAGCACGCACCCCAGCCCATGGAACCCCTCCTGGGGCAAGGCACGAGAAAGAACAATCCCCCTTTCAGATCAAGAGCTGCTTTGTCACCCTGCTGCAAGCAGTTTGACCTTCAGCGTCACCAGTGGGCTGGTATCACAACTGCTCTGGTGGGCCTGGGAGCAAGTCCAGGGCTTGGGAAGGACTGTCTGCCAAGCCCAGCATCTCAGCACGGACAGCAACAGACCAGAGACTAAAAGCTCGGCTTTGGAAATGCTCATTTCAGCTCAGTACATTTCCTCCAAAGCCAGACCCAGAGAAGGTCACCCAGGCCAGCATTTCCATCTACAAAAATATCTGCGCCAAGAACAAACAGAACAGAGCCAGGCCAGCCTATGCCAGGATGTCCAGAGGGTCTAAGCCTTTGAAATTGAAGCTCAGTCTCATTTCATCAACAGCATCTTCACATTTCTTCAGAACACATCAGGTTTCCCCTCTGCTGCTCTGAGGACAGAGCCTCCAATCTGATCACTGTATCAGTATCCAAATACCTCCCTGGCCATTCTTGGCTCAGCCTCCAGTTGCCACCCCTTGAAAATCTGGAGCATTCTGCTCTTTGCATAATTACAAAGGTATTAATAACCAAGCACAGCACTTGCTAATGACACATCACCGAGACAGCTGACCCAGACGCAGGGCAAGAGCAAGGGCAGGTTTTGCCCATCAAGTCAACAAGTATAAGGGGCAGTGTTTTGAGCACTGCTTTCTAGTGATAGAATAACCTGTACTTTCCCCTAAATACCCCCAGAGAATAAAAAAAAAAAAAGATTTTTTTTTGTTGCTATAAGTCCCTTTACATAAAGCCATGGGGCAAGGGCTCTCTAGGCAGCTCTTGGCCTGGACATCTCCTGCTCCACCCCAAAGCATCATCTACTACTAGCAATTTTGCTCCACTGTCTAACCAGCCTGGGAAAAAAAAAACCTCAAATGTTCTTCCTCTTCCCGGACCCCAGGCCCAAACAGAACCTCTCCAAACAGCCCAAACTGCATCTGTATACTTGTGCACAGGGCTACTCATCAGTGCAGAAAGGTCAGCCCAGGACTGAGCTCTGAACAGGGCTCGCCAGGCAAGCGATAGCATTGCAGGCAGCTCGCTACCCAGATTTCCACACCCCGTGCCAGTCTCTTGCCTAAGGCCCACAGAACACGGGCCAACACCAGTCAAGCAGATATATTCCTTCTGACATAACCAGCAAGGATGGAAAACCATGACAATAACAGCTATTATAAGGAGGCAGGAACGAATGCGAGCATTAGGCATCAGCCAGGAGGATATCACAGTTACATGGCAGAAAACAAATCTGGACAGTGCCTGGGTCAGCCTGGGCAAGCCAAGCACAGGCTGAACACCAGCTTCTCCAGAGATGGGAAACACACGGCAGATGCAGCAGGTCTATGCAGCAGACCTCCCCGCTCCTGCAGAGCCTTCTGGCAAGTTTGCACACACACACACATCCACTTCAAGCCTGCCTGCAGCCCCTTCCCATGCTATCCAGGCAGGGAAGTGTTACGATACACGTTTAACTAATAGAGCAACAACAACAAGGAGTTTATGGCACACAGCTTGTGATTAAGGAGAGTTTCTTTCCTCGCATGCTGGCAGCACACCAGCAATTAAAAAGCCCTTGATTCTCTGCAAACTCTCCTGAGATCAACAGCACCTGATACTGGTGTGTCCAAAGGTCTTTTGTAACGCAGAAAACCATTCCCCCATGCCTCTGTTTCAACGCCGGTGAGATTTTTCACACTTCATGGCTCGGAAACACTTAAAACTTGGACACCCCGAGTCCAGCTCTGCAGGTCACACCAAATCCACCAGCATAATTGGCAGCACAGGTGGGCTGCGGCTGATACAAGCCAGGGCAAAAATCACTCATTAAAACCAGCAAAGCGATGCCACGCTCAGCACAGTTGCAGGAAAACTGCTTCCCGCATCAGCTCCATCGAGGCAGCCACCGGGAGGGCTGTGGAGGAAGGAGCTTGAGCCGCCCTTGCGCTAATAAGATCTCCTTGAAACACAAACTCCGGCCAAAGTAGCTGAGCAAAGGCAGGGAGGGAGGCTGGGGGGAGCCAGATGGCTTTTCCCCAAACAGCCACCTCAGCTGCCACAGGGTTAAACTGAGGCATGAAGCCATTAAATGTTTGAACTTGGTTGAGCAAAATTCCTCACACTTTCAAGTCCGCAAGGAACCCCGTTGGGGCTTAATAGGCTAACACTGGCCATCCCATTACAGGTCATTAACACACACAGGGCCTTGGGAAGCACCACAATTAGGGCTCCCCAGTCCCCCTTCCAGAGGGATCTCCCCCTTCACCATCGTCTTGAACCCTGAATCCAGCTGATTAGGAGATGCAAACACACATCACACCTGGCGGTGAATAAGAGATGCCCACAAAACCCTGGCCTCAATCATTTCAGTCTCAGGAAAAAGTGGTTGGCTGTTCCCCAGAGGCCTCAGTGCGACAGGGGATTTACTGCAGCCCTCAATTTCTGCCCTATGCAGTATGATATTTCCAACCAAGAATAAAGTTAACACTCCTCAGGAACTTAAAAACAGGTATATACTAGTTATTTTCCACTGACAAGAACACAGTAAGTAAGGAGCAGAGAGAAAGAGGGCGAGAAAAAAATAGCAGGAAAGGTCACAATTCTTAAACTCTCAGGTTGGAGCATTGTGCCCTGCTCTCCACCAGACTCCCCTGTGCAGGGTGGTCACAGCTGTCTGCACAGCTGGGTCAGAGCCCCAGGACTGCAGGCCTGAAGCTAAAAATAAGAGATGTGGCCCCACAGGAACGGCTGCTGCCTTTCCCTCTCGCACATCAATAAGGCCAACGTCTCTCAGGAGAGCCCACAACACTGATTTGCTGAATAAATCCTGCAAATTTCTGTCCTCTGCAGATTTTTTTTTTTCTGCAAAAATCTGTCCTTCAGGAGCAAGATAGATCCAGAGCCAGTGGCTGGTCCAGGAAGGGTCTGAGAAGCCAGGCACAGCTCCAGCAGCACACTGGAAAAGTGGGAGCTGGGGAGGCAGACAGATGGATCACAGTAAGGGAGGATGTCCTACAGCAACCTCAAAGATGGTCAAGAAAAAAAAAAAGAACATACACACACACACACACACACACACACAGGAAAAGCTTAGACTGTCCTGGGAACAAGACGATTTTGAAAATTCAACTTCTGCTGTAACAGAGCTTCTTTTTCCACCCAAAATGCGTGAAAAAGGGGTGCCCCGTGCTGTTTTCTGCCAGATTTGGAGATTGTAGACCACACAAAGGCAGGGTTCCTTCCCAGGAAGCTCCTCTCCCACTGGGAGAAGTTATCAGGCCCCACATCATCACAGACATTCAATGGGGATGGGAACCGAGACAGGGCAGTTACAGGAACCCTCCTGAGGAGCCGAAGTCTCCACTTTTACCCAACTTTTGCCCACCTTACATCCCCAAACAGAACCATACGTTTGGGTTCACTAACCCTACTGCCAACCCACCACGACACTGCCCAAAGAGTTACGAGTGTTTCCTCATTTCATCTGCAACACATTTGTTTTGTGTTCCAGCTACTGGCAGGTCTCATTTGTGAGATCATGGAAGGGTTTGCAGCCTTGCAAGAACACATCGATTAGATGATCGAGTCTCCGCTAGCAGCAGCAGGTCAAGCACACTCTGCTCCATCTCCACCGCCTGCTTCTCACCGCAATCCAGCTCCGCTGAGGGAGAGCCTCCGCGAGGAGGGTTTAGCATCGCATATACCATTTTGCTTTTGCAATTGGCTTAACACTGGGAGGGGAGGCAAAGAACAGGGAAAACACACAAGAGAGTTGATTTTTGTTTTAAACAGGCAAGCTAGATGTACAACAGCTTCCAAACTTCAAGCCGTTTTGATCTAGGCAGCCCCCTCTCTGCTGAGTTCTGGCAGGAGACAGGCACAAAGCACCAATTAAACAAAGACAAGTTATGCTTTTTCTGTCAGACAAAAGAAAGCAGGGAGGGAGGGGAAAAAAAAAAAAAAGGAAAAAAATAATAGAAAAAAAAATCAGCCCTGAAGTCATTTTGCTTTCAAAACAACTTGTCAAGTCAGCCCCCTTTCCTCCCATCTCCCTCAGAGGAGGAGCGAGCCCTCACGCGCTCGCCGCGGACGCGTGGCGTCAGTCAACAGACCGCAGCATCAGTCACTTCGCACACGGGGCCGATCCGTGCCCTCGCCTTCCCCGGGGCATCTGTCAAGCCCGTGACGGCCAACGAGAGCGATGGATTCCTGGCGGAGAGAGGCTTAATGCGATCCCCACCAGCCCTGCTGACGAGAATCTCCACTGATGAACCATTAAGTTAAGAGAAAATAAATAAATAAATAATAATAATGATAAAAACAAGCTGGCTGCCTTTGCAAAACACTGCTGAGAACCCACTGTACCAGCAAAGTCCCTGCACTTCAGAGCGTCTACTTGGAGGACCCAGCTCTGAACCTAAGCAGAGCACCATCTTCACCAGGACTGCAATCCTTGTTTTCCTGGCACAAGGATAACAAGGATAACAGAGATCCCTCCAGGCTTTATTCTTGCATGCCATCACTGCAAGAAGAGAACCAGCCCCAAGTGCAAGCCATTTCCAGGTGTGGAAGGGCAGGGACTTCAACGGTGCACAGCCCCAGTGCACAAGCTTCAATCCCAGCTTCCACATCCCACCTCCGTCCTGGAGCGACCGCGCTCTGCAGAGGCCATCCCCACTGATGGGGGCACCAGCAGGAACAAAACCCTCTGCTTCCAATTCTTCCTTCCTGTACCAGCCCTGAAGACAGTGTAAGTCCAGTGGCAAAGCCACCCCTAGACACCAACGTGCATCCCATTTCAGTAGGACGCCCTATGCCATATCTCCCAAGACAGCAACTCTGCTGCATTAACAGAAACCAACACACGGTCCTTTTGGGTGCTGGATCAGTCCCTGATTAGCATGAACAGGGCAGTAGCGGGGTGGCCACGGCTGGGTGCTCCAGTTGGCAGCCAATGCTCCCCACTCGCCAGCCCTGGCTCATTAGCACAAGGTTGCTCCTCTGCGGCTGGGCACAAGCACCACGCCACTATTGCAACACTGCTCACGTCCACTGCTGTGCAAGCGCTGAATTTCCTTAAGAAAAAAAGCTTTTGGTTTGAACGTAAAGGGAGGCGGGGGGAAAATAATGTGCACACAGAGAATAGTAGGGTCTCTGTAAACAGAAGGGGGAAAGAAGAGAGCAAATCTCTGAGCCTCTTGACCTTGACAGCGTCCTTATAATTACAAGACTATTTATTTTCAGTTAAATCCCAACTATTGAACAGACAGTGTCAAGTTGGTTTTCCCAAGCAAGTGATTACCCTGCCTGGCTAATCTAATGAAAATTATCAGGAGGTCACTGACCTCTTGCTGCACATGCTAAATAATGCACAAAGCTTTAGGATCAGACAGGCAAATCATAACCCTACCTTATCTTATCTCCTCCTGTACAGCTCCAGGCTCGCTCCATTCGTGTTTAGCTGCATTAGCCAAATGCTATCTCGCCAGAAACCACAGTGGAGCCAGTCCCAAGACTGCACAGCAAAAAGTTACCCAGGAAAATTTATTCTTGTAATAGCCAGGCAGACTCCAGCAGCAGGGATATTTAAGTTTTTTTTTTTTTTTTTTTAAGCCACTGCCTGGCTCCTGAGTATGCAGCACAAGGAGGTGCTTGCTCTCCTAGCGCAAGGCTTGGGAAAAAGGGGGCTTTGCAGTAATACCCATCTCTTTCAGAAAAGGAAACAGCAAGGACAGCAGCTAGAAAAACAGGAGCTAGAGCCAGCAGCTAGAGGAGTAAAGATTAAGTAAGGAGACCCCAAATAAATAAATTAAAAGTTACCAGGCGCTCCCCGAGCAGTCACAGCTTGAGCAGCACATGCTCACTACAGATAGAGGAATGGATTTGCTATGGGTGACTTGAGGTCCAAATCAACTTTCCAGCAAGGAAGCCACAAACAACTAAGGAAAGACACTACAAAACCAAGCTCACTATACAATATTTTAGTCCTCCACTGGTAGGGAACCACAGCTACAACACCCTAGAACAGGTAACCCCTGCCTAGCCTGACAACATGCTCCCAAGGCCCACATCCCTGAGGCATCACCCCTCTGCACAGCCATTATTTTTTGGCCCCAGACCCTGCAGGGCTCCCCCACTTACCTCTGGCCGTGTCCATAGCCAAAAGCTTCACCCTGCAGCCTCAGAGCTCTGGAGAGCATTTCCCAAGGGCTCACCCCTACCTTGCTCCATGGGCTGAAGCACTTCCCTTCTGGCAGAGCTCCAACTGCTCTGGCTATCATGGGACTTGATTCCCTTTGCTCCAGCTGGAGAGGCCTAAGTGAGATACAAGTGGGCAGGATCTCTCATCTTTTAAAAAGGCCAATTCCTCTCTTAACAAGCTCTTAGGCGAGCAGCTAGGGCAAATAATCTCCTCCGAGCTGAGCGGGAAGAAACCACAGCAAACACCAAGGTGGATTTAGGCATAGTAGAAAAGTGAGCGGGAGAAATTACGGAGATAGGCAGGAAACAGCACAAGCTTCAGCTTTGGGAAAATACCAGCTAACACATGCAAAGAGAATGACCTACAGTGGAGACATTCAAAGGGAGGCAGAAATCTGGGAAAAATTAAGGTCCGTGATCAGAGATTATTGGCGGGGTGCAGCAGGCAGCCAGGGCTTTGAAACACGGCACAAGCAAGACAGGGACTCTACCTACGGCAGGTGCCACCTCTGTAGAAAAGGCAGAGGTGCTGCTGGGTTATTCTGCCTACGTGATGCTGTCCTTTGCACAAGGATGTCTTCAGAAAGACAGTTCTCGATCACATATTGCCTGGGCATGGGAGTGACTGTAAAGGCTAACTGGCCAGCATTTGGCAGAATGAGGGGTCCTTGGCTTCTCATCCTGGTTGTAGGAAACCCTTGCTGTTTTGTCCAAGCTACCTCTTGAAGAAGTTAGACAACAGACCACTAATTAAATTCCTCCATCTCCTTAGCCTGGCTGACAGGAGCAGCCTCTGGCTTATTGGTAGCTGAATTCAATTCTGTAATCGCTTGTGACACAGCCTTGCTCCCTCCATGGATGCTGACTCTGCCCTTAAAAGCCAAGATGCATTTTGGTTAGTGTTTCTGATAGAAAGCAGCTGCTCAGCATCCTCCGTGGGCACGGTGGGCCCTGCAAGATGAACCATCAAGCCAAGCACCATCAGCTGAGTTAAACCAGCGCTGTTCTACTGAGTGATGGTGTCCAATATTCTCTTAACAGCCACCTGGCCTGTGAAATGCTGCTACTGGGGGGCTGTGAGTCCTGAGAGGGCTCCGAAAATACATGGGAGATACCATGCACAATCATGAAGAGGGAAACAAGAGCGTGGCAAAACCTGCAAAATACTGCTGTCTCTGGCTAGACTTTACCATAGTGGGATGGCTCTGGCCAGGGAAAAAGTGGATTTGAATCTCAAAAGCACACTGGAAACTAAACCCAAGCTTGGCTACAAGATACTGCTCTAGCTTTGGTGCCTGCAGCCACTCTACAGCACCCATTGCTCCAGAGAGGATGCGATATCACCATTCCCCTCGGCTCAGCTCACACCCAGACAGTAGCAGCAGCGCCACTGCCCCAAAGGGATTACAACACACTGGAGCATGCAGATATAGCTTCTGTGCAGGTATCTTTTCTCCACAACCTGACTTCCAGATGGACACATGCAGCTGCACTTGTCCCCGGGGCAGACGGCAGCAACAGAGGCATCCCCTGGTGCTGCTCCCTGCCAGCACAGCACAGGAGGCTCTGGAGTGACAGCCCCCAGGGACAGGGGAGCAGTTTACCCACCACGCACAGAAAAGCACTCGCCTTCCTTCCTGAAAGCTGCCAGGAAAGACACTGATTAGTGGCGCTCGTCTTGGTTATCCTGCAGACACCCAGCCTGCTGGGGTCTGCGCTGAGAACTGACCAACTCGCTGCTCACCAAGACTTCGGTCAGCCACCAGCAAGGGTGGGCCGAAGGGATGGGATAAGGAATATGTGGAAGTCCCTAATGCTGCCTTCTCCCTCCCTGCGCCTCTTCTCCAGCACGAGTCCTGTTTGCATCTGCTGCTCGCGCACACAAACGAGCATCCTCTGCCAGCTGATCCCAGCACGGCCCGAGCAGCGGGACAAGGGGAAGCCGAAATCTGTTTCCCTTCACACAGCCACGAGCAGGGCTGCTCTCCAGCCCCCATGCTTTATTGCTAGTGACAGCGGAGACAGGAGGAACCCAGCTGGATCCCTCCAAGGCAGGCATGGAGCAGGGGGAGACAGTGCAGGGCCAGCACTTAGGAAAAAAGCGTCTTCCTCTTGACAACTCAGCAAATTTGATCTGGAACTGGCAAGAGTGAATAAATGCAAAGCTTTCAAATGTCATTTCAGGGGTTCAGTTACCAGAAGGACTAGAGAGAGAGAGAGAGAGAAAGAGAACCAGATAAGCACATAGGGTTGTGCAGCGAGCCAGATGCCCTGCTTTGGTCTATGCAGGATATTTACTAAGTGTCCTGCAGTTGGCATGAGCTGTCAGCAGCTCAGGAAAGCTGGTTTTCTGCCACCAGTTCAGCTCTGGCACCTCAATGAAATCCCGAAGCCACTCCAGGTCATAGTTTCCCCCGCTTTTAAAAGCTGTGATAGCTCCCTGCAACCCCAGACGGTGTCAAGGTTGAAGGCTGACCATGGCAAGCAGCCCTGGGGACCGCCCCAGTGCCAGACTGGCTCTGCCCTGTGCACAGAACTCCTACCTGGACAAAGCAGCATTGCTGGTCTGGCTGCAGGTGAAGACACCCCAAAACTAGGAAAGACAGATATTGCATGCTCTTAAAATCAGGTACCCAGTCTGGCTGATGGAGAAGTTATCCTTTGCAGAGGAGCAAGCGAGGGTGAACATGAAGTCACTGACTCACAGCAAAGAGAAGTGAGAGGAAACAGATGTGTCTATGTACAGAAAACAAACAAACAAAACAAAACACTGTGCAGAGTGGGGACACAGAGCATCTGTGAGGCCATCCCAGGCCTTGCCCTGTCTAAACAAGCCCCAAGGGCTTGGTGTGTCCTGTCACTGCTGGGACCATGCCCTGAGCTGGAGCCCAGCAGGCTGGATGTGCAGATGGGAAATGGGCTTTTTATCAAGAGCAGCTTCCCGGACTTCTAAGGCTTCTAAGGCCGTCACTGGAAACCCCCAGGTGCATGCCAGAGGTGTCCTGCAGCACTCGGGCTTCCCAGAACCTCAACCACGCGCTCTGCAGCCAAAATCCTTGAAACTTCAGCCAAAAGGGGAGAGTAATCCCAAGCGCTCTGGGAGTTGGGACATGAAGATGTGCCTCCACAGAAAGGCCAAGGTGGCCCGAAACACGACTGGTTGCTGCCAGGTGTCACAGCATGTCTGAGGCAAAACCAAAAATATTATACATATATAAATGCATACATATATGTACAGCGAAATATAGCCCAGGTAATACCATTTCTCCATTGACTTCGGCAGTGCTTGATACCCTGGCACAAATCCCTTGTGCAGGAGACATAAAAACCTCTGCTGTTCCCAGAACCAGCTCAATAAAAGCACAGGCACCTCCATCCCGAGAGAGAGACTTTCTGAACCCCAACAGAGAGCCGTTTCAGATCCCCCAGCCGCACATAGGTAGCAGGGCTCGCAGCACTGAGCACGTCTGTGCAACACGTGCGTTGAATCCACCGTGCCAGGGGCTTGCTGAGGGAGGAAACCGGCCCCAGAAAAGCATTATCAACTCCTGACAGTGCAGCATGAATCCCCCCACCTCCAGATTTCCCCCTGAAAAATAGCCTCCGACCGGTCTGTGGTTGCAGCATGACCAGGAAAGAGAATGGGGTGGGCACAGGTTTGTAAATGGAATGAGCTAAAATCTCCCTGCGGGGCCTCAATCCTGGAGAATGCTGAAAACCCACCCTTGTGGGAGCAAACGCTCCAAAATGCCCTTCATTCGGGCACCTCCTGGAGCAAACCCATCTTCCCCCAACCAGTAGTTATTTGCGGGTACTTTTTTCCCAGAACACTATTATTTCCAGAGCTCGTTTCTAAGCGAGAGTCCCAGAGGAATGGACAGAGCTTTTTTGATCAAATCTCAGAGCAGCAGCTGCATTTTGTTCTCCCTCCTTCCTTTTAATGTATTTATTTTTTAAGCCCTCAATTCAGAGAGAAGGGAAGTGATGCACAAAAGGAGGCTAAATCACTCTTTGGCAAAGTCTGGAATAGGCTGCCTGCCCTTTGCATCCCAGAATCGCGTCCTAACCGCAGGAGAGGATGTGTCCTTATTACTGCCGGCATTATTTTTAGGCCATGGATAAAATGAGCGCAGAGATACCCCTGTTCCACACAGACACGTTGTGTGGTGAACGGGCAGCGGATTCTCCTGCCCTCCCTTCTCAGCTTGCAAACCCTCTCCATCCGTGAGCGGGACCGCCGTGCGTCTCTCGGATGATCAAGTGCAGCGTGCGGTCATCCCTGCATCTGCAAGGGATTTGGGGATCAGCCTGGCTAATCTGGGGCTCTGCGTCTGGGAACTTGCAGCACACAGTGCTTTGCAATGAGAGGCCTCAGTGGTCATCCGGAAAGAGGCTATTCCTGGAACAGTGATGGAGAGGCCAAAAAGCAGTTGCCCTTCTCCTTCTCCTCCTCACCTGTATCCTGGTATGGACCCAGAATCTCTGCAACGAGCAAGGCCACCCTGGCCACCTTGCACAACCTTGCAAGGGTGCATTGGAAGCATTGGAGAGATTGGGAAGGCCACTGGGAAGCACAAGAAGGAAGGCAATACCAGGCTGCAGCTTGGTGAGCACAGTGCATTCACTGCCTTAACGTACATGTAATTAGAAACAGGCACATCCCCTCGTGACAGCCAGCCCAGGGGCTGTGCCAGGTTATGTGTTTGCTTTTGCGGGGCTGCACTCGTACCTGCAGGCACAGAGCTGGTGGCACCATTGCAGAGCAGGATGCTCACAGCATCAGTGAAACCCGGGGCTGCTCCGAGGAGCATCCTTCCTTCCCAAGAAATAAGCGTGAATACCAGCAGCTGCATCCACCACAGCATGGTCACGCGTTTGAGAGGCCCATTGCTAGTCCTCGAGCTGCGCAAGTCCCTCCAGTGGCCCTCGGGTGCTGGACTCAAGTCCCCCTGGCCCCTGAGAGGCTGCAGCAGCGGTGGAGGCCTCAGCCCTGGCAGGGGAGGGATGTGTTACATGACCCACGCCAGGAGTTGTGCCTCAAACTGCCTTTGCTTCAGACCCAGGTCCTGGTCCTACGTGGGGACAATGTTGCCCTCCAGCCTCTCGGCTCACCTGTGCTCCTTGGGGTGCTCTCCCAACCGTACCCGCTCGCCCAGGAGGGGCTGCAGAGTATTTAAACCCGGCCAGGTCCACGCTAGTCACATTTATGTGGCTCCCTGTGTAACGCAACACTCGGAGAGGTCACGATTCCTCCACCAGCTGCTGCCAATTCTGCAGCCGCGGCCGCATTACAGTGTCATTTCATCACCAGCCTCCCCGGCCTCCCTCCTCCTCCTCCCTCCACTAAGCAGCGAGCAACCGAAAGCAATATCCAGGGGGGAAAAAGAAAGGAAATTTCCCACGTTGCAGACACTTGTGCTAATTCTGCCACCTTGCTTTCCTTCTGTGATTCTACAGAGGTGATTGAAAGCTGCCAAGAGCACCGGGAAGTATTGCCAGCCCCCTGGATGACTTGCTCGTCCTGGACAGCAGCAGCGCAGGCAGCACCCAACTCTGCTCCCAAATAGCTCGGAGTCATGAGCAGTATCCCTGCTGCAAGGGGACTTGAGACCTCTTTAAAGTGCTAGGGCTAATGAGGACCCCAGCTTTACACCATCTCATTGGGAAGCACCCTCAGAGCAGATGTCTTCTCTTAAAACCATGTCAGCCTCTTCGGATGCCGTCCCAAATTGGCTCAAACGTAGTCTCAGCTCTTCCTTTTGGACGAGCTTCCACTTGAGCAGGCATTTCAAAACAAATAACACCCCTGGCCTAAGCACCCTTCCTCCCTGGTCTCCGCGAGGGTCTTATAAAACATCTGGGGAAGTGACCTTAATTATGGGCACACACACCCCGAGCTGGACGGTGTTCCTTCCGACAACACTTTTCTGGGAGAAGCGGAGCGTTTGCAGCGTGTCAGTCTCCTAAAAGTATTGCCTGGGGGCTTGCGACAGAAACAGCAAAAGGGCTTGGTGTCTGGTAGCAGCAGGATTTTGAGAAACTAACTATTTAGAAGCTAATACGTCAGAACATTATCAAGCATCAACATTTTGGACCAAAAGCCTGGCTTCTATTGTCAACAAGCAATGCATAAACTGAAGGTATCCTTTATCCCACTATTGCCAGAATTTAGGCAGAGAATCAATTGCAGGTGGGGAAAAAATGCCTGCAAATATGCTAAACAGATATTAACAATCAAAATTCAGAGAAAATAAATATTAAATCCTCCCAAGTCTGCTATGAGAACAGCATCTCTTTATTTTCCTTTTGCAAGGTTTGCTATATAAAGAAAGAGATCCTGGGGTACAGTACGTTAATATACATGCTCGCATTCACAGCTGGAATAATAGATTGTAAGGACAGAAGACACTATTACAGCTGAATTTATACAGACATCCATAAATACATCTTAAAAAGATTCATTCTTATGCACTCTGCCCACATATGTGCATGGCCATTTATATTATTACCAACACCCCTATATATGCATGGAGATGGACAGTGAGGTGGATAGATATCTCCATACATGCACACACAGCATGTTCCAGATAGATCAGATTGAGAAGTTTTGGGTACTTTGAGAAAACAGGACCCTGAGGAGAGACATCGCACACCAATTTAACATCCAGCAGCAAAATGAAACCCTAATGTGTTTTAATGCTAACCCTGGATCTGATCTAATCCCTGCTCTGCACTATGGCTTTGGAGAGCAATTAACACCATTCAGGGTGATCCCAGCTCCCCCAGGACTCTGTCCCTCTCCTCCCGGCTCCAGGCAGGCTTCCCTGTGCGCTTCCATCCGCGCTGTGGCTGGAGGCTCCCGCACGGATCCCGTGGAGCATCCGCCCGGCGTGATGCGACCTCCCATCGCAGGGGCAGGAGTGGCGCAGGGGGCAGGATACCCAGAGCAGCCTGTGGCCTGGGCATGGCTTTAACACTGGGATTCCTGAAAAAAAATGTGCAGGGGGGCCTTGGAGGGGCTGGGACGGTGCGGAGCAGCTTTGCATCCTCCTTCTCCGCCAAGGCCAGCGAGGGGGATTCCAGCAGATCTCGTGCCCCCTAGTGTCATCCTGGCGAATCGGGCCAGCACCAGCACCAGGACCAGCCGCAGGGACACGGCCGCGCGCAGCCCTGCTTGCATTCGGATGGCCCAAGCGGTGCCCTCACCTAACCCACCGTGGGCCAACACATCGGGTCCCGCTGGCCCAGGGAACGCAGCCTAATGCCGTTTCCTGCAGGGACGCCTTTGGGATGGAGGGAATCCCAGGCATGGCATGAGCCGGTCCCCTGGAGCACCCGCGTGCAGCGAACGCCCCGCAGGTACCTGCACACCCAGCACAGCGCTGTGTCCACCCGCTCCTGAGGAGCTCCGGCAAACTATTCCCCGCCAGCGGATCGCCCGAGCGGTGTCCCTGGAGAGGGGCCAAGGGGAGGAGGCAGGGAGCATCTGCAGTGGCCACTGTCCAGAATACAGCTCCTCCTAAAAATAGATGGTCCCTGGAAGGGCACGGCCTTTACAGCTAACAGGAAAGCTCAGTGCTAGGAGCTTACGGGTCCGGATGACAAAACTTCAAAGTGCACAAGTGCAAAGCAGCAGCGGCCCTGCGTGAAGCCCCCATTTCACGGCCTGCGCGAGGCCAGCACTTGTGGCACTGAGCCCTGGCCACTGCAGGGGACGCAAAGAGCCCGGGAGCCAGCATCCGCGCGGGCCTGCCTGGCCTGGCCCTGTGAATATATCCAGGATATACCCCTCTCCTGGGAAAGGGCACATACTGGCTGCAAGGCTGACAGGTCAGTGGGAGCAAAGCTGACACACAAGCGTGCTGAAATTGTGCACTTAGGCCGTGCTAAAAGAAAAAAAAAATCACGATTCCCGGGCCTCAGTTTCCCCATCTGTGGAGCAGGCGTGATGCATCTTGCCTCCTCTCTTATTTCATGCATCTCACCTATTTCAACCACCAGCTCTTGGAAGAGAGGAGGGAAGACGCAACCTCCTGCCCCCGCGTGCAGCACCGAGCGCACCGAGCCCCATCCTGCGCACACTAACAAACCTCGGCAACCCATCGCCAAAATTTGGAGGAATTCTCCCCAGGGCACTGACCTGAGCGCTCTGCTTTCTTCTGCAACACCGAGCAGGGACTATAGCTTAGAATAATGGGGAAGTAACTCAGTTCAGTGCTGACAAAGCATCACAAGCCCCAGCGGGGTGGGAGGGGAGGAGGTGTCCTTCCCTCACGCTGCCGTGTTCGGTATACATCATGTTTAGGGCCAGGCATACGTCACCAGCACAAAATGGACAAATTGGAGGGATTTCAGGAAAACGAGCGACAAAAATGATCAGGCGGCGGCAGGGATTGATTTACAAGGGAAGATTTAAAAGGGCTGCGATCCATCTAGCTGGGCTGAGCACGCACCGGCAGAAGGAGTCGGATGCTAATCCGTAAGTGGGGTGAAAGCGAGAGGGGAAGGAATAATTTAGCATCTTGAGCAGTGGTCGGATGAAATTAAGGGGAACACTGGGATGAGTAAGGTATGCAAAAAAAAAAAAGAAAAAAGAAAAGGCAAAACAAAAACTCCTCTCCTAGTTGTCTGAGATTTCATCTCTCTAGCAAAATAAGCACCAAGTCCCCCAAACTCTGGCCACCTGGAGCTACTGCCCTTGGGGACAGCCCTGCCTGCGGTGCTTAGGAAGCCGCGTGCCCCTCACACTCATGCACATGCAGGCACCCCCTCCCCATCCCCAGCTCGCCCTCGGGAGAGCAGCGGGGCCTCCACATTAACCCCCTGCGCACAGAGGCTTCGCGCGAGCAGGAAAGCAGCAGCCGGAGCCCCCGGCAGCGGTGGGAAGATCCCCGCGTCCGGACTCAGGTTTGCGCAGGGGAAAGGTGCCGAGCGGGCTCCCTGCAAAGCCGGAGGCGCGAGCGCAGCGCCGGCGCTGGGGGATTTGCACGCGCGCACAGAGCACATTACTCAGCAGCTCCCATCCGCCAGGCGCAATGGCAGCGGCCGCGGCGACAAACGGCGGAGCCGGGCGCGCTCCGCGGCCGCACGGCCGGCCCCGGCCTCGCGGCGGAGGCGAGCGCCGCGCGCCGCTCCTGCTTGCCGGGAAAATCAGCCAGGGCTCCCAGTGCCCGGGCTCGCGCCTGCAGAACTCCTGCCGCTGGCTTCGGGGAGCTGGCCAGAGCGCGGAGAGGCTGAGCCCGCGCTGAACCGTTATTTAGGCGTGAATATGCATTGCGAGCGGAGCAGGTCCCTCCTCGGCCGGCCCGGGGATGCTGAGCACCTCCAGTGATAGGGAGACACAGCACCCTGCCAGGATCAGGCCCTCCCGGTGCAAGCTGAACTGAAAAATAATGTGCAGTCACGAGACTGTGCCTTGGCCTGTTCTGATAGCCGGCTCCGATGGGTGATTTCTCCGAAAGGCTCATTGCAGAGTCTCACAGACTCAGTGCTCACCTTGGTGCTGCCTCAGGAACACTGCCCGCACCAGCAAGGAGCTCCTGAGTGCAGGGAGGCATCGCTGACCCTTGGCCACGAGCACCCCTTGCATGGGAATGGAGCGGGAGGTGCAGTGGCTTTTTCCCACATTTTTGCTTGCTTTGGCAGCAAGGCAGTGAGAGCAGCGGCTCCCGCAACACACAGACCAGGAGGGACCATGAGAGCTGCATGCGGGTCCCACTGCCTGCAAGGGGAAACAACGTGTGCGCACACGGCAGCAGCGCGGCGACAGCTAAACAAGCAACATCCTCGCAGGAGGCAGCAAGTTCTTGAGCAAAGAGCAAAGCGAGGGAAGGAGCTGCAGGACCGTCCCGAAGAAAACCTCCCCGAGAAAACCCCTGCGCGCACACGGAGCAACAAGAGACAGAAATCAAACTGCTTTGCCGGCAGTCCCACTTTCTGCAACCTGTGCTGCAGATCCTGTACGCCGGTCGGTAAGCACAGGGTGGGGAAGAAGGGGAAGAACTGTGCATCGGCTTCCTAGGAGAAAGAAGTGCCAATCTTAATAGCACAAAAGTTTAACGGCTGGAGGAGACAGTGGAAGCCGAAGCATGCAGCCCAGGTCCTAGCCCCAGTGAAGGCAGCAAGAATTAGCTCAAGCCCGGGTTGCACTCCCAATCCGGTTTAAAGATTGCAGCGGGGGAAGTCACCGCGATCTGGAAATGTCAGGGAGTTTGTGTGGCGCAGGGAACGGTGTATATTATGCAATTCTGGAAGGCAGCCCTCGCGCACACACTCGGGATGAACTGCCTAGCCCTGGCAGAGCAGTTCCACAGAAGCACCGAGCAGACGAGTTTCTTATAAAACCTCCCTCCTCCTCTCGCCCCGTAACAAAATAAATAAATAAATACAAATAAAACAGCCCCGATCGGTCCGGCCACGGAAGAGAAAGGGCACACTGCGCCTTCAGGGGAATCGAGAAAAGGGAAGGACAAGGCTGCTCTCCCGCCCGGGAAACCTCCCGCTCCCCAAGAGCCACCCGCAGCCGGCGCCAGCGTCGCTCGTGTCGCGCGGGGTCGGGTCCCCTCCCGCCTTCAACCTGACGCCGCTCGCGATGCGGCCCCGGCGCGGGACGGGGGGCTGCACGGGGCCCCCTCGGCGGGTTGAACCGCCCCGGGGGTGGCGGGGAGCGGCGCGGGGGGGACCTGCAGGGGCCCCGCAAACTTTCCGCCCATCCTTCCCCCCGGGAGCGGCCGGACACCGGAGCAGGAAACAAAGTTGCTCCGATCGCTTCCCCGCCCGTGCCCAGCGCCGCGGGGGAGGCGGCGGCCCGCGGACGCGCGTGGGGAGCCGCCGGGGGCACGGAGCGCTCCCGCCGCTCATCCAC
>VWPW01031527.1:0-92844 GCA_013389825.1 Crypturellus undulatus | reverse complement strand
GCCCTGCGCGATCCCCCCGCGTGGGGACACGGCTCCGAGGGCGCCGGCGGTGCCTCCGTGCCCTGCTCCCTCCCCGCGTCCCCGCTCGCCCGGGCGGCCCCGAAGATGCCCGGGGAAGGCCGCACGGTGCTGCCCAAAGTGCAGGGATTTGTTCCCCGGCATCGTGGGACGTGGCCCTTCACCAGGGCCACCTGGGCTGCCAGGCTGGGGCGCCCGCTCCGGCCATGCCGTGGCGTGATCCGGGAGCTGGGATTAAACGTGCCCGTCGGGAGGGGACGCGGGGCAGGCCCGGCCGGGCAGGTGCAGGCGTGCGCGGCTGGGGCATGCCAGCGACACGTGTGAGGAGGCAGGGCTGGCTGGCAGAGCGCTTCACCGCGAGCTGAGTTATGGAAAATGACTCTTTCCAAGGAATTGCTAAAATTAAAGCAGCCTCGAGGCCAGGGGAGCAGCAGCCAAAGGGGAGGGTGAGCAAGGACACCCGCGCTGCCCCGAGGCTAGGCAGGGCGGCGCGGGCAGCCAGCGCAGGGCACAGCTCCCTCGCGGAGCTGCTGCGTCCCCTGCCACCCCCGAGGGAGCTGCAAATGCCCCAGGGTGGGGAGAGGATTTAGGGAAAGGCTGATTCCCGTCCTGGAGGTATCAGTGCAGGGAATGGCCCTTTCCAGTGAGACCCAACTGCAGCCGCGCACCAGCACTTGGGCAGCGCGACTCAGTTTCCCCAAGCGCTCACGCGGCAGCTTCATGGTGAAACAGCCTGGGGGCGAAGTGCCAGCTCCTTCAGGAGCCTCGGAGCACCGTGCAAGTCCTCACGGGAGCCCTCTGCTCCAGGACCCCCAGGGGCTGCTGCAGGGCCAAGGAGCCCTTCCTTAGGCATCAGCACCCGTTCCTCCGCAAAGGCTCATTGCAGCTTCCAGACATCCGAGACCTCCCAGCACCAGTCCCCATGACTCAGGGAGCAGCGCACATGAGAAAACTCCAGAGAAAGGGTTTGGGATAAATCCTGCCCTTGGAATGCTCCCGTCTGCACTGGCATCCCTGCACTTCTGCTCTGCTTGCACCAAACAGCAGCGGCAGCAGCAAACGTTCTTCCTGGTGTCCCATTAAAAACAAATTTGAATTAAAATAAAATAATAATAAAATGAAATAAAATAAAATAAAATAAAATAAAATAAAATAATAAAATAAAATAAAATAAAATAAAATAAAATGTAATCTTTGGGAGAACCTGCCAAGGTGTTTGGTTTTATTCCATCCATATAAAAGCAGATCAAATGAAAGATACCCCTCTCTGAGCAGCACTGGTCTCACACAGGCACAGTGACACAGCCGGGGGAAGGCGGCTGGTTGGAAGCCAGGTTTTGCTTAGTTTTTCAGCAATGCTGCCATTAATTGGGTGGAAATAATGATGCTTTGCCTCAAATGAAGGTCCAAAATAAATTATCTGTTTATTGTTACTTGTTTTTGCCCATGAGGAATAACAAGCACAGAAGGATTCAGGAGGGGTTTGCTGTAGGCAATAGTGCTTCTTGAATGCTTCAAAAGCAGGAGGAAAACAGAGCACAGAGCTGATTTACCTGCACTTATCCAGCAGCTCTTAGCAGAGCTACGGAAAAAGTCATGCCCTGCTATGCAGAGCCATTGGATCCAGCTGAAATGGCCACAAAATGGAAGAGAGGAGGAAAAATATATTTGTTCCCCCCTTCTTCAGCCTTCCAGCCCTTGCCTCAGCCAGGAGCAGCATCCTGGGATTATGGCCAGCGTCGTATATGAAAAAGGGCAAGGAAAAGCTGTGGGAGAAGTGGAGGCTCTTGGATGCTGCAAGGAAAGGTGTCAGCAGCACAGGCAGCTTTCAGGGGCAGGGCTGGAAAGCACCAGTGCTTTCCAGGCTCGGGCAGGAGGAGAGGGGGCTGCAGGGACCCAAACCTCCACGAGTTGAGCAGCCATCCCTGGGCCGTAGCTCAGGCTGCCTTTCCAGCCCCCGTGTCCTTGGGCAGCAGGAGGCCTTGGTGTCCTCTTGCTGCTGGCGCCACTGGAGCCATCCGCACTGCAGCCGCTGGGGACCATTCCGGGGGCATCTCCAACCAAACCCAGCGCTGTCCTCATTGCAGGCCACTCGCCTGCCTCCTCGGTGGTCCCTGGAGCAGGAAAAGGGCTGATCCACAGCTGCTTTTTTTCAGGGACACTTAGGGGAGCTCCAGGGATGGTGTTTGCCTGGTTGCGCCCATCTCCCCGGAGTTAAAGGTCTTTAAGGGGAGAACCTGGCCCCAGTGTCCTTCCAGACCTCCATGGCAAACACACAACAATATCCCTCCGAGATTATTCAGCCATCGAGTGAGACAGCTGAACGATTACTCCCGAATCATTTACTCGAAGGAAAAAGTTCCAAGTTCCTGCTGCAAACTAATTGCAGGCAACACATTTATGAGTTTTAGTGCTCTGAAGCCAGTGCCCTGCTGAGTGACCACGAGGTCTGAGCCGCCGCTCTTGCAGAAGGAGCAAAGTGAAGGGGAGACGAAAGGGAGACGTTCCCACCACAGCAGAAGTGCTGGGGATGGGGCAGGCTGCCCGCCAGCCTCTGCCCCAGAGCGGGTGCTGGCACCTGGCAAAGCCTCTCGGTGCTGCTGCCGCTGCCACCGCCGGGTAAGATTTCGATGACAAAGTACCTCCTGACGCCTGTTATAAATAACGCCCGACCCGTCACCTGCTCAGCACACAGGCCGTCGCTGCCAGCTCCTCACTCTGGGGGCAGGTTGTGACCCATGTGCTCCCTCCCCAAGCTCAACCTGACTTCTCACACCCAGCAGCAGCCCCGTCCAGGTGTCAACCATCAGTGACATTATCTGAACCTGGTGGTTGCCTCTTTCAGACAATAACCATCAATAACAAAAGGGCTACGTGAGCATATACCCACCAAAATTCATCTGAAATGAAAGAATGACTACAAGTCAATTGTTTTATCCCATAAATATGGGACAGCCCAAGAGCCCACTGAGCTCTCCTCGCACCATAGTGGGCTGCACACCAGGATCTCCCCTTGAACAAGGAGGCCTCTTAAGGATACTCCTGGATGGTAAGAGATCCTTGCCGCAACAGATCCGTGGTAAGTGATATAGCACACTGTCTGAGTTTGTAAATTTTCTTGGTGTAGGTTTTATTGATATAAGGGTGCACAAAATTCTTTAGTCATAAATGGTTGACCTGGTCTGGGACTAGGATTGGATCCAGCCTCACCCAGACTCCTCTCAGAAGGCATTTGGAAAGCAAGGGGGTCCAGTCCGAGCCGCATGGCTCAACGGGAGAGTCTCCTTGGTAGTTTTGTGTAGATCTTGTACCCCATGCAGTAAATAATGTGACCTTGCCATAGAATCTTGTTAAATCTTTGTCCATGACAGTAAAACCTCTTTCTTTCACACACGTGAAGTGCATTGTGTCACACTCTGCTGCGCACTTGTTCCGTGACAGGGCTTCAGTGCAGAAATACAGTGGAAGTCATATTTAAAATAAATTTTTGCATATATCTTGCAGGAGATGGGACAGGTAAAGGTTTCCTGCAAGGCTTATTTTTTTCTGGGATTTCACCAGATCTTCATCATCACAAGTGGGAACTTAGGCTCCAGAGCAGGATGGATTCCAATGGTTTATACAGACCGAGGTGCCCTGATGACCTGAGAGAAAGGGAGGATGTGCTGGTGCCCACAGCACATGCCTGCACTGGGATCCGCAGGCTCCAGTGGATCTGGGGCTCTCCCTGTGGATTAGCACCTGGAGGCACCCAGCATCTGCTGCGGTGTGACTCCTCACCCCGCTTTCAGGACTGGCTTCTATCATGAATTCTCAGCATCACGTAGAAGGCAAAAGCCGGGGATTAGAGCAGCTTGAAGTTTTTAGTATGAAAGGGTTGAATTTGAAAGAAAAAATGAGGAAGATCTGCTTTTTTTTTTTTTTGTGAGGAATACTTGCAATCCCTTCCCCCATGATTTTCAATTTTATTCGTTTAATTATTTCACTTCATTCTCTCTTTCTCTTTCTTTAGCTGTACTGCACAATCTCCCAGGAACAGCACATTTGGGGCAAATACAAATAGTGCAGTTAAAAATGCTGGGAAACGTCACACAAAATTGAAGGTGACTCGTTTTCGAATGCTCCAAGTCAGGAACACCTGGGAAACATCAGCATCACATTGGGGGAGCTGGGGAGGGAGAGAAGGGAGAGCTCCCCACATCCTCACCGTGGCCATGGCAAGCTCCTGCTCACTGTGTCCTTGTGGGGAGAGCCACGGGGGGAGCCACCATCCCAAACCTGGTGTCTGGGCAGACAGATCCATGCTGGATCTGAGACTCAGGACACAGCAAGAAGCATCACAATTCATTATAGATAATCTGTGTGCAAGATTGTCCCAGCCCTGGGCTCAGAGGAAGGGGTTTACTCCCCGGGGTGGCCATCAAGGATGGTATCTTCGATACCATCGCAGCCATACGTTCCTCCTGCCTGGCTATGGCAAAGGGCAAAACTGGATCAGTGGAGTTAAGCACTCCTTCTTGTTTACACCATGTTCAGATGTTTCCCTGAGACCCTTGAAAATGGCACCTTTCTTTCTATCGGTTCATTCAGGTCCCACTCCAAACTGAGATATGGATGCTCCCTTTGCACAAAGGCAAGAATGGGACATTATGACCAGTTACATAACTTTTTGTTTGTCATCTCAAAGCAGGAAGGGCACCCTCATGTTCCCATTCTCAAAAATGCAACCTTGAGAATTTCTGTTAAAAAAAAAAATATGATTCTCCTGGAAAATCCCAAACAGCTTCAGCTTGAAGTTTTTTTTCATAGCCCAAATGCACCTGATCTGACAAGAGGAAGGATGGATGTCTTCTCGTGGGGTTTGCTTGACATCACCTCCTTCGGGAACACCTTGCTGTCTGCCACCGCAGTGTATTGACACCATGGGGGACCCTGCGGAAACGCTGGCCCTTGGGGCATTCAGCGTCTGTCTGCTGAGAAGACCAAGTGGTGCAAATATTCTCCCTGCAATACAAAATTATCCAAAGCAAAATTGTTCAGCTGTGAATTCCTGAAAGGTGTTGAAAAATCTTGCAGAGTGCAGAAAAGCCTATGAAATTTCCATGGGGAATCGGGCCAGCATCACAAAAGACTTCCCAAATTTCTAAATTTCATCCAGGTGGAGATCAAACTCCCCTGAGAAACAAGAAATTTTGCATCTTCCTTGATGCAAAACAGCAAGAGAGCAAAAATACAAATGGTCTAAACTTTTATTCGCTGACAACCACCTTAGCAAAACTTGTGACCTGGGGGGCGAAATCACTATGTCTGCAGAGAGCTTTTGTTTATACTGAAGGAAGGCAGAAGCTGCTACGGAAGGTTTGGATGATTTGGGAGCTGGAATAGGCTGCAGTTAAAGCATCAATGCTCTGGGTGTCCCATAAGGACCCAAATTGTGCCTGTTCTCTCCTGTACTAAGAGAATGCTGCTGGGGCCATGCAGCTATTTCCTCCCTTGCACACATGCTGCCTAGTGAGCCCAAAGTTTGGACTATCATTAAGGGAGCGTTACTACCTGGGGCGGACACAGGTGACAAGAGGAGATTTTTTTCCCCGCAGGGTCTCAGGGGAGGGATGGAGAGACCAAGCGAGAGAAACCTTCTGCTCCCGCCGCCCGCTCCGCGCTGCAGGATGATTCTCCTTGCTTGCAGTGCCATCTCCCGGCAGGGCCTGCTCGGGGAGCGCTCGCGGATGCTCCGGATTTACGGAGAGCTTGCGGGAGCGCATCCGGATGCACTTTTGGGGAGGGAAACCTTCCGTGTGGGCTGCTCTCCCCCGGCCCTGAAGAGTCTGGGGGAGCAGAAAGGGCAAAGCTGTCGGGGGAAAAAAAGGGAAAAGAAGAAAAAAGGCAAACAAGGCAGCCCTTGTCTCCGAAGGGTGAGGAGAGCCTTGCTGGGGTGGTGCCTGAGCAGAAGGGATGGGAGATGCTGGAGATGGGAGGTAGTGTGATGCTGGGGCTCTCAGCTGAGCATAAAGGATTGCGCCTGCTGCAGCATCTGGGACTTGTCCTCTCGGCAGTGCCCCCGTGTGCCTCGTGGCTCTGCATTCACCCAGCTCGGCCACGCTTCGCTTCGCTTCGACAGCTGAAAAGAGCAGCAGTGAGAGCACTTTGCCCAGCAGTGACGATGGAGCTCCCTCCCCTTCTCATCTCGCTTGGTATTTTGCCTTTTATTCCTGCACATCCAGCAGGCTCTAGGAGCCCACAGGTGAGTGCAAGAACAGGGCTTCACTGGTGTATGCACTCGCCATCTGCTTATTCAAAGTCTTGGTAATGCAGCTTGACCTCCAGGAATGGGGCACAGAAGAAAGGAGGGGACTCAGCTCTTCCTTGACCACTCCATATCAGGACAGGATATTTTCCTCAAAGAAGCTCAGAAGTCCTGGGCTTGGACCAGGAGCCTTCAAGCTGGAAGGAGGGAAGAGGTTGGGCTAGGTGGTCAAAACAGCCCTGCCCGTCCTTAAAATTTATGACCACCATTTAAAGACTTGGGTGCTCTGCTTCGGTCAGCTGGTTCACAGCAAAAGACCTTTGAATTTCAATTGCTTTCCCATTCAGTTAAATCCTGATTCAATTTTTTCCGAACAAGTTTATCATATCCCTCCTGCCAACCAGGTGCTTTAATCTCTGACAGCGTCTCCTGCTGCCCCTCTGGCTGGGGCTGCTTCAGCCTCCTCCGAGCAAACCCTGGTGCAAGGGACTCTCTCAGGTCACACAGCTCCCCTTGCCGCCTTGTCCCCCAGCCCCACAGTGACCCCACCATGACCAGAAAAATTCTCTGCCTTGTGGTTTTCTTTGCCAAAAAGAATGGTAAATGGAAAATGTTTTATTTTTTTATTTATTTTTTAAAGAATAAGAGTTATAAGGGAATAAGATGTCTGCTTTTGAAATAAAATCCAGCCCCTGTTTTGATGGGAAGAGCGGTCCCCTGTGGCTTCAGCGCAGTGCATGAGTCTGAGTTACATTCCTTTCCATCCTGCATTCAGCAAGGGGCCTAACAGGGCGAATGCTTCCACTTCATGCAGCAGCTCCCTCATCATCTGGATATTCCTGCTCCTTCCCTTCGCCTTCCAACCTGGGCAGTAGGAATTCTCCACGGTGAGCAAACGCCAAGGTGACCTGAGGACGTGGGAAGTGGTGGTGGATTAAAGCCTATTTCTCACGTATCCTACACGCAGACAACACGTGTGGGAAATACATGTAAAGCAGGGATATCAAAGGACTGCGTGCCGAGAGCCTTCCTCCATGTACACTCCTCTCAGCAAGGAGTAGCTCCTGATAATACTCCTGGAGCAGCTGGTTCAGCAGCCCCGACGGCAGCCTGAAGCGGAGCCGCAAATACAGCCCCAGCAGGAGACCGTTTAGGTTATTATTTTAATTAATTGCACATGTAGCTAAACTGAAAGAAAAATAGAGACGTGACACCCAATTATTCAAATCAGCTCCTGCCAGTCCCTCACCGCTGCCTCTGCTACCGTGGTCCTGGCACAAAACTGGGTCCTCTGCTGCATTTGCTGTCACATCGAGGGGCACCCAGAAATGCCAGCGCTTGGCATCTGGAGGCTGCCGAAATGTCACTTTGGGGCTTTTCCTGCTGTGCAAAAGCCAGGTGAGGAGCTGCAAACCCGCCAGCGCGTTTCCATACGGGGCTGCATTGCCTGGAACTGGCGTGGCCATCCCTCCCATGGCTGAGTTTGTCCCCAAAACTGGATCCTCTGGGATGCAGCACAGGCTGCTCTGGACCAGCTTCTCAGGGACCCTGGAAGACACTCGGAGAAATGAAGCCCACAAGCAGAGGAGGGACTTTGGAGGGAGCAGACAGTGGCTCCTGAAGGGAAAGGGACACAAAGCAGCGGCCAGCGCCAAGGGGATGTTAGGCCAGCCAGGGACTCAGCAAGAGCTTGGGAAGCTGAAACAGAGGGCCTCAGATTGGGAAAAAAAAAAAACAATTTCTCCTGTAGTGAACAAAAAAGTGTATCAGCTACTATTTCTCTGCAAAGGTCTAGCTGATTAACAAGTCCAATTAAACTCAAAGCCGTTCTTCCCGATTTGCATTTTCCTTTTGAAGTGCTCCTTGTATCCGAGACCTAGAGAAGACCTGCGGTGCCCGCAGACTGGCTGCTTTCTTCCAACTATGCTAGTTAGCCTCACCAAAGATATTAAATCTCCCAGAATTTCTCATTTTGCTGATTCACTTCCACTGTCAGGGCCATGAGAGCCCCATGCGGAGCTCTTGGCGTCTCATGGGATCACAGGTATCCCTGTGGCAGCTCAGTGTCACTGCCATGTCCTAGCCCATGGGGAACTCATTTCACCCTCCTGTTTGGGAAATAGATGCAGTGATTGAACCTCGATCCCAGACTCCTTACTCCTCCTGTCTCCTTCTTTGTTAAAAGAGATTTTTAAAATAGTGGTTTTATTTATTTTATAATCAGTGTTGACCAACACCGAAACCTTCTGCAGAGCCATGAAGCTCCCTTTTGCCTCCAGCTTTGCCCCAGCTTTGCCAGGACATTTTCCCTGCAAATCCCTAGATTTCACCCGGCAGCCTGGTGGCTTCCTCAGCGGCTGAAAAGCTGTGCTTAAGACAAGAATTTCTGCCATAACCCTCACAGCAGTGACTTCAGCTCAAAATTTACCTCCCCAAATTGAGGCTTACAATGCAGTGTCAGGGCTAGTTGCACATACACCTCTCCTCTCCTTTCCTGTAGGCATTTAAAAGACTGCTGTAAACAAGAGAAATCTCATCAGTAGCTCTCCCACTGCTGCCTTTTGATACCTTTTGCCTGAAAGGTATCAATTTGGTAACACAGAGGGGGAAAAAATAGCTTTGGATTTTAGGTTCCTACTTTATTGCGACTCGCTTTCACTATGTTATGCAATATATGTCATGCCCGCGATTACGCGATGAATTTTTATAAAACAAAAACGCTGAGAAAGTGTCACTTCAATTTTCCGGAGCGGCCGTGAGGAATGTTTACTTGACCAGGAATTTACATTTTTCTTTCCCATTTGGAACAACAACAACAAGGAGGCCGGTGTTTCCCACGGAGCAGGAACCCTGGGCTCCCTCTGACTGGCTCTCCTTGTCTGGGAGCAACATTAAAGTCAGAGACAAAAATCCACACCGTTGCCTGTCTGAAAGCTCCCTTTGCCCTAACAGTCCACAGCATCAAAGGAAACGGCTCCTCCAAGGCACAGGAAGAGCAAAAACCCTGAAACAGCCCCGCCGTGCCCCAAATCCATCCCTCTTCGCAGAACACTCCCCTTGGGCAATTGAACTTCAAATAATCCTCCCTCTCCCCCCACCCCCAGGGAAGCCCTAATGACACCTTGTCCATGAACTTAATGCATTTTAAACTATCTCCATGCCTGGCCACATACTTGGAATGTCCCCTAAGGACTGCTAAAAAGTCACAAGCAGGAAAAAAATATAATAATAATAAGACAAAAGCTTCAGTCTGGGTCCTGGGGCTGCGGTGGCGGCGGGAGGATTTCAGAGCACGCGGAGGTACTGCTCGTGCACCAGACCAGGCTCCTGCTAGGCAGAGAGGAGAGTGGGGACACCCTCCTGCGTTTGAACTTTTCACCATTTTATTTTCTTGTGAGTGACTTTTTTATTCTTTTACTTTTTCTTTTTTCCTCTTTTTTTTTTTTTTTTTAAGCCCTTCAGGAAATGATTTAGGAGCGGCGCTCATGGTCAGCTAATGGGCTGCAGCTGAGGCCACGCTGGGGACACTGGGGCCGCTTCCCGCTCCTCCCGCGCTTGCCCCCGGGGACTCTCCTCATGTCTCATGGCACGCTCAGAGGTGCTCCAGACCCCTCCAGAAAACAGTCTGGATCCTCTGGCTGGCGGCCCCTCTCCGTGGGAATTGTTGAGAAACAGGGACGGCAGCAGCCGTGCCCTTCCCTGCGTTACTGGCCACGTGTCCGTGCACATGTCACCTTGGCTGTGCTCAACGCGTTCCACAACGAGCCCGCAACGATGTCCTGGGATCGCTGCCCAGCAGCCGGCACGGCTTGCACATCTGCAAGCTTTGGACAGAGCAAACTGGGTTGATACCAGGTGGCTTTGAGGCTGGGCAGGCTTATGACTTCTGCGGAGCTCCCTGGCATGGGCTTTCCTGCCCTTTCCTGCCTGGGAGAAGCCAGCCAGCCTGTAAGGACCCACAGGACAACAGTGGCCTCTGTGAAGGACCATCTGTGTGGGGAATTCAAAGACGTTTTGAGTCTCAGGTTGCCCTGCCTTATTGTTCAGTGCACCCATGCTTTGAATCATCTCCCTCATTTTACGACAGATTTGGAGAGGTAAAGAACATCTCACAGCATGGACGGTGTATTCCAGACTCCCCATGCACACCTAGATACCTAAATTGGGTCTGAATTTGGTCCAGCCAACCTAGACCTTGCCACATTCTTGCAGCAAGATTTCCTCTGAGCCTCCCAGGTAAATAAAGATGCTTGGGCAAAGGCAGACCTCAGCTGTTCCCAGTCCATTCAAGAAGCTCTGTGACTCCCCACATGCCTCTGCTTTGCTCTAGCTCGGTGTTGGAAGGAGATGGACAAGAGCACTTTGTCTCAGCAGCAGCCAGGGGACCAGGTCCCTCAAGCCAGGCATGTGCATGTGGCTGGCTGCAGGCTGGTGACAGCATTTACCTGCCACTATTGAGGACTTGGGGACGTATGTGTCCTAAAAGAAGTGATGAGCCCACTCCTGAGTGCCAGAGCCAATAGCATGCACGAACCTCCCTGGCAGCAGGCGATTTGGGATATACAGGATAACGTGGAGGATGCAAAGTTCTCCCACCTTGGCCAGTACCCTGAAGAGGTCATCAGGGATACAGAGCTACTCTGAACCTCCCTAGCAGCCCGGTCGATTTCTACTGCTTGCATCTAAGTGTGCAAGCCACAGCGAAACTTTTTTTGCCATCCCCTTAAAAGAAAAAAAAAAAGCATCTAGAAATATTCATGAGCAAAACTGGTCTGCTGAATGCAGAGAGCTCATACAGCACCTGTACCCTGGCCCCTTGCTGGGGCATCTTTGTCTTCTTTGGTCTTTTCCGTCTTTTCCACCAAATTAAACTCACACTGTCTCCCATTAGCTTGTCACGGGGATCTATTTATTTATTTGCTTCCAACACACCAGCTTCTTAAAGTTTGCATTTCCCCCCTTCCACCACAGCCTAATTAAAACCATATTGCTGTTAAGGCATGTGATGCCCTCAGCAGGGCTGAGGGGTGGAGACAGCCCTGGAGCCAGGTCCTGTCCTCACTTATCCATCCCTCCTTTCTGGAGGAGCGAGGCAGGTCTAGGAAGGAGGGATGGGGCCACCACACACCCTGCTGCTGCACAGCAGCTCAGTTCCTTGGACAAATACTCAGGGAGCTTCTCTAGGCTGCAGGGAGAACAAGGGATGGGAAAGGGAACGGGAAAGGGAATGGGAAAGGGGAAGGGGAAGGGAAGGGAAGGAAAGGAAAGGAAGAAGGAAAGGAAAGGAAGAAGGAAAGGAAAGGAAGAAGGAAAGGAAAGGAAGAAGGAAAGGAAAGGAAGAAGGAAAGGAAAGGAAGAAGGAAAGGAAAGGAAGAAGGAAAGGAAAGGAAGAAGGAAAGGAAAGGAAGAAGGAAAGGAAAGGAAGAAGGAAAGGAAAGGAAGAAGGAAAGGAAAGGAAGAAGGAAAGGAAAGGAAGAAGGAAAGGAAAGGAAGAAGGAAAGGAAAGGAAGAAGGAAAGGAAAGGAAGAAGGAAAGGAAAGGAAGAAGGAAAGGAAAGGAAGAAGGAAAGGAAAGGAAGAAGGAAAGGAAAGGAAGAAGGAAAGGAAAGGAAGAAGGAAAGGAAAGGAAGAAGGAAAGGAAAGGAAGAAGGAAAGGAAAGGAAGAAGGAAAGGAAAGGAAGAAGGAAAGGAAAGGAAGAAGGAAAGGAAAGGAAGAAGGAAAGGAAAGGAAGAAGGAAAGGAAAGGAAGAAGGAAAGGAAAGGAAAGTTTTTAATTTTAAAATTATGCTCTTAATTTTGTTCAGACTAAAAATATATTTAAAGTTTCCAAGCACAGTGCTCTGAAGAAGCAAGAATGACAGATACTCCTGGCTGCAGATGTTTTGCTTCTTTTTTATTTTATTTTATTTTAATTAGTAATATTTTCCACACCAAAACTCACAGTTGGCTATTTGTGTCTCTTGGACTGGGTCGGGCCAGGAGCAGAATGACTTGCTAGGGATGTCGACGAACCGTGCTGCAGGGTGGTTATATTTAGGCCGGGTTTGTCCTTGCTTCATTAACCTATTGATTGCCACCATCCCACCGGCACATGCAAACCACCCTGATGCTTCTTTCCAAAGCCTCCCACTTCCTTTCACAACAGGCTCGTTTGGGACAACCAGCTTCCCAAAGCCGCTCAGCAGTTTAACACCCGAGCCAACCCCATCACCTGGCTCTTGCCATGGCCCTGCCACCATCCCTCCATCCTTCAAGCCTTTTGTAATGCCTCACAGTTGCAAAGCACCGTTGCCTCCCTCTCTTTGCTGTTTCCTCCAGGGCCCTGCTGCTCTAACACAACCTTGCGGCTTGTAGCAAGGATGCAAATCCAGGCACTGGACGTGTGGTGACCCCAGACTCAGAGTGGATGGGGCTGGCATTAAAGGGGATTTACCCCCCCTTTCCGACTGAACATCCCCTGGTGCAGGGATGCCCTGGGTTAGGGCAGAAGAAGATGGGGAAACAGTGTCTTCTCTTTCCTACAGGGGATTTGCTGCTTGGTGGGACTCCTTGCTCCAGGAAATCATGCAGGAAAGCCACCTTCTTAGCAAGCATCATGGTTCATGTCTTGATACTCTATTGTTCCCCCACAAATGTGTGCTGCTCCTCGTGGAGAAGTCACAGATCCCAGGAAGAGCATAAAGGCAAGGAGCCCTGCAAACCACCCATCAGCATGTGGGGAGCCCCTGCTCTCTGTGTAGATCCATAGCTCTCCCTACATGCACCCAGCTGGGGAGATGGGAGCTATGTGCTATGTCAGCCTAAGCACACTCCGTCTTCATAGGAAGGCTTGTGCTACCAGCCTGGAAATGCAGCATGTCCACAGAGAGCACCATGTGCCACCAGAAACCTGGCCATGGGGAATGGGTAGATGCCAGGGAGAAGGAGCAGGCTCTGCAACATATACACGTATATGTTGTACAGCTGCTGCTGGCCAAGAGTCTCTTTCAGGGCCCCAGCAGCCTACTGGGAAAGTGTTAGCAAGAGGTTTTCTTTTCAAAGCCCTTCCTTTGCTCTAATCAAGGCATTGCTGCAGAGGAGCAAAAGCTACGGATACCCATACCCTGCTCCTTGCTTTTTTTTTTTTTTAGAAGAGACAAGGATGGGAAAGGTTTAGAGGTACAGGCAAAGGTGAACATAGGGATGATTTTCAGATGGGAAGCAGCTAACGAACCTGGGACTCTTCTCTGGCAGAAGGGGTCATGTCTGCTTTCGCAGCACAGGTGCCATTGCGGATCCATCTTCTCCTGTGTCTTTGATGGAAATGTCAAGCTCTAACAGCCACAGAGCATAGTCCAGAGCCTGGTATTAGACAAAGAATGGTCAGAAGGATAAATATACGTGTATGAGACTGGAAAAAGAAGATGAAAAGAGTTTTGCTCATGAGGCTGCTGGCTAGCACAGTCTAACAGAGACCAGAGGTCCTTCAGTTCAGGAATGATCATATACTCTCTGAGGTGAGACATGCATTACAAGAAACCAAAGCAGGGAACAGAAGACAAGCCAATTTCTTGGCTCTGAGCATGCGCATTAACCACTACTCTCCTAGTCTAGAGCTACTCTCTGCTCAACAAAAGCTCATTTATCTACTGGATCAGGCTGACAAGAAGTCAAACCAAAAAAAAGAGACATCAGCCACAGCACCATCAGAGCCTGCTGACTTGGGCTGCACTTTTCCTCTGGGGACCCCTGAGCACTGGGACAGGACCATGAACAACAGGGCCACACAGAAAGGGAGACAGCAGAAGAGATGAGCCAAAAATTCCAAAGCAGAAAAACCGGGACGTCTCATCAAGACCAGTCTGGCAACTTGGGGAGCTTCCAGCTGTGCTGGGATCAGGAATATCTCAAGGAGAGCCAGCTTGCAGGAGAGCCTGCCTGGTGGCTGTAAATGGGCGAATCTGGTTAATGTCAGTAAGTGGAGCTGAAATCCTTCGCCTTACCCAGGCCATGTTTCGTGTAATAGACCCTGAGTGCTCCATAGCCCGTCCGGGTTTATGTAGTGGGGATATGGCTGTCTGCCTTTTATTGTGTTTCGCTTTGCTTTCCTATTATATAGCACAATAAAAACCCAGCTCCCTCCTCTTGTTAGCCGTTTTCTGCAGTTCTAGGTGCACTGAGAGGTTTTGTGTTTGCTAAGAGAGGGGTAATCTGCTCCCTGGGAGCTGCTTGCCTCTCTGCAGCCCTCCAGCATGCCGGCTGCATTGCAAGTGCACGTACAGCGTGTGGGGCTGGCTGGAGAGCCCATGTCAACAGCTACAGTGGCATCCCTGCTCCTTGGCGGTGGGGTCAAGCACGAAAGGGAAATTCATGGAATTTCCCTTGGATTTTCCCTTTTCCCTGGGAAAAGGGAAATTCATAGTTATCTGGGCACTTTCCACTTGTTCTGTCTGTGCTTCCACTTCCTGGATTAAATGAGGGATGGAGAGCTATGAAAAACAGCAAAGGTGTTCTGGGGTGCATTAAGAGGAGCATCTCCAGCAGGTCGAGGGAGGTGATCTTACCCCTCTAGTCAGCCCTGGTGAGGCCACATCTGGAGCACTGTGTCCAGTTCTGGGCCCCACAGTACAAGAGGGATGTGGAGCTGCTGGAGAGAGTCCAGCGCAGGGCCACGAGGATGATCAGGGGCCTGGAACATCTGCCCTATGAGGAGAGGCTGAGGGAGCTGGGCCTGTTCAGCCTGGAGAAGAGAAGGCTGAGAGGGGATCTGATCAGTGTCTATAAGTACCTCAAGGGAGGCAATGAGGAGGATGGGGCTGGCCTCTTTTCACTGGGGGTCACTGACAGAACCAGAGGAAATGGCCACAAATTGAAGCATAAAAAGTTCCACGGGAACTTAAGGAAGAACTTCTTGACAGTGAGGGTGACAGAGCACTGGAACAGGCTGCCCAGAGAGGTTGTGGAGTCTCCTTCTCTGGAGATCCTCAAGACCCGCTTGGATGCAGTCCTGAGCCACGTGCTTTAGGTGACCCTGCATGTGCACGGGGGTTGGACTAGATGACCTCTAGAGGTCCCTTCCAACCTTAGGCATTCTGTGATTCTATGATTCTAAGATGAATGTCATTATAAACATCACCAGAATGCATAAGGGTTAAGGGCAGAAACGCAGTACTCAGGCAAAAGAAAATCTGGTGCATTTTATTTTGCTGCCTTGGATACAGCTTTTTGCTTATAGATTTTGCTGAGATGGGGGAAACATTTGTGGGGAAACATTTTATGATACTTTTTAAAAGAAAAGTGAAGTTACTTTAACAGTGCAGCAATCCACCAACTTATGATGCTGTTCAGATGGTGGAGGTGAACATGGGCTTTGGGCACCCGATGGCCAAGCCAGACAGGGTTTGCATGGAGGAGGTTACGTGCCAGAAGAGCAATAGTACATCCTTTCCCTTTTGTTTATAAAGATGCATGTGCAGAGAGGGGAGCAAACCCCAGGATGTAGAACATCACGGAGAGAGGTAGCATTGCCCTGTCCAAGGCCAGGCAGAGCTTGGCCTCCCCTGCACTGACTCATAAGATGAAACAGGTTTTTGAGCTTGCAGATGCCTCCTGCCACCTTGGCACATGGGCCTGGGGTCTGTAGCTACCCCCATCTGCGCGCCCTAGAGATCTGCAAAACCTCCAGCTGCAGAGTGAACCAGGTGCAGCAAGGACCGGCATTTCTCTCTAGTGGGACGGTGGAGAAGAAATGGCCTTAAACTCCTTCTCCCATTTGAGGAGGTCACGATTATTACATATTCTATTCCTGGAACATCCCACCTCCTACAGACCTGCATCCAGAAACATTCGTAACCAAGTGGTACCTCCCCTTCCCTTTCGCCCCACTGCCCTGCTAGCTGCACATATGGAAAGCCAGTGTGCAGTTCCTGGCATTTAATTGGGGTAGTTGGTGCTGTTCACTTCTTTTTTTTTCTAAGCCCCACTGTGTTGGAGACAGGTTATTTTCAGAAAAATTTACCTTTTCTTTTTTTTTTTCCCCCAGAATAGAGTCTTCATTTTCCTAGGTGTGAAGCTGGAGAATATGTTCCTAAATAGCAAAAAAGAAAATTTTCCATTTTCCCTTTTTTGTTTTTGAATCTATTTTTTTTATATTAATATCTGGAATCTGAAAACTAAGGATTCATTTTTTTTTGTGGACAATATTAACAAACAAATAGAGCATCTGTCAGCTTCTCTCACAGATTTCTGATTCTCAACAGGTTTCCCTTCATTAGTTTCAGGCATGTGGTTATCTTCCTCGCCCAGTCACATAAAATATCCTGTTCCTAAGCCCTGTAAGTTTGAAATCCCATTAATTATACCAGACATGATCAGTGAGAACATACAGGTTGTTTCTCTTTCCTTGAATGAAGGAGCAATAGCAGATAATGCCAGAGATGTGAGGCGTAACTAAAAACTAACTTAGGAACCAGCAGAGACATTAATGTCTTGCCAACCTGCAGCAAGTCACCTTGCCTTCCCTGATTTGGGGTGCTGAATTGGGCTAAAGCTTTCATACCAGAAATTGATCAGCTAGGAAGGCTGTGAGTTGCAATTTGCAGTCTGTAAAATGTAAAATGATGGACTGAAGGAAAAAACAAGGGATACACATGTTGTTATCTTCCAGAGAAGGGCCAATAGCAAGCTATTAAAATTTGGAAAGTAGAGTTGTTGTGAACAGATTTGCAAAAGTCTTAGCCTCTTATTTGTTAGCAGTCGAAGAAGCAAACAGAAAATTGTGTTTTATTAGGAAAGGAAGGAGAATATCATTGTGCATCACCGGCACGGACCGTGGCAGTCCCACTTCTCAGATTCTGTGCGCAACTTCGACCTCTGTCTCAGAACAGACACAGAGCTGGGAACAGCACAGAGAAAGGTGACAGGGCTGATCAGAGCCATAAAACTACTCTGGACATAAAGTGACTAAATCGGTTAGGTTTCTACAGCTTAGGAAAAAAAATGAATGGAGATGTCTGTAAAAGTCTGACAAGCTAAAAGAAGGTAGCAAATGAAGTATTTTTCTTTGCTGTTGCACACAATGCATGAGCAAAGAAACATCCAAGGAATTCACCAGGGCATAAAATGAACACAGAAAAGGTCCTTTCTTTATCCAATAGGTATTTAAATTTTGGAGGTTGTTGCCAGCAGATCTTGTAGATAAGAGTTTAGATCACTTCCAAAAGTGACTAAACAAATTACCAAAAAAAAAGAAAGAAATGCCATCAAGATGTGCTAAGCACAAAGATACTTTCCTGAGAGGTCTGGGAACAGTGATATGCACCCTATCTCCTTTGCTTCCTGGGAGGAGAGGGCTGGTTCTAACCCTCACTACCCATTTTTGCCATCTTTGGTACTCTGCAAAACAGAGCACTACACAGAGATCCCAGAGTGCAAACAGATGCTAACTGCATCACTCAGAGGAGGAATATGAAGACTTACCAGCTCAGGTCTGATGAAGGTGAGGGTTAACCACCCATCACTGTGCCCAGGAACACAAATCCTCCCTCTCAGCAGTTGTTATTTGCTTGGATGATGTCCAGGCATGAGGTGTTTCATGCCCTGTTGCCTCAGCCTTCAATTACCAGCAGAGCTGGAATTTGCAAGCCCAGGTATGTCAGGGCAAACACAGCCTTAAATTAGATCACTTGAATGACAGTAAGATAGCAAGAAAAGATGCCTCCCAGCTCATCTGGACCACCTAATGCTGGGCTGACACCTTCCTGCTGCCCAGGAACATATAGGCAGATCCATGCAAAGCTGCAAGCAATGCTGCTGGTAAAAGAAAAAAAAAATTGCATTTCTCCCTCCCTAGCCCCCGGTCTCTGCAGTTTGATCAGACTTCCCTTCCTAAGATACCCTGTGGTTGGAGCCATGAAGGCTGAGAGCACCATGGGATGCTTGTGTTTGTACGGAGTGAAGCTTTCCTGTGAAAGGCAATTATTAGGTTGTTCTCAACTGTGACGACAGCCTTGTATTTCTGCTCTCACTTCTGCCTTTCCCATATTTCCAGGAGATAATGATCTCATCTCCTAACTGTTGAAGATCGCTCCTTCTCATCTGCTCTTCCCCTCCCGTCCCCCTCCTCTGTTCATTATGGGAAAGAAATGTTATCGACCAACAATCACTAGATGTCAAAAAACCTTATCACACAATCCAGCTGCCAACATAACCTAAACGTGCTTAGGAAATGTCAGTAAATTACAGGAGAGAGAGAAGAGAATGAGGGAGGAAACATTAGGATCAGCAGTGAACTGCAATTAACTGTTCCTCATTCGGAAGGAGCAGGAAATGTATGAAGGAAAGCGGAGCTAAGGGGTCATTGATCTCAGTAATTGAGGGAAAACAGAGAAATTGATGGTTTATGGTGTTCATCTGGGGGTAGAGCTTGTTTGATGGGCCAAGCTGGGGCAGGAGATGACCCTACTGTTGGACATGGGGCTCAGGACTTACTCTGCTTACTACACAGCTTACTACATATACTAGCAGTATGCTACCAACCTTCCTCTGAAGTATCTTGGCACCTTCCTGGAAAGGGGTTCTCCTCTCATGGCCAGGTCTAGACTGTATTCTTCTATTGACATAAATCTGTGGCCCAGCCTTGTGTCCCAACAGTCTGGATGCCAGGCGGAGCTTGGGGTTGACTTGGTAGCAAGACAGATCTGGATCAATCATCTCTCAGGGCATGTTCAAGAGTGACCTGGACAGGAGCCAAGCCAAACCTGCTCAGTCTGAGTCTGCTGTGTATATCCTTTTTTTTAATTTTATTTTAGGTATTGTCCTGTGGACATATGGGCAGATAAATCAACCCATGATCCTTCTTAGAAGGTCGCAAGGGATACTAAAATCATCGGGGCAGTGAGGCATTTTAGGATGTACTCCTACACAACTCTTCACTGCCTCTTCCCAGAAGACAATATGGGGAAGCCCTTGGAGAATTTCTGCTATAGCCAGAGCATGGCTGGAGACTAGCAGTCACTCTCTTACACCATGGCACTGAAGGTATCCTGCCATGCTGCCTGCTGCTCTGGTGTCAGCTGGGCAGAAGATCAAGTGACTCTATGTTATAGCATTCAGCAGAAGAAGGGACATTTCTTTTTCCCCTTCCTCTCTTTGAATGCACATCCCTTTAGGGATATGACTACATAGAATAGCTTTCTCCAGGCCGCCCTGAATGCCAGGATGTCAGACCTGAATGATCTGGGATTACAAAGGAGAATCAACAAGTCCCTCACTCGCTCCCTCTCTCCGTGGCAGAATCAAGTGACATCTTCACCCTTTGTTTCCCATCACGACTGTCTGTTCCAAAGACTATTTATCTCCAAATATTTTGACTCTTAGACAATGGAAATCCCAGCAAAGACCTGGAGGCTGTCCTACAGACTCATCCAACCCCTCTCCCTCTCCCTCTTCTCTCTCCACCACCTCTTCCTGTATGTGTCATTCCCTATCCAAGCCTACAGGTCCAGGGCACTTAATCTCTCAGCCTTCTACAATGCTCCACCTCCTCAAGATGGAACCTAACCCCTGTTTTCCACCCTATCTCCTTAATTCCTCATCCTACATCTGTCTATCTTATGCCCATACACCCCAAGGTTCCATTCTGCACACTCTATCCTCATACTGTGCAAGGTGCTTTAGAAAATGGGTTAGAACTGGAATGGAAAAATGAGACACTGCATTATCCAGAATCACATCATCCTGACTTAGCTGCTCCACAGGAACAGTCCACCTATGCCTCTTATCCCATGACAGTTGTGAGATGTTTTACGGTTGTTTGTATCCCAAGTAAGAAATTTACTAGTACATTTCCCCAAGCTAAGCACAGGTCCTCAGCTGTGACTTCATTGACTTGCTACAGATACTAGACTCCCATTTGGAAAACATCTCCCTTAGTGTCTTGTTATCTTATCCTGTCCTACAAGCATGGGAACCACTTATCACATTAGGTAGATAACCAGACCTTACTGGTTAACTCCTACTAGATTAAATAATGATTAAATAATTGCAGAATTCACAGGTCTGTTTGTTAGAAAGATCAGTGTCTACTAAAACAGGACCATTGCTTGTCACTGCGGCTTTGCTCAGTTCTCGCTTTGTGCAGCTGAGGCAAGCACCAGGAGGCACTGACCTATGTTCTCTCCATATATTCCCCGCATTGCCTGAAGCTGTTGCCACAGCCCAGAGCCACAAAGCCCAGAGACATTATTCCTCCCACCACCCCTAGGGCTTTCCATGGCTGCACCATCTTGGTCAAGTCCAGCAATCCCTGTAAAACATGCACAATCCAAGTCAGGCTAGAACAGGTCAATAATTTTCCCTAAATATATTAGAGGATAAATGGAGAAATGTTCTTTTTCCATTGGATCCATCCTGTACCCATCACAATGAGGCACAGTCATTTAAGAAGTAGATGTTCACATTTTATTGGCATAGTGAGTGATCTGAAATGATTCAAGAAAGATGTTTGGAAAAAGAGGCTCATGCTCCTTCAGGAGATGATGACATTTCAGTCTTTCTAATTAAGGTCATGTCCCAGGCCAGCAGAACCTGGAAGATATAAATCTCATTTTTCCCTTCTTTGTATTAAATTTATGTTTGTATAGGGTAAAGACCTCATAGTCCTTCATGCCAAATAGACGGTTGGGGTCTTGTAAGCTTTTATCAGTTTCTCTCTCTGTCCTCTTGGGCCAGCTGAAGCTACAGCTCTACACTCCAGACCTGCCTCTTCCTTATGTGCCTGCGAGCACCAGGGAACTAGTGCTAAGCTTGAAACTTCTCTGTTAGGGGTTTCAAATACAGATGGAAAATCCCTGGAGGCAACACTCCAGCTGCAGTTAGCCCTACTCCATTTGTGCCCTCAGGTTGTGCTTGGTGTACTGCAATGAATATTTTGGGATTTGTTTTTCTCAGCTGTGGAAAATTTGGTCAATTTTCTCAGCCACAAGAAGAAGAAATTTTCAGCACCCCAAACCTGGACAGCTTCATCCTTTACTTCACTGAATCAGGGTCCTGGCTCCCAGAAACCTGCCTGCAGCCTGTACTGGGGCTTCTGCTAGGTCCTTCTGCTAGCATCTCTGCAGCAGGAGCGATCTCTCCAGACCAGCAGATATTCTCCTGCCTTGTGTTATCTCTGATGGGTTCCCCAATCAGAACAGCCTCAAATTCTGATGAACCACCTGGTGTGATAGACAAGTTTGACACTCAGACATGGCCCAAAAACCCCTCTGGGCCTCCAGGGTCCTCTTATCTCTCTGTTCCCTCTCATACTTTGGTTCATTGCATCAATGGAGGGAGCAGGGCACCAAGTCCTTGAGTATCAACCATCTTCTCCCAACTGCTCTCACCAAACGGCCTTCCCTGCCCTGTGCAATTACAAAGGTGTCACTGTTCATTTGACCATGCCAGCCACGTGACAAACTCGTGTAAACCTCCGGGGAATGGAAAGTCAAGACAATTTAAGAGAGAAAATAGAAACTTCCACTTGTGTTTTTCCCATCTGCTCTGCTGGAGCGATGGGAGGGTGGAAAGAGAAGAAGTGCACAACGTGGCTGAAATACATCAAGCCCAGAAGCTTCATTAACCGTACTCAAGAGTTATTATTCAGATCTTCCTGGTGCTGCAAAGCAGCTTTTAGTTGGCTGAAAGCTTTTAAATACAGAACTGCTGGATGTGGGCCAAACTGTGTGACTGTGATGCTATCCATGACCTCTTTCAGGCTCCCTGGACTTTTTACCTTCGAGGTGTTCCAGCTGACCTGTAAAATCAATACACTGGGATTATATATTTAACTGAGTGCTTGTCTTGGCCCAAGGCCTCTGAGACATAGATCACTGCACTTCTGGAAAAGACAACAGGGAGACAAGAATGAAAAGGTTGTAAACATCAGCACAAGTGAGGAATAACCTAGCTTTATTGAGTAGAAATGGTATAATGTCTGTTCCTGCTGCAGAAGCAATCATACACTAATGATGCACAGCCTGAAAGATCCAATAATGCCTTTTCACGTCACAGATATCCTGATGTTTGGTCAGTCTCCTGGCAGTGGAAGATTCAATATCCACCTCTTCTATGATTCAGTCCTGTTTTCTTGTGAAGCAGATACATGTGAGACAGGTTCTTCAGATTTGCCTGTCTCAATTTTTCTTCTAGCGGTTGCCCTGCTTTGGATAAACCATTTGATATTTACCTTCCCTCTCTCTAAGGCTCTCTGTACTTGGATAATACAGTGCTTGCTTGGCCAGGAGTAGCCTGGTACTGAAATCTCTAAAAATCTGTAAAATCTGTAAAATCTGTGAAATCTGTAAAAAGGGAATCAATCCACAGCACTTCTGTTTAACATTTGCAAATCTTCAGTAGTATAGGGTGAATGGGGGAGATGGCAGGTGTACTCTTTTCTACAGAATATGCAAGGCTTTAGAAACCCATTTGCTCTCTAAATTGGTAGAGCTGCTGTGATTCCAGTTAAGACGAGGCTGAGAACTCTGTAGCAATGAGAACTGCCACGGAGCACCTGGAGAGCGTAATAGCACCTCTGCAAAGACAACCATGGTGTCTACATGTGCCTGTTCTCATTTTGTATCGATTTCTGCTGTTTCATCAGCACCCAGATGAGATCCAGCCCTCAGACAATGAGGGGCAGCTTTTGTTCTGCATCTCTATCCCCATCTGTCCAGACTTACAGTCTGTCTTAAGATGAAAAGCAATAAGAAGGAGGGTTACACAAGGAGTGGGGTGGCTCAGCATGGCCGCACATCCTTTTGCTGAAGGCAGTTTGGGAAGTGAATGCTTTCAGAAGCTCACTTTTGGGTACATACCTCCAACCTTGTCTTTCTCCAGCACAGAAAGCCACAATTCTCAGTCTTCATTGATGCACAGAGCCGCTCAGCTAACTGAAAGTACAGAGAATAAAGCTTTTCTTTTTTATTGGCCATCTATTAGCATTTTTAATTTGCTACATGAGGTAAGTTTCAAAAGGTGCCAGAGAGCAGCTTAAGAAATTAGCTAGTCTTAGCATTTTCTCTTCTTTCTGCCTGACTTAGGTCCTCAAAGCTTTAATTAAAACTAAGGAGTACTTCCAGAGTGATACACTGCAGACAAGCCATGGCAAGGCAAGTTGGAGTCCTCTGTAGTGTCCCAGGACTTTACAGCATTCTTCTTTTTCAGGGACCTCTGATGGGAATGAAGAGGCTGCAGGTTGGCAATAGGGAGCAGGAGGGAAGTGAGGAAGGTTCCGTGTACTGGCTGTCCCATGGGCAGCCCAGGGTGCAGGAAAGGCTGGCAACAGATACAGGAGGAGCTTTCCCTACTCTCTGCCGATGAAGCAAACATCTCACTTCTGTGAACCACCTACCTCAGGGCTGCCCCACTTCCTGCCTTGTCTCCAAGGGCTCTACTGAGAGGAGGGGAAGGAGTCGGGAGTGCTGCTTGGTTGGGCTGTAGGAAAGACACGATGGTCATGTCATCCCTTCCTAGCTGTAGGAGGGGGTTTGTGAGCTGAGAAGGGTCGCATCCCCAGAAGGTGTTGCAGAAAATGCTGCTGAATTCAGAGCTGAGTGAGAAAGACTCTTGTTTTCCTAGAGAGGCAGGCAAGCATCATGCTCTTTGTGTTCGACCCCAGGCATGAGAGTGCTGGGGTCTTTCTCCTCTTCCCTGACACTTGTGAGTAGATACATAGATATCAGTAAATTTTCCCACTCACCACTCATTAGAATCATAGAATCATAGAATGGTTGAGGTTGGAAGGGACCTCTAGAGGTCATCTAGTCCAACCCCCCTGCACACGCAGGGCCACCTAGAGCACGTGGCACAGGACTGCATCCAAGCAGGTCTTGAAGATCTCCAGAGGAAAAGACTCCACAACCTCTCTGGGCAGCCTGTTCCAGTGCTCTGTCACCCTCACTGTCACCACTGTCACCCTCACCCTCATTACTGGGAGATATTTCTCCTCCTCGTGACCCCATCATCCTCTTTACCACTGAGTAACAGAAGCTTTTCTGGCAGCATAACCTGATACCTTCGGGATATCTGGAGGTTACCTAGAGGGAAGGGGCTTAGAACAGCTCTTCACATGCATGCTGTCATGATACAATGTTGGGGTGGAATTCCTATGAGTTGGATCATTCAAGATTAAGAGCTAGAGTGGAAGAAAGGAAGATGGAGGAGAGGGAGAAGGAGGAGAAGAAGGAGGAGAAGAGGAGGAGAAGAAGGAGGAGAGGAGAGGAGAGGAGAGGAGAGGAGAGGAGAGGAAAGATTACTTGTTTATATTCCTCCTTACCTTCAGCACCTTCCTAGCTTCTCCTCTCATTCTTGTAGGTCAAATGCAATGCCCAGACCAGCCTTCTGTGCAGAGACAGAAAAAAAAAAAGTGCAAGGAGACTGGAGAAGGGACATGTCCTTCAGCAGCCAGCAGAGAGGTTCCAGAGATCTGTAGTCCTGCCAGAGAGAACAACAACAGGTTTGCCTGATGCTTGTCTTAGCATTTGTGTTGGAGAATAAAAATGTATCTTGGAAAAGGGTTGGATGTGGAAGCAAATGGTGGATGAGCTGGGGACAGAAGAGAGACCAGCTGTGTTATGCAGAATCAAGCAGCCGTGCACAGATGGAACGCTATCCTGCAAAGAGAAAACAGTTTCCTCACAGGAAAGGAAGTTTTGGATCCCTTTGCTGCAGATGATTCCACCTGTTGACAGCCAAGAGCAGAATATGGCTGGAACTGCTTACAGTTCCAGCTTACAGGCTCTGGACGGATACTGTCCCTACCAGAGGTCTGTTTGGCAATTGCTGCCAGAACAAGTATCATAAGCGAGGTCAGGGTAATCCTGGGGGCCATCACGCTCTGGGACTGTTTGCTCGAGTTGTAGTCAAAGCAGCATCTTCAGTTTGTTTGCAGTGAAAGCCTCCAGGGCCAAGCTCTTCAGTCGGTGTCCTGCCCAAAACCTCTTCCCTAACTGCTTCCACAGCTCAGGAGTTTGACTCTAACGATTAAGGAAACTAATTTCATCTTACTCCCTTGCTGCTTGTTTGGCACTGGTTGGCAGTGACCACAGCATGTCAGGCCTAAATTTTGTCCCATTTCACATGGGGCTCACCATGACTAAAATGACCAGTGTCCTTCGGTGCAACTGGAGCGTCTTCTCAGTGTTGGACAAATGTGATTCATCCAGAACCACAGTTCAAAATTGCCACCAGTTGGAGACTCTCCTTCTGTCTCATCTTATGCCAGGCTTTCACTCAGCTTTTCTCTTGCGTCTACACATAATAAATGAACAGAACCTCTCTTCTTACACCAGGTCTGCACAGATACATCCCAAAATCTAGTCAAAAAGGTGTTGACTTCTTTCTGTCTCCATGCTAGCAGCATATGAGAGGTACATCAGAAAAAAAAAAAAAAAAAAAAAACCTCCAAGGTGTCTCCCTACCATGTAGACACGAGCAGGCAGAAGTAGGTCTGCAAGACTGTGACTGGTTCTATCATTTGAGATGGAGTAGCCTTGCAGGGAGCAGGAACATCTACATAACTTGTTCAACTGGGGGCTGTGCTGCATGGAGCTGGCTACCATCTGTTCTTCCCTACCAACTGCTCATCCCTCTGACATCCATAGGGTTCTTGTTAACACAGCTCTCTGCTGATCGAACCCTGCCATCATGCTGGGTTCCCCTTTCTTCTTCCTCCAACTCTGGGGAGTTTCCAGAGTGTTACTTCATCCCGATTTTAATTAACACAGGGGAGAAAATGAAAACAGTTCTTAGCTGATTGTGTCAGGGGAGGAGACCTAATAAACCCCAGAAGAGGTGGAGTGATTGCAGAAATCGGGGAAATAAAACCAGAAAACTGCTCTTGGGCTCTGCAGGCAGTTAATATTCAGCTGGAATGCCGCGTTGTTGCAGACAATGCATTAACATCAAAGCAGCTAGGTCAGCGGTTTTAGTTAAGTGATATATTTTGTATTATATTTTTATTGTGTGTTTTTTACACCGTATTTTTATTTTTATGTTTTCATGTTTGAGATTTTGCAAGAATTTAGTGCTGCTGGAAAGTACTGTATCGACAGCCCTGGAGATTGAAGATCTTTGTCTATATCCAGTGAACACAGCATGTCAGCTGCCTGCAGGCACCGTGCTGGCTCTCTGCATCAATCCCACTCTCAGGGATCACCTGTAGACATGACAGAGCAGTACCATCTTTCCTTGACACTTTCAGTGGAAGAGGACAAGATTTTGTGGGGTCCCATGCCTGGGCTTGGATAAGACACTCAAAAGACCAAATTCCTAAGGGTCTTTATACATCTGTATCCCACCATTCCAAAGCGAATTGGGCAAGTCTAGCTGGATTTCAGTGATGCATGACAAGGATGCTTCAAGCAGGATGGCTAGCTTGCGGCCTGAAAGTCTGAAGTCCCCTCTGTGTAACAGGGTTTAGAAAATCCTGCCTGGTGGGGCTCTGTGGAAGCTTTGGTCCCTCTCCTACAGGACAGAGGTCTGTGCAAGATAGAGCTGAAACTGAGTCCTGCCTGGGTGGTAGGTTAGAGGCTGAGTGAGGTCCCTTGTCTCCTCTGGCAGTAGCAAAGGTGTGGGGTGAGGAAGGCCAGCTGGTGCCCACCCCATGTCCCTGCTCTCCACGAGCTGCTCCTCTCCTCCCCCAGCACACTGCCTTCCCCTGCACTCATAAAAAGCTGAATTGATGGGCGAGAGGAGGATTAACCTTTTGCCACCTGTGTAGGCTGCTGCGTACAAATACCTCTCTCCAAAGCATCAAGTAATAAATGAGTCTTCATCTTTGTCAAACACCTTGGAGTCCATTTGCCATGTCTCCCCAAAGGCAGCACAGCGGGGCGAGGTAGTGTGTGAAATACAGGAGGACTATAAATCTCTCCAACACTGTATGGGCATTTTACAGCTTGCAGTTTTCACTGAGAAGTGGCTGTAAATAATGGAGGGGGAAATCTGCCACCTGTCTCTAGGGGAGGATTTATTTGGGTCTAAGTGCTATAGATCTTCATATGTATGCTGCTGCTGTAAATAAGCAAAGTTTAAGCGGTGACCAGGATCTGTGTTTCTCTTGCACTCTTTCACTCCACTGTTTCACCTGCTTGTTCCTCTCACCATTTTCCCCAGTGTTACAGGCTACAGCTCACTTAGGTGTGGGCATGTGCCTGGACAGTCACTTGAGGGGAAAGGAATTGGATTGCTCTGACTGATTTTGTATTTTGCTTTCACATTCAGTCCATGCAGAGGATTTAAGGGGAAGAAAACAAAGCTGATAGTTAAGATTCAGGACTTACTGTGGTGTACTCTTCAAATGCTCTTTTTGAGCTCTCGGTTCAGATTTTCAATGGTGCTTTTATTCTTGCGCAGAAGTCTATGGCTTGCTCCAGTCTTTGCAAGTCGCAGAGGCCAGGGAAGTGCTGAGAGTATCTGGAGAGGAGCTAACTCTGAAGACCTCTACAGGTATCAAGGCCTGGCAGTCACAAGAGTGTAGGATAACGTTCATGGGCTGCAGCATGTACCCTGGTCCCATGGCAAAGAGGCTTTGAAAGGGGCTGGCACTGTCAGGGTGTGACAGGCTGACTCAGGAATAGGACACATCCATTAAGCACGGCACCAAGGTGCCAGGTTTGTGCAGCTTCACTTGTGAGGACAGTGATGGCCCTAGCAGACCATCAGAACACCAACCACAGTACTTGGTCACCACCACCAGTACCTCACAGTCCAGCTGGTTGTTGCCACCTTCAGCCAAGATCCAGACAACCTATTCTTAAGCTATTTTTATGAGTAGATAAGTACATTTTGGACACGCCTTTCTACAGAATGCAAGAGGTTGCCCCTGGAATGGGGACGTTGCACTGAAGGATGGAAGATGGGCTTCACCGTTGCTGTCATTTGCTGGCATTATTGCAAGGAATCCACTGGCTCTAAGGTGCCAAACACCGCCAATCCAGAAGCATTCTCCTTCCAACCCTGGCTCCACACATTTCTCCAGAAACTTCCCAAGCCTCTCTCACCTCTCAGAAGAGGAAACACCAACGCAAAGCCAGAGTTTCCCCAGGGCCCCATCTGATCCATTTCCAGTTCTTGACAAACTGGGGGAAAATAAAATATACATATGTATATTTTTTATTTAAAAAAAATCCTTGAAATCATAAAAGTAACAAGACAGTCACCTGCCATGGCATGGAGTAAGAGCAGCTCGTAGCTCTGTCTGCTTGGCACCGTGCACATCTGAAACGAAAAAGCAGACCCCGTTCAAAGCTGCTTGTAGCAATCTCTGCGATGCAACAAGGAGCACTGCCCTTCCCTTGCCCTTCAGTATCTTTATAAATTCTACCCTCCCTTCCTGCCTGCTCAGTATGTTATAGAAATCAGAGAAGAAACAAAGAGAGGAGGACAACCAGACCTGGCCTGCCTTGACAAAGGGCTCTACAGCTTCTTCAGGAGATCCCCGCAGCGCGATTAGCATCTCTTTACAGCAACATCATCTCTCCTTCCTTTGTGTCCCTAGAGGAAGATGAAATTGTCACCAAGCGCCGGAGAATGGAGCCTGATGAATACTGAGCAGACGCTCAACCGTGGGCTGCATTGAACTGGTCCCAGCCGGGGACCCACTGGCGACTGCTCTTAATTAGAGTTTTCAGAAGCAATCACAGTGTGTTGGAGGAAGCCCATGCTGAGAAAAGGGAATATCAGAGGCTAGAGCTGCGAGGGGAGCACAAGCAAACAGGGCTGGTGTTAATTAGGGAAGCAGCCACACAGCCCAAGGTGCAGGCGCGCTCCCTGCACCTCTTCACGCAGCAGGAGCTGTTCCAGGATTCAGAGAGAGCACGAGGCTCCCGCAGCTCTTCCCTGCATTCCCCAGGGGTGCAGGGGCAGCGTGCATGACTGCCTGCATGGGATGACAGCCCCAGACACAGGTGAGGGGCACACGGATCCCGCCAAGCTCGCACTCCACATGTTGCTCCCGTGGGAATTGGAATGGGGGCTGCATGTCTGCAGAGGATCTGCTTGTCTCCTTCGGCTGTCTGATGCTTCCTGCCATTATGTCCCAAGAACCAGAAAACACCTTTCAAGGAAGTGGAGAGAATTGCCATTCTTCTCTCTTTTTTTTTTTTTTTTTTTTTCCAATTTTTTCATCTTTTTAACCAGCCACGGTCAAAAAAACATGTATTAAACAAGGTTGATCTTCATATGAGGATTTCGTAAAATGCTGTTATTGTGCTGAAATTTGCAGTCAATTTGCAGTCAGTTTGGACTCTGTCTTACCCTTCCCAGTGACTTCTCACACTGATGTTTTCTTTAGTGACTCTTTGTCTTCTGCATAAGATTCCATGGGCAATGGAAGCAAAAAGGTTCAATTATTGCAGGGTTCCTCTTTGGGACCCCTGAAATTACACTGGTTTAAATTGCTGCCCAGCAACCAGGAGCTAAATTACACTGTTTGAGCACTTGTGGCAATTGCTATTTCTCCATTCACATGCCAGGAGCTGATGGGACCAGATAAAGGGAACTTCATGGAAAGAGAGTGGGAGATGCGTGGGAGAGCCACAGGCTGCCTTGGTAACAGCTCCCAGCCCCATCATTCTCTCACCAGGAGTGGCCTTGAAGGCTGTTTCTTAGCTGTGTAACGTGAATTACACACTGTTAGGAGTCCATCAGAGGTAACTGGGTTTGGACGTGGCCTCAAAAGAATATGAAGTTTAGTGAGGCTTGGCCATCTTTCATGGGTGAGGAGATGCCCCTCCAGTTGGGATGTCCATCTGTGAAGATCACATAGACTCAGCATCCTGAAGCTGCCTGATGGTGCCTTAGTTTACCAGAAAATGCTGCTTTTGTCTGGTCTCTGTGACTGCAGATTCAGTTTCTGCCTGTATCTATAAACACATTGTATGCGTCTTGTGTAGCGTGCTGGTCTGGGACTTCCTAGTACTGTTGGATGTGCATCTTAGGCATTCCTGGTGGGAACCAACTGATAAGCAACATGTGAGGTGGCAAACGAACCTGGGCCTCAGAGCAGGGCTGTTCCTGGACACAGGAACTCAGCCAAACCTTTTTACTGTCAACTTGCTTATGGTGGAACACCCTTCCTTGCCCAAGGCTGTTACCTCTCCATAACCTGGCAGATGTTGCTCATGTTCATGCCCTGGCCATGCAGGTCGGTGATATCTCAACGTGCTTTACTTTCACAACTTCCCCCCATTTGGACAGAACAGCTCCTGCTGTCACAGCACTGATAGGATGGTATGAGCTGGCTTTTCAACTTCTTTCTTCAACTCTTTCTGAGCTAAAATATATTGAAAAAAGTGCTCAAATATTTTTTCCAGCTGCAGTTTATTCTTTTGCTCATAAAACCATATTTATCTGGAAAAAAAAAAAAAGAAAAAAAAAGTTAAACCTCCCAAATGCTTGAAACACAATAACGTGGGTCTGGCAGGGACTCCCAGACTTACCAAACTCAATCCCTGCTGTTGCAGCAGCACATCACAACACCCATTCGGAGTGGGAGTCAGCTCTCTTAAAAGCTATTTGGATTTTTGCCCCTTATGGCTCCTACTGGGCGGCAGTTCCAACACCTGATAACTTTAATGTTTTGGAGCCCTCATCTGATTCCCAGCCTAGTTTATTCATGGCCAGTTTATATCCATTTGTTCGTATGCCAGCACTGTCCTTCGGCTAAGAGATCTCTGCTACTTCTGTAGTGCTAACTGCTCGGATGTATTTATAGAAAACCCTTCCACCACTCCAGGCTCTGTAATACACCACGGCTTTCCTGACCACCCTGCTCTGGAGGATGTGCTCTGCTGATTCACCCCACACTTTGCCTCCTTCAGTCCTCGCGCCAGTGCAGACTCATCTTCAGCCTCCTCCTATCCCTGATGGAAAGGTGCCTGGAGCCTGCAAAAGATCAAAAAGTTTTTTTTTTTTTCCCAAGGAATTGGGAAGATACAGCAAAAAAGCTAAGGGCTTTCCTGGCTTTACGCGTTGTGTGGTCAAGAATCCCCTCTTCTCCTCCCTACACCCCAGCAATGAAGGCCACCTCATGCCACCTGGCAAGTCCTTTCTGCAGAAGTGCTAGACCCAAGGTCACCCCAGTCACCAGGGCTTGGTCCTAAGTTCATGGTTCAGTCCTAAGAGAAATCCCATCCCTCTCCTGGGCCTGTTCCCCTCCCAGTGAGACACTGGAAGGAGCAACAGTCTCCCACCGAGCATCTCTGTAAAACCCAACACAAAAACATCTCCAAGAATAGCAGCAGCTTCCGGCAATAGATACGGCTTGAGAAGCAGGAGAAAGAGGAACTGAAAATTATGGGAAAATATGCAAATCTTTTCAGTAAATAATTCACATGAATTGTCACATATGAAGGGAAAAAAAATACTTGGCAGCTGTGTATATCCTTTCTCCATCAAAGCAGCACTGTACTGGCAGCTGCCATCCTACTTCATCTCCAGGTTTTTCCCTCTTTCTGCTCTGCAAACTCCTACCTCCCTTTTTTGCTCCACTGCCTAAAACTGGGATGCCCAGAGCGTGACATCTTCCCTCCTCTCCCTGACTTTCTGTTTTACATCCTTCCTTATTTTGCTTCTGTCTTCCAACCTTGGCAAGCTGGGTCTCAGGATTACCTTGAAATTAGATCCTCATATAATTTGGCCTCTCCTGCATCAGCAAGGAGGAGATGTAAAGCCAGTGTCCTGCTGCTTATTTCTGCAACACTCTCCTTTAGTGGGTATCTAATAATTTTGCCAGGACAAAATTCCTTTTTAGCTGTACCTGATGGGAAATCTCCCCTTGGCTACAACTGAGGCTCACCCTGCTCCTACCCTGCTGTGCCCCATCACTTCTAGGAGGGCTATTTGGAATAGATGGGTAGGGTAATGCTCTAGCCAAAATGTCACCCTTTCCTTGAAGTAAAAAAATGTTCTACTGACAAATACTGAGCAAATACTGACTTTGGAAACAAAGTGTTTAAGCTAGATAAGGGGGAAAAAAGAACAGAGGTGTGGAAGCCACTGAGCTCTCATCTCTTGTCTGTGGGCATCTGAAGGAGATTCTGCTTAACCACCCCATGCAAATGGTTTACACTTATCTTCAGGTAGCTGAGGTCCAGCTTCCCAGAAGGGGACACACTTGTTTTAAATGCCTGTGCCCACTTTCTCCTGCTCCAGTTGGAGGTTTCCTACAGAAAACTTCTCTCCAGCAAGGCCTGTGTTTGCATCTGGATCTTTTATCTTGGAGCTGTTTCCTCTTGACAGTGTCTCCACATAGTACCCACGTGGAGGATGGGAGTCTGGCAAAACAGGAGCCTGGCACGGAGCTGTGAACATTTTTGAGATGGGAAGAAGGCAAAAAAAGAAAGAAAACAAACAAAATGTCTCTTCCAGATTGAGCTAAAACAAGAATAATAATCCTTCAAGACTGGTTTGGCACAATCAAAGTATTTCACTCCTGTCATTTCAGGCTGCTCTGCTGTTGTCTCAAACATTTCTGTTACTCTGGGGCTGTGTTTCTAAGTGAGCACTGAAAGAAGTCAGAGGCCCTTAGTTTTACAATCCTGAAAGGTATCGGGAACAATTACTTTCTTGAGTTGGGATATGCATCAAACCTAACCTTTCCCAAAGCTAGTTTTGGTTTTGAGAAATCAGATTTTTTTCTTTTTTTTCTTTCTTTCTTTCTTTTTTCTTTTTTTTTTTTTGGATGAGAGGAAAAATCATAAAAGGGTTCCTGAACATCTCCGTGCTGATCCCCTTGAGCCAGAGGATTTCACGGTGCTGTTTCCTTTCTTCCAGCTGTGAAAGGCAACCATGGGTAATGAAATGGATAAGCAAAATAAGAAACAGCTCTGGGATCAGATACCTCTTGGCTGGGCCACTCCAAGCATGCCAGATTTGTTTCTTTACAAGGCCCCGCATAGCCGGTCTATTCCTCTGCTGGCACCTGGCTCCAACAATATGTTATTTTCATCCTCAGATCACCAAAGCATCGATAACCTCGTGGGGAATTGAGATGGATCTCTGGGTAGCAAAGCTTCCTTCACTCTCAGCAGGCATTTTCCCATCTGCCTGCTTCCCTGACAGTTATGATGGCAAAGCCCAAAGTGAAAAGGCTCAGTCACTTCTTCCTCTTTTTTTTTTTTTTTGTGCTGTTTATAATTTTTACTGAGAAAAGGAAGACACGCTCCATAAATCAGCCTGCAAGTTGGAGAGTCACACTGCAGAGTAGGCAGCGGCATGAGGCGCCAGCTGCTCTTTGCAGATGACAAAGCTGTAAATACGGAGCTGGCTTTAGGAGGCAACATCCAGGCTGTGACATTATGTGCCTTAGTGCCCCCCAACAAGTATTTCACTGCGGGGTTCTCCAAATTATTTCACTAGTCCCGCAGGGAAAGGTTGCAAGGCCCACGGCACCGGCAGCCGCACGCTTGGCTCTACAGTGGCTGGAAACTCACTCAGACCTTTCTGAAGGTCACAGCAGTCAAATATCACGCCTGGACTCATTCAATATGCAGCAGGGAGCAGGAACGGGCTCCACTCCGCTTTTGCAGGACCTTGAGTTTTTTGATGCAAGGCCACATGCAAATCACTGCCCAAGGATGTGTTTGTCATATAATTAATATTAGCTCCCACCCCGGAGCACACTTCTGTCAACACAGAATAAATATTCGCCGTCAGATGGAGGGATGGGGAGATCAGGACTTTAAGCACTTGGATAGCTCTGCTGCTAACCATCAAGGAACATTTCCCCCGGTGTTTCAAGAAAACCAATGATCTAGAAAATCGCTCATTTTTTGTTTCAAGACATTTTGTTAGTGGCCTTTTTTATTTCTTTTTTTTTTTTTTTCTTTTTTTTTTTATGCTATAACCCAATTTTCCCTTTGGAAGTGGTCTCTCCCTTTCCCAGGTGGCGGATGAAAGCCTGTTGTCCTGAAATTTCCAGCACACTTATGGAAATGCAGAGGAGCAGAGAGGCTCAGAGCAACTCTGGCTCTGTACCCAGATACAGGCGCAATGTTACAGCGGGGAACAAATCCCTTTTATTTTATTTTATATATATATTTGGTAGTGGGGAGAGAAATGGTTTATTCACAGGAAAATGCATTTGGGAAAAGGGGGTAATGAATTTGAGGTGGAACTTGGCAAGCGTTTCCAGGCTAAAGAGGGGCTGTTCAATCACTCTTCCTCGCAGAGAAGTCTGAACGTTTGGTTTCAGTATTTTCCAAATGAGACATCTCCATTTCTTTAGCGATGCTGTCATGTTTCTCAGTCTGATGATGTGTCGAAGGGGCTTAGCAGGGGACCTCAGTAACAAGCTGAAATGTTCTGGCGCAGCCTTCACTCGCAGTGCCTGGGGTTTAGCACTCTCTGATCAGGAGAAATGCTGCATTAGCCAAAGGCTGTCAAGGAAATCTCTGTGTCCCGGCACTCCTCCATCCACACAACATTGGACACCGTCTGGGCCTGAACCTGGAGCCCTGGGCTGGACAACCAAAGGGACCTCAAGGAGCCAGCATGAACACCGCAAGATACAGCCATGCGCAGGCTATTGCACTGCAAGCCAAGACTGGGGCGGGCAAGATTTGCTCTGTGGGGACCCCCTGTCCCCAGCTTCTCCCCTTTCCGAGACCTGGGTTGTAGTTGCTTTCCGTGCCTCTTAGGAACTGTTTTCTGACTAGGCAAAGCGCAGAATATTTTGCTGGTGCTCAAGCAGAGGCTGCCGAAATAGTGCAGACAGAAAAGTTCCCCTTAAAAAATCCCCAGGCAAAAATAATAAAAAAAAGATTATGCAAATACTTCAGAGAAGATGAAAAATTAAGCATTCCAAAATAGCAAATAATTCAGTCTTCTCAGTCTACTTTTCCTCTTCCCTTGCCTCTATGAGATCTGAAATTACCTTTTACCACCTGCTTTGCTGAATTGTCCTTGCATCTTCACCCAGAACACTCCACCCTTCCCAGGGACATCTGCTCCCCACGTTGCAGCAGACACAACTCTTTCTGCCCGCTTTCCTCCAGGACAGGCTTCTGCTCGGGTACAACCTCTGTGCATATGTATACGGGAGATGTCGGGTGTTCTGCATCATTTTGGAGAGTGCAGGTCAGCTTCAATCCATGTGACAGCAGAGAGGGAAAAGGTGAGGGAGGATCCTCTGGGGTTTTGCAGTCTGGGAAGAGGAGAGAAATCCTTTTAATGTTCCCATTGATAGAAAAGCCCCGGTGTTTGCTCCCGCTTAGCAGCCACGCAGCTGCAGCTGCAAGCCCCGGTGCCTGCAGCATGCGTGGACGTGCGTGGTGGGCTGCCCCACTGAAGCACAGGGCTGATGTTATCCCACGTTGAGCTTGCAGAAGCTGAGGATGACGAAGGACAGCTGGAAGCTGCCGTTCTGCAGAAAGGAGATGACGTCCTGGGTACCAGCGCAATGCCCAAGCGCAGGGTGCACTACGCACCAGCTGATCCCAGTCTCGCTCCCTTTGCTCTCCGAGCACTACATGCAGTTTCGGCATAAGCTCTTCTGTCGCAGCTGCTGCTTTCCTTGCGTGGATTGTCAGTACCAGCGGGTGGGAGAAAGCAGCTGTTTCGCTCTTGGCTGAGGTTTCTGACCCCCCTTCAGCTGAACAGATGCTTCTGGCTCAGCCTCCGCTGCCTACCCCGGGGCTACGGCACCCGGTGTTGTGGTGGCCCATATGCCGCGCAGCGGCTCGCCACGGCCGGGCTGCCCCTTCGCCTCCTCCCTGCGTGCGCCTTCACACAGCGAGGGCTGCGCTTAACCCGAGCAGCATCATTTGGAAAAGCTGCCACAAGCAACACATCCACCACACCACTGCTCTCCTACAGGAAGGAGGGTAAGAGCAGAGGGACAAGAACTTTATGCCAAAGATTAGGCAGGAATGCACTCGCAGGCAGATGTATTTGGCTACTCAGTGCTCTCTGAAGGAAAGTGTCAGAGCTGTTGTTTAAATGATTTAAGGACAGGTTTTTAAGGTAGTTTCTCACGGCACATAGCGGAGGCGACAGAAAAGCAACCCCCTGTCGCTGCCTCTTTGTGAAGCCACATGATGAACCTAGTGAGAGAACTCACCCAGGCTTGAAAACAAGCTGCCTGTACTTGTATCTGTACAGAAATACGGAAATACCTATATAAATGCATTTATAGATTTAAGCCAGATGTAAGCCCTTATCCAGTTCACTGGCCTAATAGCCAGTTGTGCAAACATGACTGGGCTGGGAAAATGGTGCAGGGAGAGAGGAAAGAGGTGCTGGAGGCGGCAGAGATGGCCCACGGCACTGTCAGGAGAAACGTTCGTGCCTGGCACCCTGGCTCACTCCCTGTGCATCCCAGGACATCCGCGTTACAGGTCACTTTGTGTTCTCAATGTTGTTTGCAGCTGGAGTCCCATGAAAAACCTCGACCTGTTTGCTTTGTTTATAGCCCTTGTGATTTCACGGCTGAGCTAGAAAATGTGAACCCCACAGACTGAAAGGCCAACAGACAAATCGATAGACCCAACACTTGCTCAAAGCCTCTTCATCTGGGGGGCTTTATCCCATGGTTTCCAAATACCGAGGACGGGTCTCATAAAGGGCAGAGGCGCCGAGGAGGGCTGGACTGGAGGCGGCTCTCGACTTGCTGCTGTTGACACAAGATGCTGGGGTCCATATGAGCAGCAATTAGCATGCACGGAGCTTGTCAGCCTCCAGTGAACCTGCCGATCGTCCTGAGCTGTGGTTCCTGTCCCAAGTTTTTCATGATGCTCAATTTCTCCTGCCTGCTGCACACATTGGAGTTTTAGGGAAGAATAAGAAGAGGAAAGAAGGAAGGTTAGAGAACCTCCTTGCTATGCCTCCCTTTGAGTGCTAGCAAAGATTAAATTGATTAAAAGCATCTTTGGCACTGCCTTTGTGTCCACCTTACCTGCAGAGGCTCAATTTGACTCCATTAAACGCTTCATTGGCCTTTGCCACTCTATATTGTTTCTCAGTCCCCTCTGCTGTTTTTTATGAGAGACCAGGCCACTGAAAGTGTGTGAAAACTCGGCTGTCAACTGGCCAGCGTGGAAGCAGGGGGGAAGTTTACGGCTTGCAAATTCTTCAAGAGCGGTGTGCTCCTGCATCTGTTTCACGTCAGCACACAGCGACCTGCCAGCCTCGATCAAAGCGTCGCAGAGCCCCGCTTCACAGGCAGCCTCGTGGGGCCGTGGGGATAACGCGGGGGCTGAATTAAGTGGGAAATGCACTTAGGGAAATGCATGCCAGGTGCAGACGGGAGCCTCAGGCGTGGAGCATCCCTCGCGCTCGTGCTGGCTGCAGCACAGTTGCGTCCTTGCAGGAGGTGCTCCGCAGAGCTGACTTGTGCCACCACAAGCCAAGGCAGGTCTCCTGCTTCCAGACTCCCAGGCGAGCATCACGCATGGAGCTGCTCCGTGCATATGCACGCTGCCCTACAGCTGGCTCACAGCTCTCAGAAATACTGATGTGCCCTAAGTCACCAGAAAAGTGATGCAGCCAGCACCTGCAGTAGCTTGGCAGAAGCAGCAGTGCTGCAGCAGTGGTGGTAGAAGCTCAGGGCTTTCAAGGAGGGCTTGGGGCTCTGTTGCTGTCACAGGATGTAGAAGAAATGTAATCTGCTGCCACAACATCTCCTCAAACAGCGACATTTATACGGCGGCCACCAGTTTGCTGATTTCCAGCCCACAGACAGATGCAGAGACCCCTGGGCAGAACCAGAGCGCAGGTGCTGGGACAGCCTCCTGGCCCAGCTGGGCCTCGGCAGAGGCTGCATGATATACAGTCACAGGCAGCCTTGCACTGCCGTACATTTGTGATATGCAATGGTGCAGCCTGCCCACTGCTTGTTCCCAACAGCACCAAGGTACAAAACTTCAGTCCTGTTCTCCCAGACTTGGGAAGAGAAAATGTCGCACTGACTTCAACTTCAGTGATTAATAGGGAAGAAATCTCAGTGCGCTGAACGAGAGCGATGGGAATGTGACGGGAGGCTTTGCTACGTAATTAAAACCAGTGCACTGAGGATCAGAAATCACAGCGCTGCCTCCTGGCCTGGGTGGCTTCTGGTCTCCCCTGGCCAACGGCTTTAATCCAGGTTATCCTCCCATTGCTGTTGCTTGCTCCTCTACCCTGCAAAGTTCATGGCTTTCTGCATTTTCTGGCTGTGCCCTGGAGCACTGCCGCCCTCACTGCTCTCAGCTGATGGGACCTGTCCGTGTGTGTGTGTTTTCAATCCCACCGGTGTGTGCTGCAAGCTGGGACACTGAGGTATGGAAGGAGGAAGGTCACCACCAGCCTGCGTGCTGGCCACTTAACCTCATACTAAAGCCAGTCCTGGGACTAGCTTAACACTGCAGCAGCCATGCCAGTCCCGTGGCAAGGATAGCGGGTAGGGAGGAAGAGTTTATCCCAGACAAGGTGCTGTGGAAACCCTCTTTTTTTTATTCCCAGGGAATAAGTCCACATCCCTCCCTGCAGTCCTTTCCCCATGGACACAGCTACTAAGGACACAGGTGGGATTTGTAACATCTTCCCCTGTATCCTCTTTTGGAGGACAGATTTTCTTGGTCTCTACCTTATAATAAGGATGTGTTTTTGTTGTCTCGCCTGGAGACCCCAGAGGCTCTCTTGGTCTCCTTTTGGCCCCCAGAGGAAGTATCACATTTCATCCCATGCAGTCAGCTTTCCTCAAGATGTTTCCCATCTTGAGCTCCTTGGAAAACCAGCAAGAGAGAGCCCACACTGATTCATACCTCCTCACCAGCCCTGCTCCCAGGTTACGCCAGTATGATGGGAAGTCATCACTGAGTCTCTTTCGCAGTCTGTTCCCAGGAAACAAAACCAAAAGGCTGAGAGAGAGAATTTATTAGAAATACAAGCCCCTGGGAAGCGGTGGTTTTTACTTCCTTCTTTTTTTTCTGCAGAATCCACCCACTTGTGTGATTTTCTGTTTATTACGCAATAGTGCGTAAGTACAAAAATACAAATACAACTTAGCATAAAGGAATCAAAAGAGCTGGAGACTGTCAGAGCAACTTTATTAAGTTAGATCAAAAATCAGTGTCCTCTCAAAAGCAGATGCCTAGGTAAATCACAATACCAGGGCAAGGCAGGTATGATGCACTCCTCCTGCACTCTTCCCAGTTTCCATCTACCAGAGAGTCCTGCAGCAGCGAGACTGCTTGGTAGAATCCCACAGCTAAGTGGAGATCCATCACCTCTGCTTTATTTTGAACCTGCTCCGTGACAGCTTCATTTAATGCCCTGTTGCTCCAGAGTCATAAGAGAAATCTGCAGATGGATCCCAGCTCCTGGGATTTTCTCTTGTCCCCTCCTGTATGGTTTGTCATTTCTACTCTGTGCAGAACCTAGCGCAGCTACACACTATGGGCCTTTCCAGTAACATAAGCACCGCAGAAAAACACTCTGCTTTTGTTCCTCTTCACTACAATAGACCCCATTTCTGCTGCTCATTGTTTTAAGATGCTTTTCTATTAATAGCAGAAACAGACATGTCATTTCAATAAATCTATTCAAATTAATGCCTTTCATTATCCTGCAAACACAACATCAAAGACTTAGATTGCACCCTGGCCCTTTGTGAGACAGAAAGGGTTCTGGTGTAAAGATTTCCATCAGAATAGACGTTTGATGAGAGAAAGCTTTTTTGTCCATCAGGAAAGATAAGTTTCTTAATGGAATTGGAAGCCTCGGTTCTTGTAGACGACTAAATGCAGCAGCCTAGGAGGTCCTTTCCAGTAGCAAAATTTGTCCCTCAATTTGTTGTGATGGAGTGCAGTAGGATGTATTTTATTTTTACTCTGTTTGCTTCTGTGAGAGAAAAGTCTCATTTCCTGGGAGTGTCAGTACCTGACCTTGGCTGGTGTGACATGGGTAGATACGTGCTGAGTCTTGAAGAGAGCTTGTACCACGTCTCCAACCAGCCAGCAGCAGGCAGGCTGCAGAGAACCCTCTGTCTGCAAGGGTCCTATTCACTGTTATCCATCAGCAGACACAGCTAGGAAACAAAGAGGAATGATGCCAAACATAGGGAAGCATTTTCCATACAAACCAATGGCAGCTCCATCCCGGGCAAAAAGGAGTGCAATTCCCCACGGGTCGGGGCACTCTTGTTCCCAAGAGGTAGTTCTTTGCACTGACCCTTTTGGAGAGAATAAGTGTTGGATACTATCAGCTTGGCCAAAGTCGTTGTGCTTACCACCCCTATTCTACTCAGAGCCTAGGTTTAAGGCCTTGATTCTCATGGAAGTACAGGCTGAGCAGAATAGCACTCATGGATGCACCCTGCACATCAGATAAAGCTGGAAAAGTTTGTTTCACTTGTCCCACCAGGAGGAACATGCAGGGTCCATGTCCTTGTACCTACTGCCACACAGCCTGCAAAACAAGCAGAATGTGGTTCATCGCCAATCAGGACTAATCCCTGGGATCAGTCTCGTGTTTATGTCTATTTGTTAAAGTTTTTGTCATGCAAATTAGTACTAAATGCCCTTGTAAGTAAGGAAAGAAACTGCGCAGTTCGTTTTAGGTAATAGGCTCACATGTTCCCTATACCGAGTACATCTTGGTTTCACTCCCAAGCTGTTTTCTCTTCTAGACACCTTTGACTGAGTTACACTTCTCCTTTCACTCTACAAAGTTCCTAATCAAGTTCTGTTATTGAGGTAAGCAGAAGCACTTACTTCCCTAAAGGCCTTTTTTATGCAACTGCAGTTAAGCAGAAGCTACTGAAATACCTCTGCATGTTTCAACTTTAAAAAATCTAGCTATATTTTGAACAGGAACTGAACCATTCAATCACCTGCTCTGTGCCACTGGTTACTCAGAGCTTCACCCAGGTGCCTTCACCTGAGCAATGTTTCCTCACCTTGCCCAGTTTCACCCTGTTTTGAATTCATGTGGGGTTGCTTGGCCAGCACTGTACGCAGGCTAGGCTGGAAAAGAAGTCACTGCTTCTTTGCTTCTTTCATTGTTTATTCCAGTGGTTAATCAGTCTAACAGGAAAAAAAAAAAGTGTACTTCTCTTTTCTAAATTGAATTTCACTGGGCTTTAAACTACAGCTATAGGTTCTTGTAAGTACCATCCTTTGTTAGATTAAAGAGCAGTTATTTATTCCTCCTGAAGGTGTTTACACAATTTATTTGTGCCACTTCTCTATCTCTTTCTCCACCAGCTACCTAGGGTGAGCTGCCTTTGTGTGACAAGACTTTTTTTTTTTTTTTTAAGGTTGTTTCAAAACCTTTAAAAAATGAACATGCCAAAAACAGAGCCAGGTCCGGCCTCACCCCAGGAAGGGCTGCCCTGGGAACCCGCGGCCCCGGCCCCACTCACAGCCCTGGTTTCAGCTTGCAGCCTCCTGCAGCTCTGCCATCAACCGAGGCACTTAATAGGAAAATTTATGCTTATTTTTCTTTTCTCAGCTAGGGGACTGCGCGAGACTTTCACTAAAGCAAAACTCAGTAAAAAGTCCACTGAAATAACAGAATTCTCCCCCCTCAGGCTATATAACCTTGAACATGGTCTTCACTGATGGATCCTGAGGAACCTAGTCCCTGTTTTTTTCTTGATTTGAAAAGAGGATATTTCTTATTTTTTGTTCCATTCATTTTAATTTTTCTCTAAATGTCTTTGCATGGAACAAGAATCATCCAAGCAAACACAAGAATCAAGGTCCAATACCCCATTTCAAATAGCAGATACTGGCCCTGATACCTGAAAACCAGACTCTTTCCTATACCATTAGCTCCTGCTGCTCTGCATGAGAAAGGTTTTACAACTAGTTTCACTTAGATAATGCCAGCGCTTATAGCCCTGGGAGTCCAATGAGAGAATCCAACACAACAAATGGCAGTGAGGAGAGCAAGGATCTGCCCCATTAATCTCTGCATCAGGCAGATAATATTTGTCTCTACCAGAGCAGAACCCCAGTCTTAAAGACAGGTAAGGGAGACTTGATAAAGCATTATGGCAGTTATTCTCCTGGTGATCCTCTCCTTTTTTGCACTTTTTTTCCCCAGTGTGACTGTGTTCAGCTTCCAACCACTGCATTTTGTTCTTTCTCAATAGATCAAAGTACACTTGTTTCCCTAGATCTCTTTTCAATGTCCAAATGCATTGACCACATCCAAATTGGCTCTTAATCTTCTCTTTGATAAATAGCGTAAATGAATTTCTCAGTAGAAGACAAACTTCCTCAAAATTGTCATTATAGCAGTAATTTTCTCATCCTCTTCTAATTAATTAAAGGCTCTTTTTGGAATCACAAACCCAGAGTTAGGCACAATATTGAGTAAGAAGAGAGAAGCAATCTCCTGGTTCCTGTCTACTATCTCACTGCTGAAAGATTCAAAGATATCATTCACTCCCTTCCATACAACAGTGCAGAAAGCTCTCAGTGAACTGATTATCTATTATGAACCTTCAGTCATTTCAAGAGTCACTGCCTTCTGAGCTATAGTTCCCTGCCTTCATTTTAAAGTTTGCTAGCCTGAATGTGAAATTCCTCAATAGATCTTGCAATAGCGGAAGGCTTATAAATGGGAGTCGCAGTGATACCCGAGGAAAAAGCATCTCTCAGTGCAAGATAAATGCCACATCCTGAATATGGTGTAAGCCAGCAGCAAGCTGGTGCAAAAGGAAATTGTTAAATACTCCTCAATGGACCTGTTCAACTGACACTCATTTTAGGTCTCAGAGCTGTCACTCCGTAAGATGACCTGGATTGTGTACATTCATTTATGCCATGGCAGTGTGTTATTAGTGTCACTTGATACTGGGAGAAAGACAAAACTGTTGCTGGCTTTGCCATTCCTACGTTTATCTTAAATTGGTGGCTCCCAAATCTCTGGATTGATGGGCCCCTCTTACATGTCAAGGTTTCTTATCATGAAACCTGCAATTGAGAACATGAAGGGTAGGATTCATCTCCTCTCATTTTAGTTAGCTATCTAAGCAAAGCGAATCTTCTGGGCTTCTCTAATATCAGTGGAGAAAAGCAGGCATCTCTGGAGGGTGACACACACATCAGAGACTTTATGGATGGGATGAACTGCTGCTTGGTGATACTCTCTTGTCAGATGACTACCACAGCTCAGACATACAGCCTTTAGCTACCCAAAGTTGAATAGCACATGTCTCACCTTTCAAGCTAATTTAATCAACAGAGCAGCTGGAAATCCATTAAACTGGTATCCTCAGTCTGAACTGTTCTAGCCCAGTCTCCCCAGTACAGCTTACTGTAGTCCTGCTCCAGCCTGCTCTGTTCCCAGAACAACGCCATGCCTGATCTGCAGCATAAAAAGCCAAGCTACATGATCAGATACATTTCTGAACCCATAAAGGAGACCTAAGTCTGCACTTTGCCAGACGCCTGACTCCAGTGTCTCATGAGTTAAAAGCACACTCTGACCGGCAGCAGATGCCGTACATTGCTCTTGCTGTGATCAGCATCTGGCAGAGAGAAAATGGCTTAAACTAGACTCTGGAAAAATTAATTGCTGAAATCTTAGTGACAGAATAATAATTATTATAATTACAATAATTGTAATAATTGATAGTAATGATTCTTTTTATCATGCCCCCAAGGAACTTTCATCACAGGCCCATTCTGCTGGGTGTTGCATAAACACACAACAAGGAGCGAGTTTCCTGGAAACCAGTAACATGGGCAGATGCCCCATTCCTCCTGCTCCTCTTCGCATGGCTATAGGTCACTGCCAAAGATAGGCTGAGAGAGTAGGATGACCTTTGGGGTGACTCAACGTGACTATTTTGGGGTTTATCTGAAAAAAAACTGCTCTCTCCAGACAAGCCATGAACACTAGGATGGGAGAGATCTGTACAGGGGAAAGGCAGGAAAACAATGACTCTTAGGTGGCTCTGCTTTGCCAATAGTGGGATAAGCAAAATAGAATGTGGTGAAGGGGGATTTCCTCTGCCTATCTTTCATGAATTCACAAATTCCTCTCTGGCTGGGGAAGCACACAAGGTTTGGAGAAGTCTTTGAGGGGGGCACGTTATCACTGTGAGCCAATTGTCAGTGAGAGTCACCCACTCAGTTCTGCAAAGCAATGAGGAGGAAGAGATCAGCTGCAGACAACCTCGAATTTTCTCTGTGCATGAGTATTTGAGACAAGAGGACTGGGGACAAGTGTCTTGGCCAACCGGCAGCACTTCAGGGATCCACATTACTTCTGCATTCCCAAAGGCCGTTTGAGGAGGGCAAGGGAGAAGTATGTTACGGTAATTCTTCTTTTATATATATTTTAAACCCCAAAAGAGGTTTCCCCTCTGCAGATGTTAATAGGCATGTCTCAGAAGCAGAGTGGAGGGACCATCGAGATGCAGGGAATTTAAGGCAGACAGTGCATTTGTGGTAATTGGTTTTGACCTCCTGCAGAACTGATCCGTGGAATTACAACGATCCTGCACGGCGCTCAAGGCTGGGCACTGATGTGGGACGTGCACGGTGAAAGCCATTCCATCCTGACTTCAGGACCTCAAGTGATGGATAATCTTTCACATTCTTGTAAATTGCTGACGTGGTTAATTGCTCTGTGTATTTAAAAAAGAAATAGTCCACCTTATTTCCCCCTTTAATTTTTCCAGCTTCGGCTTCCAGCCATTGGATCTCATTCTGCTTTGTCTGCTCAATTAAAGAGCACTATAATATCAAATACCATCTTCCGGTGTAGATACCTACAGGTCAAATTGATTTTACCCCTAACTCTGGCAAGCTAAATAGACTAACTTCCTTCAAACTCATTTCAAAGGATTTTTTTCTAGGCCTCTAATTATTTTTACAGCATTTTTTGTTCATTCATTCACTTTCTAACATCTTTATAAAACCTGACCAGCAAACTGGAAGATGACGTTCAAGTAAAGATCTTGCCAAAGTCTTACATAACAGGAAAAGTTAATGTCTTGTCTCAGTTCTAATTGTAACCTCCTCCCATGTCCCTAAATGTAAGAAGCTGCAAACCTAATTTGGTTTACAAAAGAAAAAAAAATCCCTTTTTCTTGAATTTAATTTATATTTGTTTTCATAATTGAAATGTTGATTTTTTTTTTCTATTTAAAAAAGATTTTTTACGTTTGTCTAAAAGCATTTTAAAAGACTCTGTGATGATGTTTAAAAAAATAAACATAAAAAACAAGTGCCCAAACAAATTTTAAAAAGAAACAAACATAGCAGATGAAAGATGGATTAATCAAGATGGAAAGATGAAAGAGGATTAATCAAAATCTGAAAAAAAAAAGTGTATATATATCTATGCATATATTGTCAATCCTCTTTATATGAACAGATTCAAACTAGTGAAAATCAATCCAAATTTGTCCAGATTCAGTAGTTTTGCCTTTGTGCTAAAATGGGACCACATTCTGGGGCCTGATGGGTCTCTGATTCAAAGGGATGCTGAGGGATCCGGCTCCAGATGATTACCTCAGAGCATTCCAGTCCATCTGCTTGGGTCCCACACCACAATACAAGTGGAAAATCAAGGACAGCTCATCACAAGGCAGCCCCAAAAACCTGTAATTCTTGAGTTGCCAAAGCCTTGGAAAGAGTTAATAAAGTGAATGTGATAAAGGGCACTTCTGGACATAATTTAGTTGGATTTTTCTAAAGGCTTTTTGATGGAGTCCCTCACAGGAGGCTCTTAAGGAAAATAAATATCCACAGGGTAAGGGCCAGCATCCTGTTGTGGGTCAAAAACTGCTCGAGCGACAGGATACAAAGGGCTGGAGTGAATGAATGGTCCTTGGAGCAGAGGGAGACTAATCGGGGGGGCTCCAAGGTCCAGCCTGGGGAGGGGTGTTACTGAAAATATTTATTGATGGTTTGGGGAAGGGGGAGGATGGAGCAGGAGGTGAAATCTGTCCAGGTGGCACAAAACTATTTAGGATTTTATTTGTTAATGAAAGAAGCAAAGAATCTGATGAAAGGAGGGAAGAAATATGAAGTATTGTGAGAAATTCTAGAAAGTTTTACTCAAACTGGGAGAAGGAGAAGCTGGTGAACTCTGAGTGAGATCAATGCAAACCCGAGCAGTCATGGAAACCTGTCTGCACTCCACATGGGCTCTGCAAGGATGGACTCCGAGCCAGCAGGATCCTCTTAAGGAGAAAACAAGCTTTCTGCGTGGCATCCCACTGGAGGAAGAGCCAGCAGCAGAAAGCAGCTACCAGTTAGGTCAAGACACGTTGATCTAAGCAGTACTCCAAATATCCAGTGTCAAGCTGGAAGGTTGAGATCTTAACCTGGCTTCAGGAACAAGTTTCTTCTCATTTTATCACCAGCAGTGGGAGGCCACAGAGGGAGTGAAATAACTGGGGGAAAACTGTTAAAAATGTTGCTGTCATTCTGCCATGCTTATAAGGATGTGAGATGAGCTGGAGTGAGGTCCAAAAGGTAAACGAGTCCCTGATGCCACCACAAGACCAAGGAGAACTCGCCAAGGGATATCAAGGTGAGGAAAGTTCTGCCTCCGACTCACGCAAGGGACTGTAAAAGCGGTCTGAAGCAGGGCACGTCAGGCACCCCTTAGACTTCTAAGAGCATCTGCTGCAGGCTGCAGGGGAGACGGACAGTCGACAGACAGACACTCTGCATGTCCTGACCCAGTACCAAGGGCCAGCTTACCCTGCCAGCAAACCAACTGCATTCGTTGCTGAGAAGAATTGTTCCCACATTTCCAGCGTAAGTCCACACAGCCCTGCTTCTGCTGCTGAGAAAGCACTGAGAGACAACTTCTAAGCTTGCAACAGTGTGAAATTCAGGGCTGCACTGGTATTTCCTCAGCTTAAAGGGACTTGCCTTTTTCAGCTACAGGCAAAGCCATTGAGATCAGTTTTTTACCATTTTTTTTTCTCCCTTACTCTCTCCCTGCCTTTGCAAGTTAAATTTCTCAATAGTTAACATCTGGGGCTTTGGACTGCCTATGAAAGTAGCCATATTTTCTTGATGCCTGGCTGGAAGGGAACCAGCATTTGGCTTTGACTGTCCAGGGCTCTCCTGAATATGCATTGCCTTTTCCTAAGTGGTTCTGTTGTCAGACGTGTTTTCTGTTGCCATTCATCATCCTTCACATTTTGCATTTAGCTCAGCCATATGTTGAGAGAACCCAGCAACAATGTACTTCATTCCAGGGTTGGTCTAAGACCTGCGATGTTACCTGATGTCTGGAACCTGCTTTCCAACAGGCATGCCACAAACAGCAAATAGCAACCTCACCCTGGTCTTCCCAATGCTGCTCTTTATCCACCACTGTGGATACCAGGATTTGTTCCTTCCGAAGCATTCCCAAGCTCTGCAGTTAGAGCTCCGCACAGCATGGCATCCCGCACATCCAGACCTACTGCCATGCCATTTGCTGTTGTTCCTGAGTTTGCTTTGACACAAAAACTCTCCATTCAGTGAGTTCCCAACTGGCAAATGACCGCCCCTGAGCAATACTGAAATTTAAGTGTACATGTGGTTGCTACAGCATCTAAGCGTTTGTGAGTGCTTATTCCTGAAATGCCCTTGCAAGGCTGACAAGTAAAATGAACCTCATTTTACAGATGGGGAACTTATACCCACCTAAAACCTGAACAGACTTGCTCCTGGGCATCAGAAAAACTCCTGATGGAGCAGAGAATTGAAAGCAAACCATATCCTTTTTTACTTGTGGTACATCTCCTCTTTAGCCTCACAAGTCTCAAAATTTTCTAAATTCACTGACTGAAAAAAAAAATCTCCAGCTGAAGCACTGGAAAACATGTAGTTAACTCTTGCATTTTACCTCTTGTTACTTCCCATGTGACAAAGTCGAGCCAGATTGGGGGATGAGTGAGCACTTTCACCTAAACACAGTAGGAACACTCTGGCAGTCAGTTTTAAACATCTAATTCATATCTCCGGCAATATGCAGAGCTCTCTTTTGAACAGTTTTCCTGCTGTACCGCAGCTTCTTTAACAACCTGCATGAGTCTGGTTCTTTATCCTCAGAAAGTCTTCAAAGTATCCTCAGAAGAAACCATTTCTTCCCTGATATATCCCTGTGAGAAGTGGCTTTCCAGGTTTAGCCGTATTATGCGATAACCGAAAACACATAGTAACAAGATTATTTAAACCACAGTTACACTCTTCAAGTGCATCTTTAGGCATCAGGGCTTTCAAAACTCCTTTCTCTCCCAGGTCTCGATCAATTACAGTTGATTGCCTAGCCACCTAGGGGGCTAGAGAGCAAACAAATTCTTGTGGATTTTTTGGAAGTGACCTCTAACACATGAGCTCAGCCCTCTGCTGCCTCCCAAGTTGTACCGACCTTTCATCCGCAGCAGAGTTCCTTTAAAGCACTGACAGATATTCCGAAATTTTACGGCAAGATGAGAACATTGGATCAGCTCTTCTAACCTTTAGTATAACACGTGCAACAGAATCTCATCCAATTATGCCAGCACGGAGCATAGTAACTTGCAAACATAGCAGATCATTGAAAAATACTATTTACTTTTGCAAGGATATGCGTGTTGTGTACCACATAAATATGTTAATATGCACACTTTTTACTGTGTGAAAAAAAAAAATGTGGGGTGTTCAGGGTGGTATCACTCCCAGTGTTCATATCAGTCTAGGACATTAAAAAGGATTCCCAGAAGGAAAAGCATCTTTTCTCACTTGTTGAAAGCCCTGAAAACAATATCTAGGATTTAATTTCTTAAGAAAACGCACATTCCATTTAAAAAGAGGAAGCGTGAACCTGCTCCAGCTGCTCTTCTGCTCTGCAACGCTGCGGGACTGATTCAAGCACCGGCTGGAGGAGTCCAGCCCCGGGGCAGATGTTCGAGGGATCCCACCTGACCTCTGCAAGGGTGCAAGGGCTGCACCCTCTGCTGTATCTGCCAGCTCCGTGCAGAGGTTTTGGTGCCCTGGGGGTGTTTCTAAAGTCACTAGGGGATAGCATGAGGGCAGCTGAGCCATTCCTTGGCTGTGATAACAGCACAGCAGGTGTACATATTAGAGCGGAAAATGCAGAGAAACTGGGACCAGGACCCCGAATTGTACTCTGAAGGGAGACTTGGGTGCCTTCACCCGTGGCTTACGATTAGTCCAGAGACAGTCATTTTATTTCCTGTGATGCCTTCTACCCTCAGGCACGTCATTGCTCTGCATGTTCCTCAAATGATGGTCCCTGCATGAGCCACAGCCATCAGCCACCTGCAGCTCACAGTAGCCTCCGAGGGAGCACATTTGCAAAAATTCCTTTAATTCTCCGGGCATCTTGGGCCTGGGCTCTGCTGGTGTCACCCTGACTTGCGTGGCAACTCCATCCCAGAGCCGCTACAGGTTAAGATGCAATCCCAAGCACACGCAGGGAAGCACAGCTCTCCAGTGCATCCTTCTCATGATGCAGACCATTTGTTTCTCTCCTTCCCTGCATTTTAAGCCTGCCCAATGGAGTCTATATATGCCTGAGTCACTCTTTTGTGCACAACATTCCTGGAGAAGGTGTGAGACTCCACACAAGCATTTGTGGTCTTGTCCTGCCATGGTCTTAGGGCAAACTGATTCTGAGGACCCTGTATGAACATGACTGGGGATTCAGCCATGCTGTGAAGATAAGCAGACTGGTGGTTTTTGCAATTAAATCTTCCCTTTTACACACGGAAAGGCTTCAGGAAGCTGAGATGTGGCTGTCAGCGATGCACTTGCATGGGCTGGAAACAGCAGAGGTTCTGGGAAAACGGTGGCCTACCTAGAACCTGCCCAATGGCCTTTTTCCTCGTATCTAACCTGAACATCTCCTGACACATCCTGAGGCCATTTTCTCTTGTCCTATCAGTAGTTATTTTGGAGAAGAAACCAACATGAATGGAGGTGGTTCTTTGGAACAGAGGTGACGAGGCCCGAGACACTCTCCAAACCTCTCCTGTCCTCCCTGCTGGGAGCACCCTGCTGCCACATACATGGCCATGGGGACCTCTGCATGTTCAGTGGTGTTAGCTGCAGCTTCGGGGTGCAACACATGCAGACCACCTAAGAACAGCTTTCTCCTAGTCATACTTCGTGATCTTAAATGTCTGCAGATGGTGTTATGTCTTACACAGTGAATCTCACAGCACACGTGCTCCCAAAAACATGGTGTCTGCAGTGGGCAGACACCGATTTCTTCCTGCAAATTCCTGCCTGGGAATACAGCCCTCTCCGATCAGCATGGACACAGTGACTCTTATCACTGTAGATCTATGGGAACATCTCTTTTAATGGTAAGATTGGACAGCAAATGACTTTTTTTCTTGGCTTGCAATACCACTGAATGACATTATTGTTATTAATAACATATCCTGCCATGCTGGAGCCCAGGGGTCAGAGCCTGCTCCAGCACAGAGAGGCTCAGAGCTGATGGCAGGTGTCAGCAGACAGGGAGCCCGCGTAAATGAAGTCAACAAAGATTAAAAAAGAAGGAAAGCAGGCACAGCCAGGCCCAAAGGGAAGAAAAGATTATTTCAGCAGGCAGGTGGGGAGAGAAACAAGGGAAGCAGGACAAATTTCTTATAAAAGGAATTAGGTCCCTTTTCCTCCAGCTCAGCTCCCTCTTGGCTTCAGCTTCAGCTGATTAACTACTTTGCAGCTTCCATCTGAATTTCCATAGCAATGGTTTTCCCTCTCTGCCCTCTTTCGTTTCTCTGGTGCCTCTTGTCCATCCTGCATCCGCCATCACTGCCGGCGTGGCTCATCCAAGCTCTCCCAGGAAGAAAAGACCCGATTAAAGTGCTCCGTGCTGCCCTATGGCCACTTTTACTCCATGTGGGAGTAGGGCTAGGGCATGGCAGAGGCATGGGATGCCTCGAGCGAGCTGCTCTGCTTTCCCCGTGCCTCAGCTTCCCCAGGTGTGCAACGGCGGCCGTGCACCCTCCCAGCGAGGCGGCGAGACTGGCCTGGCCGCTCTTTGCAAATTGCTTTCTAATCCCTGGAGAGAATGGCAAAGTGTGATTAATAAGACTATTTATTTTGCAGGCTTGCAGGAGGTAAAGGTGGAAGTGCTGAGACATATATTTGATTTGGCAAATTAACACATCATAAGACATAACCATAAAAAATGTGCAGTCTCCTAAAATTGCTTTACTGCCCCCCCATCCCTACTGGATGAGCTGTAATGAAAGAGTAAGGTAAGAGAGCTGCCAAGATAATCTCCCCTGTTATACGCTGCGTAGTTGCAAGGATGGAAGCTGTAAAAATCACACGTTTTACAGAGTTCAGGATAGATCTGCCCATCAGCGAGTGAGGCTGCACGGCCCCCGCATCTCCAGGTGCTCTCTGAGTGTATCGAGAGCTGCCGGCTGCGCAGCTAACGCTTCTCCATCCCACTCGGCTTGCTGAGAATAGATCACTGCAGCTGGGCTGGATCAGCCATTCATGGGAATTCTGATGCATCTACCAATCTGGGACAACTCTTTTCCCCAGGGGTTGATATCCTCCTGTGTACTATCTATTGCTTGCTATTATCGACTCTATCCTTGTGTTCCTGATGGACATCCTGGAGGAGCCAGAGGCAGGTCCTCTCTCCCAGGAGTCCGACATGGAAAAGTGAGACATTTGAGCCAGATCTGTCCACCCTGGACTTTCTTTCTCAGGAATAGAGACAAATTTTGCCTGTTTTGTCTTGTGGGATGAGGTTGATCATCGGACATAGGTCAAGGTTATCTCCCTCCAAAGATGAGAGGACAACCTGCATTCAAGATCAAGTTTCAATTTCTATCCCACTTGCAAGTTGGTGTTTCAGTGTTATTTCCTGAAACAGAGGGCCTCACCAAGGAGAGGGCATCTCTCCAGACCACTGATCTTGGACCTAACTGTGGCTGGCATGAGTTTTTCAGAGTTTTTCAGTTTTTCAGAGCTGGGTTTGAGAAAGTTATAAGCACCTTGCTCTTTCCATGAGTTTTTGCTCCTGGAAGAAGGGCTTATACTTAAACCAGCAAGACTGACACAGTCTTCCAGGGAAGTCCTTAGCAAATGTCCATATCCCTCCTGAAGCATCTGCTGCTTGTCCCCTCCAGGTGGCCACGAACCCAGGTCCACCTTGTGACTAAGAGATGGTGAGAGTTGCCTTTGAGCCCAGTCTGCCAGGCTACCTGAGAGCAGCAGCTTTGCTTACGGACAACATCATAGAGGCTTAGAATAAAATGTCATCTTCATGGGGTGCATTAAGAGGAGCGTCTCCAGCAGGTCGAGGGAGGTGATTCTACCCCTCTACTCAGCCCTGGTGAGGCCACATCTGGAGTACTGTGTCCAGTTCTGGGCCCCCCAGTACAAGAGGGATGTGGAGCTGCTGGAGAGAGTCCAGCGCAGGGCCACGAGGATGGTCAGGGGCCTGGAACATCTGCCCTATGAGGAAAGGCTGAGGGAGCTGGGCCTGTTCAGCCTGGAGAAGAGAAGGCTGAGAGGGGATCTAATTAGTGTCTATAAGTACCTCAAGGGAGGCAGTGAGGAGGATGGGGCCGGCCTCTTTTCAGTAGTGGCCAGTGGCAGAACAAGAGGAAATGGCCACAAACTGAAACACCAAAAGTTCCACAGGAACTTAAGGAAAAATTTTTTGACAGTGAGGGTGACAGAGCACTGGAACAGGCTGCCCAGAGCGGTTGTGGAGTCTCCTTCTCTGGAGATCTTCAAGACGCGCTTGGATGCAGCCCTGTGCCACGTGCTCTAGGTGGCCCTGCGTGTGCAGGGGGGGTGGACTAGATGACCTCTAGAGGTCCCTTCCAACCTTAGGCATTCTATGATTCTATGATTCTATGATTCATCCTGAATCAACGTGCTACAGCAGCCTGAAAACAAGTAGAGCTCCCATCCTGGTGAACTGAGGCACAGATGGATGGGAAATGGTGTTAATAAGAAAGAAATGCAGAACCTGTCTGTAACGCCTTGTGCTGCTGCCAGCAAGGAATGAATTTTCAATTCAGCTGAGAGTTTCTCTGGCTCACAGTGACCTTTAGAGCACCCACGTCCTCGCCTGCCATTCCTAGCGGAGCTGGTAGTGCAGCCCGCTCTCCATTCTCATCTTTTTTTTTTTTTTTTTCAACAGAAAAAAAGTGTATGAAGGTTTTAGGGGGGTAACTTTCATCACTCAGACTGAGAGGAAACGGTCAGATCACAAAGCAGGCTACAGTATACGGCCCTGGGGATAGGCTGCTCTTTGGTAATGCTCCTTCCAGCGGCCTTTCTCCTCGGAAACCTAAGAGCAGGAAGGTCTGTGAAGCTGATCCCATCAGGCCTCACGGAGAGACTTAGCCTAAACATGTGAGGGATGAGAGTCACAGAGAAAAGGGAGCGCAGGGAGAGGGTTTGTAGCAACAGCTTGAAGTAGGAGAGAAGATTAGATACAGGACAAGAACATAAAGGAAGTCAGAGAAATAACATCATCTCATTTACCACTCAAGCATGCAATGTTTGTCATATTAAAATAAAAACAGTGGGGGATTATTCCCCACGGAGGCCTCTTTATCTGACTGCATTAATGCAGGATAGACACACGTGTGCATGCAGGCACTCTCATACACACACACTCCTCCCCGCAGGATTACCTTAAGAACGGGAAAGGAATGAGGCACAAAAGCTTTCATCCACGCTGACAGAATAATAAACAAGCGCATTGACACCTCTCTGCTGCCCACAAGACTGAACACCCTGTTTTCCCCTCCTACCCTGGGTGCCAGACTGGCTCTGGGGAAGAAAGGCTCTCCCATTGCACATCCATAGGACAGCTTGACCATAGGACACCTTGACTTCAGCAGCCTTTGGGCTGGGAAAGCACCACACAGGGTAGTGTCAAGTGAACCTCCTTGCAAAACTAACTCCGCTTTGCCCACTGTGATGGTTATAGTGAGCCCCGGTGCCTGTCTGCTCCAAAATGCAGGACTGCAACCTGGAAAGGCCCTGAAGCTGCTTGAGCCCAGCGTGGCACAAGCAGTTGTGTCCTGGGAAAGGGCTTTTGGCCAAGCCCTTGGTTCAGCTCTGAGCACCCCTTTGTGTGAGCTGGTACCCTGCCCAGCTGCAGCCACATTCATGCTAGGTTCTTCTGTCAGTGCAAGATCCACTTCTTGGACCTAATCCTACAGCCCTGCGGAGGCTCCAGCTGGTTCAGCCTAGGGCTTTTCCAAGCAGCTGGAAATCCTGCACTGCCTCACTCAAACAAACAAACAAAAACAACAACAGAAAAGGTGTTTTCCATAGCATATAATAACCGATGCTGCAGAAATGATTTGCCAAGGTCACTTATGGACAGCACATAGCACAGAGCAGCTCAAGCTGAAGCTGGCCCCTGCTGCTGATTTAGTCTAATGTAAATACATAACTACCAACAGTCTTGAGGCCACAATGAGAGAAAATTATATTTAAACCCTTTTAAAAGCATCGGAGGCCAAGGAAAAGGATGTTCTAAGAAGCTGACAAAAACTCAAATCATCTTCAGGGGGAAATTAGTAAGCACTGCTGCTGGCTGGATCCAATTTATTAAGGTCTCAGAGCAGGCAATCATGACGAAAAGAGATAAATAATCTTCTGAGAGAACAATTGCAGATCAGTTGTGACACAACGAGGAGACTAGTTTCTCAGTGCTGGGGAGGAGGGGGGATGTTGGGCTTTTCTCTCATTAATCAGAAATAAAAGCCAGGACGATATGTCTATCTCCTCTCTACAGTGCTGCTGCAATTGATTGTTAATTGTCCTCTTTGAAGATTATTTATCTCTTTCCCTCAGGATCGGTCCCTCCTCCCCTCTCTGCTCCTTCCCTTAAAAATGAATGACCCTAATGTATCTTGAAAGGATGATTCACGGAGCAGGAACTGCTACGCAGTGTCATTAGGAGCACCCAAGCAGCTGGATGGGGAAAGAAGTTGCCCATTATGGCGACAGTTTTGCCTGCTTAGTGGGAAAGGGCAGAGAGCAGCTTAGAGAGAGGCATCAGAGAACTGAGAGATGGGAAACCAAGCTGCATTTTCTTCTCTCTGGCTCTCAGTGAACTTGGGTTAGGGGCTGTGTGACGTATGGAGCAAGGCTTGGAGCCCTCACTGCGCTCATTCAGTAATGCCAGCCACACAATGGTTCTTGCAAAACTGGCCCCAAAATTGCATTGTTCAGCAGCTTAAGCACAGCTGAATCTGAGAAGGAGCCTGGGGTTGGGGTATGTGTATAGGCGGGTATCCTATTTTTAAAGATTTCATTAAAGGTTGTTTTTCAGAGATTTATTATATTCCAAAAATCTTATTTTGTCTCAAGGACAGGATTAGGGATGGAAACCCAAGATCTTTTAAATCCTTCGCCTACCAAGCACTGGGAATGGGAAGATGCCTGGGATGAGATCACTGGTAGTGCTTTTATGAGGTAGAAGGAGGCAGACGGTCCCCAGAACATCCCCTGCTTGCTAGTCTGGTCTGCACCTCCTCGCTCCTTCAGGGAGAGAACAGGGGACTGTGTGACACAGGCCAGGACCCTGCAGCCTTTGGGGTGGTATTTACACCTGGATGTCTATGTGCAACACGTGGTGAGAGGGACCGTGCTGGGAACAAGGTCAGTAAGATGCTCCCGCTTTGGCCAAACTGGAACCCAGTGGAGCAGCTGCTCTGTGCGGTCCTGGGGAAGGAGGACTTTGGCCTCCTGGCACACCACGTTTCTGAGTGGTGGCCGTCTGCGTGCCACCACATTGCCCTTTGCTTGTTCTGCCTGCAACGTGTCCCAGCAGGCTGCAGCAAACCTCCTGCAGTGCCTAACACACCTAACACGTCGCTTTGCGTCTTTTCCTTGTCAGGGTTCCCGGGTCTGGAGCGGAGGATTTAGCTCCTTTGCTTTGCCAAGCCCCACTCACCTGTGCATCAGAGGGACTGGTGTGAGGACTGGGTGTGGATGAGGCTCGTGTTCACTGCCTACAAAATGCAGATTGTGTGTCTGCCTGCCAAAGGGATGGCGAGACAAGATCTATTACTGCTCGGAGGTCTCTGAGTAGAAGTAGCTGTGGAAGGCCAAAGGATGATAATTATTATCACAGAAGAAATTCCCTGCTGCGGAATCAGCATGTCTCATTAGCCTTTAAAAATGAGCGCTCCCTAAGAGGAGACAAGCTTTGGAAGAATCCAGCTGTGAGGAAGAACCTGCCTTCAGTGTCCATCACTAGGGCCAGGTCGCCTGGAAAAAGGGCTGCTCGACACTCAGCACACACACAGCCTGCTGCATCCTTTGGAAAAATTTGATCACTGGTCAGGCAGCTACCGGGTACCCAGACGCCATCTACACTTGGCTTTTCCTCTCTGTGTGACTAGAGGCAGTTCAGGTTTGCATCTGATCTTCCCCTCAAAACTCGTAACCCATTTTCTCACAAAACACTCCTGTGGTTGAAAAAGGATATTCGATTTCTCCATTTGCTATGTCTTTCCACGATCTAGTGTCACTTAAAAGGCCTCTTCCCTCTTCTGTTTTCCAACTTGAAATGTTCATTACTTTTCTTTTTATTTTAAAAATATGTAGTTCACTACTTTATCATAAATATAGAAATCAAATTAATTGAACCAAAAACATGCTGGTACTACTTTTGATTCAATTCTTCTTGAGAAGATTCATGAGGAGTTAGATAATATTTTTAATGAAAGCGAAGAAAAGATATACAAAATAGGCAACAGCACAAAAGTTAACACACTCATTCTGGACAAGGGAGAATCACTCAGCTCTCCTACACCATGAGATGGTCACTGGCATTGTACTTTCCACCTTTTTTTTTACAACCTACAAATGCATTAAAATAAAATTAAGAACCTTGATTTCACATCAGTGCAGGAGGAAAAGGCAAAATTTCAGCACCTTTTTATTTTCCTGATAAAATGATATCATTGCTTTCCAGCTCTTATAGCAGAGTAGATGTCAACTCACTTCTGACAATGAAAAGGGCAATCAGGTTTGCTGAGCATCTGAAGTGAGAATTCGCTATAAGATTGTCCACATTTTCTGTACTGGCAAATATTTGTCTTCTGCATAACAGTTAAAGGGATTCTTCAGTTGTTTTCTCGGCACTGAGGTCATTCAAGCTCTGGTACAACAAATATTGCATTTAATGAAAGCGAGCAGCACTTGATCTCCAGGTAAAGGCAGTCAAAAATCCCTTTGGCAAGCCCAGAGAAAGAGGGGAGAAAAAACATCTGGAGAACAAAAGGTGCCCCAAGAGCATAGAAATCTTGAAGAACAAAAGAAGGTAAGACTTCAAAGAGAGCCTGTGATGGAAGCACGGGGAAACAACTCAAAAATCACAAGTAAGCTTCCTTGTGAGCACCTCTGCTCAGCCTCAGTGGCCTCCCATTGCCTGCAGGGGAAGCGGGAGGGCAAATTGTGCTCTGATATTTGCTTCTGGAGATGATGAGCAGCCACATTTGCTTAGTTTCTCCCCCAGAGCTCATGGAGGTCACTCTGCATTGAGAAACCAACGTTTGGTCTTCATCCAAAGACCCTGAGGTCGCCTCCTTCATGTTCAGAGACTCCGGTGGGTCTCGGTGGCTGCAGGCACAGAGGGTTCTCCTGCTCCGCAGACTCATGCAGGAGATGCTTTTAAATACACTTTACCTGGTGATTCCCTTACATTTCTTGAGCGCGCTGGAGCCTTGCGTGTATCCACTGACAGCCTGGTGGCAGCTGAGGACTGTGGGAACTTGCTAGATGAAGATAATTAATTTCAATCTCTCCTTAATGAAGGCTGTGCTTTTGGGGCAGGTAGGCACAGAGGGGTAGGTGAGGTCCTGGAGGATGATGACAAGTCTGCCCCAGGGCCAGGTTTCTAGGGAAAGGTGATAGCATCTAATAGAGCAAACAACCACAGAGCCCTGCCTTGGGGCCACAACAGGAGCAGGGAGGTTTACAGCCTGCAGGAAAGCCTGTGTATTACACAGCTTTCCCCATCCCTGCAAGGAAACAGCACTGCACACAGCATCTGGCAGCCCCAAAGCCAGCTTCTCCATCAGACTCATCCCCATGATGCCATGACTGCCTTCCTCGTGACAAATCACCCTGTGGAGGGAGTCCACCTGGAAAACGCAACAGAAGATGCCAGAGGACAGCACAGGGAATAAAAAATAAAAAAAAAAAGGCAGTCGTTATGCAGATGTCCTTTGTACCAAAGTTAGATGGCAAACAAAATTCTAAATCAAGGAGGAGAAAAGGAAAATAAAACAGGTATGTTCCTCTGTGCTGGAGCTGTCACCTTGGAGTTTACATAAAGCTTAAGACACTCCTTCATTGCTCAAAACTGGCAGTAAAGGTGCCTGGCATTTATTTGGCAGCTCTGCTCTACTAGAACAGTAAATACTGCTGGATCAAATACAAAATGTGGAGCCAGGTCTGAAAAACAGCCTGTGTCTTGTGGGAGCAGGGCTAAAAACTGCAGCGTGGGCCTGGGGCACTGGTGCAACTAGTCATGAGGCCACAGTGCTGGACATCTACAGGGAGCCTTGGGACCCCATGGGGCAGAGTTAGGGGGCAATGTAAATTCCTCAACACAGGAGGTCAGAACCCAAGTCCCACCAAGCTCCTGGCATATCACAAGCCTTCTCACCTGTATCTGCTGAGGACGAAGAAAACAACACTTTCCCACCCAAGGGATGCTCCTGGGAGTCTAGAATGAGCAACAGGGTAGGCTGGTGTTATCCATCTTCGGGAGTCTGGTGGCAGCATCACACCAGGGCTTTGGAGGTGCCAGAAGCAGCAGCACCAGCATCCAGTTTTATACCTCCCAGGGGTCGCTTGCCTTCAGTGGGGACATGACTGAACAGAGCTGGTCACAAGAAGAGATGCAGGATTGGCCAGAGCCACATACCAAGGGACTGAAAAGCATTTGTTCTCATTTTTCTTCCACCAGTTGCATGAAAGCCCCAGTGGAGATTTTCCAGGCTCTGAGTACAAAAATACCATCTGTTTCAAAGTATTCACCTTTGAGAGAGGCAATACAGCATGGGGTAGGAATGCTAGTCAAGTCTAAAGCTGCCGAGGAGGTTGCTGGGAGGGGTAGGAGCCCTTGCAGTGAACCCCAACCACCTCCTGCAGAAATGTCTTCAAGGAAGAAAAGCTCCAAGGATGGCTGTGTTTGCCTTGCAGCACAAGTGCTCAGATCCCAGCTTACTAAAAGGATACAGTGGTTGGGCTGCTGTGAAGTGCATCTTGCACTGTAAGGGTTGGCTAAGGAAGTAATAAATTCATGCTACAGTGAGGCATGGAGATGTTGCGTGGAGAGCCTGACACAGAATCACACAGAACCACAGAATGGTTGAGGTTGGAAGGGACCTCTAGGGATCATCTAGTCCAACCCCCCTGCTCCAGCAGGGACACCCAGAGCACATGGCACAGGGTGGCATCCAGGCGGGTTTGGAAGATCTCCAGAGAAGGAGACTCCACAGCCTCTCTGGGCAGCCTGTGCCAGGGCTCTGTCACTCTCACAGGAAAGAAATTCTTCCTCATATGGAGATTAAACTTCCTATGTTTCAGTTTGTATCCATTACTCCTTGTCTTATCACTGGCCACCACAGATAAGAGCCTGGCCCCATCTTCCCTACAATTACCCTTCTTCTTCCTCACTAGTGCCCTTTCTCTGAACCTTGATGCTGGAACTGGCCCTTCTTCACAACCCGATCAACAAATGTTTCCACAGAAAGGCAGCAGCACAGTGGTGGCACATGAAGTAACATCCCCCATCCTGACTGACAGGGTAAGAAGTAAGGCAAAAGCCTGGGTGGTAATGGATAAGTTGAAATTCAAGACCTCCACCACATCTACACAGAGCTGTTGCTCCATGGTCGGAAGGAGGAATAGACCTTCTACCTATCTATGCTGGACAGTGCAAGCATGAGACATGGATTCACCCTCCATCTTCTGGAAACCTGCACTCCTGCACTTCCTTCTCCCTCATGTCCCAACTCAGAGGTCCCCAAACGGCATCTGCACTGATAGGTGTGCCCAACCATTCATGGGACTCTGATAACCCCATCAGAATAGAGAGAATCTGGTATTAAAGGTGGCCCTAAGCTCACCAAACCTCTCCCAGGTCACGTTGTGTGGTGAAGGAGGCAAAATCCTAAATCAGTTCTACCAAAGGCTCTCCAAGAGAGGCCAGCACATCCAGTGTAGAGACAACCAGGCTGCTGATCAAGCATAAAGGAGAGAAGAACAGAGAAGTGACTGTCTTTTATCTCATTCTGTCAATTCAATTAATGTTCCGATTTAGCAGGTAGTACGGCATGCGGGGTTGGGAGTTGTTCACTACAGTCAGGACTCTGTGTGCCTGGGAAGCCCTTTCAATGATGCGGTACAAGCCTGGTGTCTTCAGCTACTTTCTGCTTTGAAATAAATTCAACCATGGTGGAAGGTGGGAGACTGATGGGGCACAGATACTTTGATGTTAAAGACGCAGCTATTCCACTGTTCTGCAGTGCTGGTTTCTCTTCCAACCTACTCATGCCAAGACAGTGGGCAAGAGGGCAGTGCAGGCCTGAGAGTAATTTTGCTTTAGCTCCCTGGATCCCGCAGCCTGCATTTTCCTACACCACACAAGTCAAGCCTAATCCAGTCTTCTCACGGCATCAAAAAGTTTTGCTCCAGTGCAAATTTTCTTTCGTTTCTGATTTTTTTTTTTTAATTATGGAAAAATATTATGTGGAAAAAAATTGAAATGACGACTCAACTGTTGCATCCCTTTTTGGGGAAAAAAAAAATCACTGAAATGTGCTTCCCCTTGGAGTGAAAAACTCATCTCCCAGTGGGAGAGGTTGGTGTTTCAGTTTGGCAGAGGCTGGAGGATGACAGGGAATGGGGGTCCTGGAACACCACATCTAGGCCCGTTTCTGTGTCCTGGACACCTCCTGCCTTTGTCCCAGCAAGAACCAGAACCTGCACTCCCCCAGACCATCCCCGTCGGCACGCAGACCCCACGCCGATCACTTCAAGAACAAACCTGTTCCAAGGCGGCTTCTCCAGGGCGCAAGGAAGAGTCTCTTGCCTCAGATAAGTTTCTCTTACATCTGCCCTGTAAGTCTCCTCCTTTTACTGTTGGTTCTGTATTACTCCAAGTACCTTCCCTTTCTCTAACCCTTTTTTTCTGGAGCCCCACTCTTCACTCCTGGTTCCACAGTGAGGCTTTCCTGTCCTCCTTGTCCCAGAGTCTCTGTTGTCCCCGTACTGATGTTCAAGGTGTTGTATGGGATAGAAAAGGAAGAAACGAGGAGTTTCCCATGTCACCTCTTTCTCTCAAAGCTCGAGATATTGAAACAAGGTGCCCTCACAGTGCACTCTGTGGAGCTAATGTTACACCCCCATACTGGCATCAGCATTGAAGGGGTTGGCAGTGTCCTGTCACCACTCAGTACTGAAGGGTTGATTCTGGATACTGAATAATGGAGGGCTCCTTGCAGAAAAGAAAACTTGGTTAAAACAGAGGTTTCTTACGGGAACCTGTGGCAGGACCAGGAACCAATCCCTTCCCCAGGCTCACGTTCCTGCCTTTTACTCCCTCCCAGCTTCAGAGAGCTACAGCACACTGATCCGCTTGCATGCCTAAGGGCTCTCTCTTTCTTCAGACCCTCTCCATCCCCAGACAGCCTATATAATTGCCCAGTTCCTTCTGCCCTCTCAGGCTGTATTCTTACCCCTGCCTCTAATCAGTGTCACTTGGGGCCGGCCCTGCCATGGTTTCAGCATTCAGCTGCTGGCCTGCAGCACCGTAACTAACCGTCCCGGGACTCAGCAGCAACTCCTCTGAGAAGACAAATCGGTCATTACGCATCTGAACAAATAGATTTCATATTCCAAATGGAGAGATCTGTCAGCGGCTCCGCTCCTCTGGGAACCTGAGAATGTCAAGCCATTTAAGAGCCCTTTCCTAATGATGCCCCTGGTGAGCAGCCGTGAAGACGTATAGCCCTGGAGCTCAGCAAGAGCTTGTTGGAGACTATCGGGGGTAGAGGGGAAGATTAGGAGGAATTAGCACAGCAGTGCAGCTTGCTCCAGTGCTTCCTCTGGAGGCTCGAGCGGCAGAAAAGGAGCACAAGGCATGGGCTCAGATTAATGGCTTCTTCACAAGCTGGCTTTACCTTGACAGAATAGAAAAACGATTGCACCCACGCACACGTGAACAACGGGAGATGGGCCGTTCTGCCTGGCTTGAACGTTTTGTAATGGAGAGCCGGGATGGAAGGAGGAGGAAAAGATGAAGTAGAGCAATGGGAATGTGATCCCTCTCTGACCTCTCCTCTAACTTATTGACTGCAGAGCCTGTGTGCAACGTGTCAAGATTTGTTGTTTTGGCACCAGTCCTTCTGCCGCTCCCCAAGGTGAGCATCTCCTCTGAGCAGGGGACTCCAGCCTGGGTCAGGGGGCTGCAGAAGGGGCCAGCAGATCCATCAGGGCCGAGAGGGATGGAGCTGACCCTCTCTGATATCCCTACTCCCAGCAGCCTGGCATTCAAGGGGAACTGGCTCTGCAGACCTTTCTATGGCATAGCCCTCACCTGACACTCTCCCAATGCCCAGATGGATGCTCTGCCCTGCAAACCTGGCATTGTTTTAGAAAATAACCAGGATGTAACGCTGCCCTTTTCCCAAATATGCATCCTCGCCCACTGCTGCCTTTGCTAGCTTTGATCCAGAATTACAAGCAATGTCAGTAAACTGGAGCTTGAGACAAACTGGGTTTTGCCAAGGAATATGCCTGTGCTGAGCATGACCCAGCACTTTGGAAACCTCTACAGTCACATATAACAAGTTCCTAAAAACTAATAATTTGATTTAAAAACAAACAGAGAAAAACGTACAGAGCAGGTGAAGACGACCAGAATCAAAAGCCGAGCTGCAAGGAGCATGGCTAGTTTTAATTAACATTTCCTATCATGCCACAGACTTAAACACCTACACTGATACACCCTGCCTGTATACGAACCACGTGGCCCTATCTTCTTCTAAATGCGTTTTCCAGCCTGTGCGTTATCTTTTCAAATGGAGCCATTTATATTAAGTGAAGAAAAATGTAAGTGTCTAGAGGCCACTTTTAATAAAGTATTTGATACAGTGCCTTGCAAAATCTTACCTGGCAAATGAATTCCAATTGGAGTGGATACAAGCTGAGACACCTGATGGAAAATTGGCTTAAGGTGTGTAAACAGAGCACTATGATAAACTACAGGGGATTGCATGGAGAGGGATGTGTCCGGAAGGTGCCACAGGGATCGATGTTAGAGCTGGTTTCGTTTAACATCTTTATTAATGACAGCGAATAAGAAGTAAACAACACATTAATAACATCCCAAGATGATACTAAACAGCACAACCCTACAGCCAGAGCCAAGAGGAGGAAGTTGCCGAGCAAGGGCTGACCCTGCAAAGTAGAATTTGCATTTTTTCATCAGGTCAGGGGATAGACTGGGGACAGGCAGAGGGAGAGGGGCTGGTGGGAGGCATGAGAGGTCTAGAAGAGGAGCTTGAGCAGGAAGTGTGAAAGGAATAAAGTGAAGTGCTGAGGGAAAAGATTGGGGAAAATCCTGTGCCATAGTCCCAGGGAGTCGGTTTTGCCCTGTAAAGAAGGTGCAACATTACTCCACCCACGTGCAAAAGGCTCTGCATCATCAGCTGTGTCTCAGCTGATAGACACTTCCCTTGAGATACCCAGTTCCTCCCAAGAAGATATAGACAAGCATTTAAAACTACAATGAGGCTTTTCCAAACTCCGAAGGAATTAGACCAATATTAAGGACCTCTCTACCAGAAGGAATGAAGATCTCCACTTTGGAAACTGGTGACAGCTTGATATCATGGTTTGATTTTATTTTCAGAAATGCTCATCTTTCAGAAGACATTCCTGGTCCTGGTATATGCACATGCGCACACACAGAATACTTCAAAAAGACTAATTTTCTAAATCTCAGAGCAGTTATGAGCCACATTGTTTGGAAGGAAGATGCAGACAGAAAAATGAGATGTTGAATGTTGAACAAATGGAGAGGGTGCAGAAAAGAGTCTCATGACTGTGGAGCTGAAAGAAAAACAACCTTTCAATGACAGACTGAAAATCTTTGATCTGTTTAGCTCATCAAAAAGAAGATTGAGATTTAACTGATTGCAGAGTGTAAGTGCCTTCCCAGGATGAAAATGCAGGGTGTGAGAGGCTCTTCAATCACATGGAGAAAGGAGCATATGAACCAACGACTGGAAATTAAGGTCAGACAAATTCCAGTAAGATTTAAGGTCCAGATTTGTGGCAGAAAAAGTGACTAGCCATTCATTCAAAATCCTAGGGATGTGAAGAATGCTGGGATGTGATCACATCTTCACATTTTGGAGTCAAGGTATGATTTTCTTTAGGAGGCTTTAGTCAAATGTGTGTTGCTGGACCAAGTTCAATAGAAAGGAAAAAAAAGCTTGATGCAATCCCCTCCTCTATAGAAGAGGTATTTTCTGTAAAGGTTTTTTTGACAGATGACCTGTGATTTTATTCCAGAATTAGTTGGCTGAAAGAGCAGCTTTAAATAACTTGTGCTGCCTCTCATACCATTTCATACCACAATCACTGGTATATATACCAGTGGAGCCTTAATGCCAGATCTACAGTGTCATAGAGCACCTGCATTTAGTGGTACTTGCCTTGTTTCCCACACACTTTCCATACCCATAGTTAAAAATATTACAGGACAGCTCCTGTTTTACTTCCAGACCCGTGATAGAAAGGAACTTATAATGTACTCCCTTTCGGGGAAGCTTTACTCTTCTCTGTGCTTGTTAGATTCCTCTTCAGCCACAGAGTTAGCATCCTTTTCAACAGCACAGGCTCATCTAATCTTCTGCTGCAACAACTTCATGTAGGGTGCATTAAACTCATCTCTGGGGAGATATTCTTGCTTGCTCAAACCTGACTTGAAACTACAGGAAGGTGTCAAATGGCCATGAGAAACATACGACATAGAGGACTAAGACTTCAGGAAGAAGCCAAAGGGAAGGAGAAAGGTTGGCAGTTATTTTGCTATTATTTAAATTAACAGCAAAAGTAAAACCCGGGGTACCATTGCGCTCTGCAAAGGAGGTGAATGACTTGCCTACAGGTTTTGCACAGTGAGGCACCTGGAGACAGGATTCCTCTGGAGACAGGACCCCTCTCCTAGGGCATAGTGTGACTTCCCAGACACCATCAACTTGTCAGGAATGTGGAGGGACTTTGGAAATAGGCATGAGTGATGAAAGGCCTAAGAGGAAAGACCCAGAGGAGGGGTGAGAGGGGGACCCGCCTGCCTGTAAGAATTTGGAAGGAGGGAGAGAGGTTATTTAGGGTCCCCTGGTGCTTTCATTTGGAGGAAGAGAATGAAATCAAGCAAGAAAAATTGCGTCTGAATATCAGGAAATGCTTTCTGTCACAGAGATGTATTAGTCTGGGGAATAGTCTCCTTAGGCATGGGGTGAGAACATGGTTGCTCAAGACATACTCTGCTGGTCTCAGAGCTTGAGGGGAAATATCCTGGCGAGGAATCAGTGTCTTGGAACTGTGCCAAACAGGGACTGTCCCACCGCTGCCATCTGTCATGTTCCTTTTTGGTGACATTCAGAGGATCCAGCTGGGTGCTCTGTGCAAGACTGGGACCTTGAGGTGTGTGTTACGGGTTGCTTTCCTTTCGCACATACCATAGAGGGGTGTTTGGTCCCAGGGGCAAAAACCTTGTCATTCAACCCAGAGTTGCCTGGGGCTTTCTGTCCTGTGTCTGTTTCTGGTTCCCATGGCCAGATACAGTGACTTGTCTGGCTGCTCTGTTGGGAAAGAGCAGCATTTTATGTGGGTGTTCGTGGTGCGTTGGCAGAGGGTATGGTGCCTCCTATCTCCCTGAAGACTAGTCCTTCCTTCCAGGGTGTAGAGGAAGCTGCTTCTTCCCATCGCTTCCCTTGTCTCTCCAGCCCAGCCTCGAAGCGCAATCCAGTCATCTCTCACATCCCAGCACGGTGCTCCAGCCTCATTGCTGCCACATCATGCAGGAGAGTCCATGAAATAATGATGGACTTGGACTTATTTTGGCCATAGGTGACCTGGTGCCCAGGCCTGGTGCCCTGCCTTTACCAAACTAGAGGCTCCCTACAGAATTCCTGACGGCAGCAGCCAGCAGCAAATCTTCTCCGACGGATATACCTGTTTCCCAAATAAGACCTGTTGCTGGCCTATCCCTTATCTACCTTTTCTTCCTTTGCAGCCTCTCCTTTCCTCCCTGCTTTCTCCCAGAGAGTTGTGTTGTTGCCATGGTTACTCCTTTATCTTTATGAGATACATTTTTTTCCCGCGCAGAGTGAAATTCCCGAGCTTCGCCCTCGATATAGAACTGTCTCCCTCTAAAGTGGCACTAATTGAGCATGAAATGCTATGCAGCTAAATTACACCGTAATTTATTCAGTGTTAAATGATTTAAGCAGTTGCTCAGGAGTGCTGGGAACAAGAATCGCTCGCTTCTTCCCACCCTCTTCACCTTTTTAATAAGTTGTCACCATGTCTCCCTTGCCTACACCGCGGCTGAGAGTAGGCTGAGGATCGCCATCCATAGGAGTTCAAGGATCAGCTCCTCCAGAGAAGGAGCAGCCCAAGGAGGCAACAAGTGATTTGGGCAAACCAATGGCTTTTGGGCACTTGTTGAAGAACCTGATCATGTCCAAGCACTCCTCAGCCCTGTGACAGTGGGTTTCCTTCTGGGACCCTGTCCAAGAGCTACACTGAGGGGAATGTCACAAGCATCCCCATCCTGCAGGGAGCACGGTGCTCTGCAGCCAAATCCTGAGGGGGACAATCTCGTTGGCTGTTTTGGGTTTTTTTTTTTTTTTCTTAAGCAAAAAGGAGCTTCATGCTATCCCTAAACAAACCTTGTTTCCCTTTATATTTTTTTATGAAATATCATTATGAAAAAAATACAAAAAGAATTTTCCCTTTGGAAATGTAAAACTGAAAAGTTTTGACCTTTTAGAAACATTTTTCTGTGTCTGTTCAGACCAAAGTTGGTTGGCAAAATAGATAGAAAATTCAGTAATATCACTGTTAGCCCAAAGTGTATTTTAGAAGGAAAAGAAGAAAAAAAAAAGAAAAAAAAAAAGCTCACCTGCTTCTACTAAGAACTGAAGCAGCTTAACATTATCTAAGATATTCCATGAGATATGCGATATCTCTAAACGGGGAGGGAAGGAAGCACCAGCATGATCAAAGATCCAAAGCATCTTCCCCCAAACTCTTTTTTTTTAAATTAATTTTTTTTTGTGGTCCGAGAACTAGGGCTAAATGACAACAATTCAGGACTTATTCAAGCCAAAGAGTAACTGGGGACAGGAACAATAATCCTATAAACCTGGAAGCCATGAAAAGAAATATAAGGAATCACACATGAAGCCTCTTCAGTTTGTGCAATGCTGAAGGGGTGATTAAGGATGGGTATCACCCCTGAGAGACTCCATGGAGTCCATGAAGTCTAAATTAATATGTTAAAGTAGATTGGGGGTGGATATTTTTCTGCCTTTTCCAAGATGTTAGATTATGCAACCAGAAGGTAGCAGTTTCAAGGGATGTTAAGGGATTTGGCTTTCTGTTGAGGTAGCCTGTATAAGTGCTTGTTTCAGGATGCTGCGGACACTAGCAGTTCATAAGAGTTAAAAAAAAAAGACCCGGATAATTTCGTCAGGGGAGAATTCATCAAAAACTGCTTAATCCTGGAGCTGTGGTTTGCTGGAAGCTGGAAGATTGTTGCGATGAAAAAGCATGATATATTGGTCCTGATCTGGTAAACATCCTTGGGGATCCAAGACAGGTTATTTAGAGAGATATTTGATTTAACTGCTTTGTTCTTGCATGTCTTGTTTCAGGTGATTCCCATCCGGTGCATCCGCTCGGGCTCAGGGAAGGAACTACAGAGATCCACGAGCCCGTTTCTCGGAAGCACAGGCACTGAGAACATGCTGAGCCCCCACCGAGGCTGTGCAGTCTGGAATGACATTCCAGTGGAAAAGGCTGATATAGCCAAAGTGTTTCATTTAAAAGTGCTGCCTTTGGGACAAAACTCATTTTGGAGAAAAAAAATGAGGAAGAGCACTTCGATAAGGCTGATACGCTTCATCTGGATTCTTCCGGAGAGGAATGTTTCAAGATGACTTTCCTCCCTGTTTTGAAATGGAAATACATTGTAAAACCAAATGAAAAATGAAAAAAAAAAAGGCAGAAACCGAAGCAGAATACATCCATTGATCCCCATACCTTTGCTTTTCATATTTCTCTGCTGCTTTCTTCAAGAAGGCAGTTAAATCCACTTGGCATTTGTTGCAGAATGGAAAACCTGTTAAAATAGCTTAGGTTTTTCCCAGGTTCCCACACAACCATCTTGCTCCACTTGAGGACCACCTCTGCAGGAAATCAGGAGATCAGGGGGCACAGTACAGGAGCATGTAACGGGGAGGAAAGCCTAGAGGGACAATTTGGGAGGACATAGGGAAGAGTTGCTAACGGCGGATGTGGGGTAGGTGCCAGGGCAGCAAGGGCTGGAGAGCAAAGGTCCACACCACAAGTAACAGCTAAGGAACTCAGCTCAAACTAGGTTTGGACAAATAACACTTCTCTCCACTCCCTTTTTTTAATACTCAGTTCAAAAATACCTTTTAAAGCGATTTTAGCCTGGAAGTAATACTTTGGGTGAAATGAAAAGGTGAAAAATATTCTTCTGGCTCCTGTTTCCTTTCAGAGCTTCCTTTGAGAGCTCCCCAGCTTTCCTTCCTGCTCTACCTTTGCAGAGAAAAAAAAATCTCAAATTTTAATGCTGAAAATGTCAAAATGTGAATAGTTTTAGTCATGGTTGAAGGATTTCTTTCTGACTGCAACAGTGTCTTTTCTAACTGAAATTACTTGCAGAATTGGCACAACACTTCAAAATGTGTCAGTCGTACCAAGCTGTAGAAAATTGCACCCCAAAGGTGTCTTTTCATTCCATTCCCATGACCATGAAGGTGTCGCGGAGGATGTTGCAGGGATCCATGCCCATCCCTCTGAGGGAACGGGAGGACAAAACACGCAGAGCAAAAGCGCTCTGCGGATTTTCCAAGCAAAAGAACAACCTTTTAGGAGCGGAAGTCCAGTCCTGGCAAAACAGATGTTGTAACTTACTGCATTTATGGTGGAAACTTGAGGGCCAAGAGGGAATTCAAAGAGCAAGTAGTTAACAGCATAAAACCAAATAACAAGAAATATGTAGCTTGTATCAGAAGACTCCAAGGGAGTTGATTGGGCTGAGGGAGCAGCAGGGGGTTGGAAGGAGCAATTAAAGAGCAGAAGGAGGAAGAGGAGGCGAAGGAGGGCACTGCCAAGGAGCCAAGGGATCCCTTTAAATCCACAGGGGTGGATGCATAATCTCTCATTAAAACTAACTGCCATCCCAGCACAGCACGTGCTGTCTCCATCGAGAGATGCTGTCACCATCCTAGAAAGGATGCTGTGAGATGAGGGGAACATTACAGAATGCTGGAAATCACCCCCCCAGACTTTGTGGATCTCATGAGTTGCCTTCTGCCCTACTGGGACATGGAAAGAGGCAAAAGTTGATGCTCTGAAGTAAAATGGATTTGCAGTCTTGGGGAAATTCAGCTCCCGGAGAGGATTTATTTTGTGGCATCTGGACCACAACACCCCTATGGATGCACTGGTCAAGCCACCAGCTCTTCTCTAAGCCAGCACAAATGGTGTGGCAAATCTCCTGTTTTGCCTTGCTAACACTCTACAGAGGCTAAACTCTCTTGCATTTCAGCTCACTGTTTGCTTCCCCCTTAAATGCTTTTGTTGACATGATAAATTGCTTGCCAGCTAAGCTATTATTTATCAGATTGTTTGTTAGCCTCTTTATCAGCTATACCATACCTGGGACTGTTTTTATGAGGCTAAACTTGTGTGAGAAACTGCTGATGGGGGCTGAATTGCCATTGAAGGAAAGGGTGGATAAAGGAGGGTGTCGGATTATAAAACTGCCCCTGGCAAGCGAAGCACACAGTTGCCTAACCAGGGGAGCCAGAAGTTAAGCACTGGTGCGGTCCTTGCCAACATCACTCAGCGGCTTGCTCAGATCTAGCATTCACTGAGTGCTATATCCTATGATAAGAGGAGAATGTATTGTGGAGCTTTAATAAAGGTTGTAGCTCATAATGCTGCTTACTGAAGTCTTTCATCTTCCCTGTAATTAATTCATGCTAATTTTCTTGCCAGTTGGATACATCAATTTGGAGTCTAAAATAGAAGCCTAGTTTGTTCACAGAGCTTAGCAAAATGCAGACATTATATCCGAAATGTTGGTCTTACAGATGGAATCCAGAGGGCTACGTTTAAGGTGAAGTGCCTTGCGGTATGGGCTGATCAAGTGCAAAGCATCGCACTAGGAACCATGTTCGCCCCACTTCTGTAGGAATAGGCAATTTTTACATTGGAAAGATCCCGTTGGAAATCCCATTCAATAGCAGGGTCTTTCTGCTCCCTGCAATGCCACCTTTGCTCTGACATGCGCATGGGGGTCTACAAACTCCTTCACACAGAGTCATCCCCACATTTCCGGATCAAAACAAGTTTTATTAGAAGATGCCATTTCTTTGCTGTAATTTTTTTTTTAATGTCTCAGTTCAAATCCAACACTGGTCCTGACAGGCCAGATGCAGAGAGCCACCACAGTCACTCCTTTCCCAAAAGCACCCTTTCTCAGTCCCTTCCTTACAGATGTGTTGTTGAAGACCCACCAGATGGCAAGTTGCTCCCTTCCTGGACAGTCAGCAAGCAGTCAGCAAACATTTCTTGTCACCTTAATTTATTTGTTCCTTATTCAAAAATCCCTTTAGTGTAGGGATTTTTTTCCTACCTGTCCAGTGGTTATGGATCCTTCCATGGATCCTCGGCAGCCTTACGTCTATTCTCCACACAGTCCCTTCTTCCTTGTGTCCCCAGCTTTTCTGTTTCTCTTTACAGGTTGTGTTTTTTAGAGTGTTCTCCTACAGTGACACAGGTAGATATTGACAGACAGACGTGAAGACACAAGCAGACACCCTGGAGATACATGTACATCAGCTTGCAAATACACACACGTGCACTCAAACGCACACACACCGAGCTCTGCCATTTGCTCCTTGAGCATCTTCTGCTCCGCAACCGATACCCTCCAAGCTAGATAACCAGGAACACCATCCACACTTCTGGCATCCAGAAAGTGGAGACGGGTTCATGACTCTTCCTATCTCAGTAGGGTCAGAGAGCAGCGGAGTAATGAGCTGCCTTGTGCATGCTTGCCTGGTTCTGTCCCTGTGCATGGATCTGCTTGGAGATAGCTCTGATATGGACACACTGGAAAACAAATGTACTGGAGGTTACGCTGGTAAACACCGACTGAAAGAAGGTTCTTCTCAAGCACCTTCTGCTGATAAGCACAGGAACAGAAAATGGCATAACAGCCTCATAGCTTCCGGGAAAGGGCAGAACGGTTTTGGTTTGCATGTGGAAAGTCCCTTTATCGTTGCAGAAAGGAAAATTACTGCAGACACAGCTGCAAAAGTCTCCCTGCTCTGCTCGTAGCTGACCACTAGGCCATGAGATGGGTAGCAGAGCTAAGAGAGTGCCTGCTGACCTCGAACATGATAAGGCACAGGGTAAAATTCAAAGAAATGGAGAAACTTTCTTAGAAAAGTGGCGTGCAAAGAGGTACCGCAAGTTCCAGCTGGTTTGAATTTTCTCTGTATTTATAAAAAATAAATTGATACTTTATTACCTAATCAAAGTAGCTACTCATGCATTTTCACCGCCGTCCCCCTCCTCAAATTTAGACCCAGTGTTTCAGATGCTAATATAGAGCTTGCAAAAGAACAAGAGAGCCTTTCTGTAGGATTTTTTAAGACATCTTAGATGGCGCTTAATAAAGAGGCCATGTGGGGTGGTGTCTGGGTCATGGGCTCAGCAATGAGGATACTTGAATTTCTTCTAGCTTTGGTGCTGCTCCAGTGCAAATACTTTGTTGCTCCGTGACTCAGTTTCCCCCTCTACAAGAGAAGACCTTGAACCCATTCCTGTCCTTTGATTTAAGACGGCAGGGTACAAGGGTACAAGGGTACAATGAGAGCCAAAAGGGAGCCAGCTGAACAGCACCACTTGCTTCCATGGCCTTGTCCACCTTGGATTTTAGCAAGCCAGGTGGGAAACAATTTCAGATTAAGTTTTTGCAGGGCATTGCCAATTTCTGACTATGTCACAGTTTGCACCAGAGGCAAACTGATGGGGGGCATCAGTTAGGGAGGGTGGGAAGGTATTTTTTCTTTCCATGTGAGCAATATGGTCTAAAATAAAATATCTTTGTTTTTGGCAGAATTTTCAGCAAATAATTCCCCACCCTGCTTGGCACAACTGAACATTTTGGTGGAGAGAATTGACAAAATGAAAAACAATAGTAATCATTTTGTCAAAAGAACAAGTTTTTGAAAAACAGACATAAATATTGTGCTTTGTCTGACTCTGCATATAAAACCAGCATGTGAGGAGAACCAGCACTAGACATTTTTGTTGCCGGTTGTACTCAGCACCACTGGTAGAGAAGCACATGGTGTAATCGTCCTGGGACCAGCACCATGTTTGCCAGCTCTGCACACCCAACCCCACAGGTGCCAGCGATCCAAAAGACCCTGCAACACTCTAACTTTAGAGTAAAGTCCTGTTCAATAAAACATAGGACTGAAGAAAGCACCCTGTAACAGTCCTTCCCACACACACACATCGGGAATTGGCCCGCTTCACCACACTTGTCTGGGTAAATCCTGATTCTCTTTTCCAGTTTTTCCGGTAATCAGAGGACACCAAGAGAGGCAAAGAAGGGCAACCGGGAAGGAGACACTATGCTGGAGGTGTTTGCCTCAGGTTCACATGGTGTTCAGGCACTCAGAGTGCCCTGTCAGTGGATGGTGTTGCCATCTCTGCATGGGAATGGATGCAGGATTTGGGCTGGTGCTCAGGGCAGCTGGTTGGAAAGGGGCCCTGTTTGTCCATGGGTATCTTTGGTGGTCAAACCCACTGTGGTAGGTTTGGAGGTTCCCTAGGGACTTGTGATTCATACTGTCATCAGTGTATGCATGGGAATATGTCCATCACATGGCTAAAATTTGGCGGGTTTGACATATTTTGGTGTGAGTGTGGTAGAACAACAGGATCAACACACAGCCCTAAGATCCCACATGCATGGACACAGACATGGCACATCTCACCAGATGGGAAGGTTTGGAGGCCCCAGAGAAATAGTCTGGAAAGAACAATTTGTTTAGTGTGGGACATTTCTTGGATTACATATGGAGATCTGCAATAAGGTGGCCAAAAGAAAAACAGCCTTCAGATCATGCAAGTTGTCCTTGTGGTGTGTAGCAACCTCAGGGGAAACTGCATTTATCATTTATGAAGCTATGAAGATCCTCCTGTAACTTTTGTCATGCTGTGGTTTGATAGCATCCACGTATTTTCAGTCCTATCAACCACACGGTCCAGGAAAAAGTTACTATGGCTGTTATATGGAAAGGCAAACTTAGTCAGAAGCAAGTGGATCAGTGAAGCTGTGCAAGAAACCTGTGTTTGAACTGAAGATGTGTGTGGATTAATGGATCTTAGTACCACCCAGGTCTTCAATTTTCACAACTCTACAAAACATACAAGAGCTGTACCCTGCAACAGCTGGTAGGAAGGACAGGCAGCTGATGTAGCAGCTCTTCCTTAGGAAAAGATCAGGGTTTTTGTACTTAGCAAATCATCCCTTAGTAATTTCAGAGGCCTTTCCCTGTCATGGAGACTTAAATAGCAAGCTGAACAACTCCAAAACATGAAGCAGGATTTTTAAGGGGCTGCCAATGGAGGGGTAAGGAGGAAGGGAGCTGGTGACTCAGCCTCGTACTAACAAGGACAAATTAAAACCTAGTGACTTCGTACAACCAAATGCAGTGAAACAGGCCCTTGATCTAATCAGTGCTTTCTAAAGGAATTAAATGCCAATCTATTTTAAAATGCATTTCACTGCAACTTAATGAGGGCAACGGGGAAAAATCAATTGGTCGTGTAATTTGGAATTTCAATAACATAAACAATAAATGCTAATTAGCAACATTCTTATTAATGTCATAAAATTGTTGGGTAGATGGGAGTCACGTAATTAAAGTTTGACAAACCTGCTTGAAGAATTTGAGGCCTGCAAGAAATAGAGAATGGATTTTGCTGTCTGCAGCACCTCATTCACAGATAGGGAGCAGGATGGAAAGAGTCTGGGCTTTGAGTTTACAGCGCTGCAGGGAGAAACATCCAGAGGGATGCAGAGCCCTAAGCAATGGGAGGTAGCTCAGACCCTGTTAAAGACACGGCAAAGCATCCCTCATTTGTACCATCGTTGGTACCCAGAGGTATCCAGTTGATTTCCAATCCTACAGGCCCTCCAACACCCTGTTTCATGGCAGAAAAGGGATGGGGCTGATTTGCCTTCTTTCTTTGGCTGGAAATGTAGGAATTCCTACCTGGAGTGTGAGGGCAATCTGGATCAGTCCATGCAGAGTGAGTTGAAGACGACTAGAACAGGCTTCTCATGTAATTAGCTTAGTGTCTGCAGTGGAGATGTCCTAAGACAGATGAGGAACTCCCACGCTTTGCTGAGAAAAGTATCTTGCACCTAAGCAAGGTTTTTCCTAGCAACTGTTTTTCTCTAATACTGGAGGAGTAATAATCAACAAAGTTTGCAGAAAATATATAGATATCAGGATTTTTTATTTCAAAATTTTAAGTAATAAGGATCATCTTTCCACCCACTTTTCTAATGTTTATGTTAGTTTGAAAGCAGTATTTTCCCAAGTTTGTATGCATTAATATTATTTCTTCTTGCACAATCCCATATATTCTCGATCTTTCTCCTTTCTTTTCTTTGGAATGAAGAAAAAGGAGATGAGGAAAAAACTGAAGAAGTTTCCAGGTTAACCAAACCAGAATTACTTTATTAAATTGACACTGAAAACGAACTATATGTATATACGCACGTATATATACATATAAATGTATGTTACCAACTTTTGGAAATTTCCAGGAGGTAATGAGCTGTAGAACATTTTGACATTTCCCCACTGCACATCCCCTCCCCACTGCCAAAAAAAAAACCCAAAAAAAAACACCATTTTTTGTTCTCATCCAGATCTCCCAATACCATCACTACTGGCATTTCTCTCCTGTCAGAACAGACATTTCTTCCCTCCTTCTCCAGCCTGACGACCAGCTGCCTGCTTCTTGCACTTGCAGCCTCTGTGTGCACGATGCGGCTGCAGCTCCCTCCCCATGGGCTGAATCAAGCCCTGCCAGGGCGGAAAGGGCACCTTGGACTGTAGATGACAGCTCCAAAATCAGGCTCCTTCCCTTAAACTTGCTGTTTGTGTTTATCAATATCACTCCTATTTAGCCATGCAGTTGGATTCAGCTGCAAAAGAGCTGCAGAGAGAGATGGCAATTAATTCTGGATTTGCTTTATCTTTTTGCTGTTGCCCTGGAGAGTGGGAGAGTGCTGCAGTTTCCCTGGGATGGCATTGGACCATTCCTGTCCCAAGGCATCATTAACTCCGGTCATTCCTCTGGATTTCTCCCATACTGAAGGGACAGAGGAAAATTGATCACCTGTGGATATCAGGCACCCCCCTCTGGAAAGAAATGGGTGGCACAAGGCTCTTCTCCCTACCCCCTCTCAGTTCTCCGCCTTCAGGACTGAGTTAAGGGACCAAAGTGTACAGGAATTGGTACCATGTGCTTGTGCTGCCTTCCCGGAGATTAACCCCATATGGGAAAAGAGCTGTGTTCCCGTCCGTTTGGGATGGGGGGTCGATCCAAATGTATAGCAGGCATTTTTCAAATCTACATGAGAGCCCAGCAGATAGACTTCAAACATCACCAAAAATAGGTCCCTTCTCATGTGTATTTGAAATATACGGTGTGACTGATTATGGTGTAAATATACTTTCAATACACATTGATATCATCTTAAAATATGTTCCTACCAGGCTGTAAATTATCCTTTTCCTGACAACTGGCATTTTTGGCTATATTTTCAATGCACAAGGTGTGGACCCAGGTCGATTTGCCATTAACCCTGTGAACTGACCCACAGATTTGGGTTTGGAACCTGCTATAGCACAAAGCAACTCCCCATGACAGAATGACACTGCGAGAGCTCAGCAAGATTCAAAGCTTCTACCATGAGCTCTTGGTCTTGTTAAGGGTTATTTGTATAGTTAATAAAACATCAAGAACTACCAGACTTAGGAACATGAGATTTGGGGAACAGATTTGAACTTTGTGCTTTAAGCATCAAGAGGAATATTGCAGGATTTATCAGCCAGCTCTAGTCTTGTATCGTTCTCCAAAATGTCTACTAATGGTCATACAATCACAAGTTGTCCTCCAGTCTGGTTTGGTGTAATCTGTCACCTAAAGGCTGGGGGAATCCAATTGATAGGCTTTGGGCAATGTATCACATAATTCTTTAAAGAGTTGTTTTCCAGGTCAATTATTGAAGCAAGTTAAGATTATTAAAAACAGGCAGATGTTATATTTTTCTCCCAAATGCTTTGAGATATTAGTAGAGTGATGTCATTTGAGATCTGATTTTTGGTGAGTGATAATAATTCTGTAAAAGAACATCTTACAGAAAATAGGCTGAAGTCGAGCCATCACTATCAGCTTTGGTTTAAATTCAGTTAGAAGTAGTCATTAGAAGTAGTCTATAATATGAGGCATGCAATTAGGATTCCTATGGACCAATTTTATGATGTGAAGGGATCTCTATGGGATAGACAAAGGCATTGAATTGGGCAATGCCTGGACCGAGGTACAATTGAATTCCTTCACAGAAAGCAGGAATCTCAGAGGAAAAGGCTCTGAGGGAGCAGGATGAATCCTATCTCCACATGGAAGCAGGGAATAAACAGGAACTCCGTAAGAAACAGGAAAAAAAAGCTAGATCAGCAGAATGAGCTACATGACTGCATGACAGAGGTCAGAAGGCAAGGCGATAAGTTGAGCTCAAATTCCTGTCTTAGAAATTCCAGAGGTGGTGAGAAACTTGCTTTTTGTTAAGATTCCTAGACTTCTGCTGAAAGTCTGTGCAAGAACCAGCTGTCACAATCAGCCAGACCGGAGGCAGACAGCACAGCAAACAGGGGTTACAAATGAGCAAGGCAGTGATGGGAGGAACCTCTCAACTTCCTGCCGCCCTTCGCTGTAAGGATGCATCATCCTATGGCCACATCTACAGAGTCACTTTGTACAATTCTTTTTTTTTTTCTTTTTTTTTTGCTCTGTCAGCAGGGGAAAATAAGCACAAAAGAAACCACTGTGCAGTTGTTTGCATTTCTCTGGGACCCTGCTACCCCTAGGAAATGAGGGAGCACACAGCATCGTCTGGCTGGCTCTCAGAAACGCCAACAAGGTTGCAAAGGCAGCATGAGCCTGATTAAAAATAGCTCCTTATTGAAAATGTGAGGTTCTTTCATTCACCTCTATCTTTTTCAGTTCTTGCAAGTGTTTCCTTCCCAAAGGGCCCGATTGCCAGCACCAGTCACATCCCTCCTGGTGCGTCACGGCCATGCTGAGAAGAGGTGGAGCCACTGGAATAAGACCCTTCATTAAGGCCCACCTGAGCAGAGGGTCAGCAGCCACTTGCCTCTGCCATGGGCCATCGCGAAAGTCCAAGGAGGGCGGGGGGAACCAGGCTCAGTGTGTTAGATCTGAGAGACATTTTTGGAGTATTTTTTTTTATGAGACTGTGAGTAGAGATGAATCAAGGAGGCACCTTCCCTTTGTATTTGAGGAAGAGCTATATGTCACTCAGCCAGACACTCCCAGCCCTTAAGCCGGTGACCATCCAGGCTCAGCCATAGATGCTGTAGAGGATGTTGTCTTAAAAGAAATGGACCTAAGCACTTCTCTCCCTGCCTTTCCCCACGAATTCTAGTATATCTCAGCTAAGCATGTTTAGAGATGATCTTTCAATTGCTGTTTTTCTTGTAGATGGTTTCCCCAGAGCACTCCTAACAAAGACTCAACCTCTCTGGAAGGAAAAAGCCATGTAGGTTAGGAGAAGGGCTTTCCTAGTCTTGTTAGTTGTCAGGAAGAAAAATACATTTTAAAAAGCCATAAAAGTGTAATTCTCCCCTACACACATTCCAATAAATCAAAGATAGCTAAAAGGATTTTCTTCAGTGAAAGAAAAATCATCATTTCTTGCCCTATACAAAGTATGAAAGTTTTAGTCTGAACAGAGAATTTTTTTGGAGAATGATGATTGTGTGAAACCAAAGGGTTGGGAAGAAAAGCTCAGTATAACCCAAGCACTGGCTTTTGCTATTATGAAAGCTATAATGTATGAAACACTACAGATCTATGAGAAATATATTCCTTTCAATGAGAGGAATTGTCAGAGCCCAATGTCTATGCACTAAGATTGATTACAGGGGAACTGTTTTTCCAGTTGACATTTATTTTGCAGAGATATTAATGAGGAAACAATTTCTTTTCCCTGCAGTTCAACCTGAGGTCATTTCCCCAGTTTGTTATCAGCCCAGGCAGCCCATGTGAATGTGTGTGATGCATGTACTTGAAACATGAACTATGTCCAGTAGGTATATTTGGGGAATAGTCGTGAACCCAGATTTCAATCTATTTTAAACTACTATAATTGCGTGAGAAAGTGTTCCCTGCTGAAAAGAGGAAAGCACAAATGTAACCATATCTGTTGTTTATATGGGACCTACGTAAATGTGCAGGGCAGATAAGCTAGGCAGGAGCAGGAGCGTGTTGTTGCAGATGCCCTGGAAAGGAGATGATGTCTGTCTGGTCATATGTGCTGTGACCGAGGGGCTATGAGCTCCCATTTTATCGCAGCAGTTGATCTCCGTCTTGTCCTCATATTGGGAGGCAGGTTGCAAGGCCACCCAAAATGGTGCTTCCATTATGTGTTGGCTATTTCAACGGGCCTGGCCTAAGTTTGTGTGCAAGGTTCAGCATAAAAGCAAGGAGACATATTGTTCCGGATGGAGAGCTAAAACATGTGCCTCTGATAACAGCTGTGCTTCTGCTCCTGAGCATGGACATTATGAAGCTTTCCCTAATCTCTGCGTAGTGCCCAGAGGACCAATACGTATGTCCACATGTGCTGACCGTGCCTAAGGATCGGCAAAGCTTTTAATTGTTCTCACAAAACTCTGCTCTTACTAGTGAAGAAAAAATAATCCTTAGCCGATCGGATTGAGAAGCCGATCGGATTGAGAAGAAAGTCATGAACAGGAGTACGAGAGCTTCAGCTGCAGCTGCTTGGTTTGCAGGGAGCCTATGCTTGCAGCACTGAGCTGAGCACCGTGACTGTCATTGCAAAGGACACAAAAGGTGTGTGTAACGACTCCTCCGAATTAGCAGCAGATTTTGCTTCAAAGGTTAAAGCGAGTTTTCCTCTGCACCTCTTCCGGAGGTTCCCACTTCTGAGGTGAGGAAGGCAGAGCATGACGCTGGTAGCTGAAATAAACCTTGGTGGACAATAACAAAACGTCAGGCTGCAAACTGTAGTTGCTGAGAAAGGGGAATGAGCCACATCCAGCCAACCCTGTGGCAGAGGACTTTTCATGGCAGGTGGAGGTCATTCAGATAACTTTGACACTAGCCATGTATCCCACAATGATGTCTCAAAAATCTCAATTTTGTCTCTTCTTTCTCTGATCACCTAAGTACCTGAGAGTTTCTCTATACTTAGAAGTGCACTAGCATAACTCCTGAGATGTGACTGTATCAGAACTATCAGAAAAATTCTTTTTCAGAACACAGACAAACTGTAAGAGAAGGACATGCAGCATGATATGGGGATGACCTCCCATCTGATACAGAGAGTAGGATTCATCCCACATATTTTGGGCTGTATTAATGCTGTTTCTGATCTCTACTGCAGCTGCCCTGTATTTTACTGCTAGTGAAAAGAAATGGGAACCTTCATGGAAAGAATCATCCCTTCTCCATACAAGTGTTAGACAGATAAGGTGAACCTGCATTTAAAGGTAGCCCACAAGCAAGAAAAGTTCAGGTGCCAAATGTGAAAGAGATACTGAGCTTTCAGGCAGCTGAGTCTAGCAGATGAAGTCACTTAGCAGCTCCTCATTCTGGGCAAACCCACAGCAGGGCTATGGACAGTGTGTCCAAAGCAGAGTGTGGCTTCTGACTCCTGGACAGTGCCTTTCTATTTCTGATGTGAATTGCAGTGGCAATGCAAGCGAGGTAGCTGTGAAGCAAGTAATCAGGACATGGGAGCTGACATTCCTCCACAATGTCCTTTTCCCAAAGGTGAGTTTTTCTGACGACCCAGGGTTTATACCTCTGCTGATGGGTGGAGAGATGGCATCAGGAAGGAACATCCAATGAATAGGCTCTGCTGTTCTATCCCATCCTTCGGATGTCTTGCTATGTCTCAAGTTTACATAGACAAGTTTGGCAAATGTGTTTAGTGTTTAAAGCAGAGATTTTGTAGCAACCACTGTGAGGAGCACTTGACTTGACCGGAGGTCTTGCTCTCTGTGGTGCATCCCAACTGAAGTAACATGGTCATCCAGCAACTGGAGACAGGTCTTACTGATTGGGAGACCTTGGAGAAAACTGAGGACTGGGCTCTTTTGGACACAGCTGAGCACCAACCTCTCTAAGTGGGAAGAGAAGGAAAAAGTAAGGGTTGCACCACATCCAGGAAAAATGGAGTGGGGATGGGGGGAATATAAGGCATGAAAAAATGGCAAACTCTAAGGGAACTTGAGCAAGGAGGGAACACCAGAGAGAACTCATCTTACCTCATACGTAAACAAGGACCTGGGAATGCTGTCCAGAAGACCTAAATCTTGAGACAGGCTGTGGGGAGGCCACAGAACATCCAGATCCCATACCTGGTGTCCTGAGAGATATTCATTGCCAGATGGATGCGGAGGAATGTGAGGAGGTGCTAAAAATACTTCGGATGGGAGATTTCTGGTCACAACCCAGAATGCAATTTTGTGACTGCAACTAGAGCAAAATTAGAGCAAGACACTAGGAGCGTTCCTCCTCCCAGAGGCCAGTCCGTACACAAGCATCTTGTGATGGCTCTGCCTATTGCCTCTGCCTTGGCTGCGTGGATAAGCATCAGCCTCCAGGCCCCAGAGAGGCTGAGCCAGCCCTAAATGCACTTCAAAGCAGAAAAGAACATTATGGCCTGTGCGTGAGGGTCTTAGCTTCTCACACGGCTCTTCCACTCCGGGTTTTATGGCGTGAAGCACACAGCTCTTCTGACAGCAGTTCAGCTGCATTTTTCTTGGCGAGCTTGTTCCCACCGGACATCATTCACGCGCTCTTTGGAGTGGAAACGAAAAGGAGCAAGAAGTGGCCCCCTTGAAGTTCTGCTCAGCTGGGCTACTCTTGTTTCTGACAAACACATCTACTTTTTTATAACTCCCTGAGCTCGCATTTTGGGAGCCCGGCTGGCTGTTCCTGCAGGGGGTGTGTGGAGGGGGTGTGTGTCCGTGTTTGATGGTAGGAAAGGTGTGCTTGCGGCCCAGGCTCCTGCAGGCAGTCCGGGGGGGCTGCGGGGAATGGCAGGGCTGGATGCAGGGGCTGCTTTACGATGTGCATGTGTGTACTGGAAAGAGATGGAAAGCAGAGCTCAGTGGAAGGGGGAAGACAAATGAATCCTCACAAGTGAGGAAAAGAGATATTCTAGATCCAGATCTGAGGAGCACCCATTCCTGTCCCCACCTATTTTCCCTATTTCAGCCTGCCTCCATCACATTGCTTCTCAGGAGGGATGCACACACTTACATACTACTATACTTACGCTAGAAGATAAAATAGGCCAGGAACTGTTCCCTTCCCCAAGGCCTCCAGCTACTGCATGGTTTGTTTGTATATAAGCGATTTTTACTATTCCCTAGACTGAGTGGTCATGTCTGTATTCAAACTCTACCTGTTAGGGGTGGTTCCTGTCCATTGCTCATCCCAAACCGGCCCCAGACATCACCTGAGAGGTGCCTGAGATGAACTGGTGCTGTTAGCACCGTATGCTGGTCATGAGATGTTCACCACCATGGACACTGCCTTCCACATCTCCCAAAAGCCTTGGGCTGCTCACATCCCAGGAGCCAGACGACTTGGAATAGTGAAGAACGGCGCCTCCAAGGAGAAGATCAAAGATGTTGCATAGGGCTACAGCAGGACTGGGTGCCTTTGGCAGCGCGGCAGCATCCAAAAATATCAGAATTCACATACATCCAGCCCCCTAATCCATTTTTTTCCAGGCACTCTCCTTCTCCCTGGCCTATTCTAAAAATGCCACATCACACTGCACTGAGAAACCCAGTTCAGGGTAAAATAAGTGTTAAAAGACAAAAGACACGTTATTCTCTTGTTATCCTAGACTTTGGGCATCAATTGCTCATTAGTTTCAGGCATTATTCCAAGAGGTTTTCCAGCCAGGCTGAGTGTCCCAGAAACCCAAGCCTTGAATGAAGCAATATGTGTATTCTTCCTTGTGATGAACAGTGCTTTGGATTCTTTACAAAAAAAAAAGGACTGGATGAAGCCTGAAGAAGTGCTTTTTGGGGAACAATTCAGCCCTGGTACTGTGAGCATGTGATCTGATACAGTTTTGTCATGATTCAGTTCTGTTGCCCTAAGATGAAATCAATAGCAGAAGTAAATATTTGCCTTGGACTGAAGAGCGTGGATGAGAGGGATGTGAATATCACCTCACTGCACTTCCCTCTTTGCATTTCAGGCTGGCCTCCGAGAGCGGAACAAACTGGTTTTAGGAGTGCAACAGGGCAGCAGCACGGAGACAAGAGACTGTGTGAAATGAGACACAGCCCATGCGCCCAGTAGCGCTTATTTCAATGTCCCTCTCCCTGCAGCCCTCCTAGCAATTTGGTGAACTTTGCACATGCAGAGGTCCTCTGCAACCAGAATGCAGCCACCTCCTCTGGGGACAACACAAAGCAGTTGCTTTACCTTGCCACCAATGAAGAGCAGCTGGGAAGGAAGACCCTGCAATCAACTGAATTTCCAAGCACAACTTATTGAGGCAGGATACAATAATCCAGCTGGAAATTTTTCATGACGCAGAAGCCAGGCCAGCGGTCTATAATGAGCCCTCATAACCCTCTTCAACTGCAACAAGGCTATTGGCATGGGAGAGGATATTTGGCATCTAATCCTTGCACTTTTATGATCCTGTTTAAAGATAGTAAGAAAATATTTCAAACTGAGTGAGATGTGGGGCAAAGGCTCACTGAGGAGTTCAATCGTGCAGATATGAGCTGAGGAAAGTGAGGGCTGACCTGTCCTTCTCACATTCTCCAAAGACTGCCATTTGATAAAGACGCTGTGCTGCAAGAAAAGAAAAGGTTATGAAAATCATACGTGGAACCAAGTTTCCTTCATCCCTTTCCTTTTCAGCAATAATACCATCCCTATTCTGTTCTCCTAGGACTAGCTAATTCATGGATACCCAGTACTATTTCTATCAGGGATCAAGAGCACAAGGGTATGGGAGACAGGAGAGTGTGAAATGGTGTATCACAGTTTAATCACTGAATATCTGCCAGAGGATACCACTTTACCCTGCCCCATTCAGAATGAGCAGGGATAGTGCAAACCCCACATTGCCATCCAGTCCCAAAGCCGCCTTGGTTTGCTCTCTTCCGCAGTTTGGGAGCAGACTAAACTGAAGCAAGACCTGATCTCCCTTGTGCCTGCTCACATAAGGGTTTCCATGGCTATAATTAAAAGAGGTTTGCTGTGGGTTGCTAAGTGACCTGTTACCTGAGAAGCATTGAGGTTCGAAGGGATCTCTGGAGATCATTGAGTCCAACCCTTGGGCTCAGAGCAGGGCCAACTAGAGCAACTCATGTCTATATTGATGAGGGAAATGTGAAGAACCAGAACAGAGTGATTTCCTGAATGATAGATAATGAAAAGCAAAAGTTTCTATAGGAGAGCAGCAGAATTGATGCATTTGCCATTTAAAAAAAAAAAAAGGGAGGTAAAAGTCACAGTGGTCAAAACAGTCTATTCCAACACTTGTTCAGGGTTAGGATTTCTTTTGTATTTCAAAATTACTTTTCTATCTGAAAAATAGAGCAAGTAGTAGGGAAGTAAAATATAAAAAAAAAATAAAAAACGAGTTTCCTAAAATGATGTTTTAAAAAAAAAGGTCAATATGAAATATTTACCTTACTCTAAATCAATTTTTTCTGGGGTCATGATGTCACTCCATTTATCAAGGTTCTGACATCTCTTCTCAATGCAGGCAGGAAAACATGACAAAATCTTGACAGTTTTCCTGAGACAGGGAAAAGGTTTTGTATCCGATTGTAACTGAGCCACTAAAACCCAGTTCTGCTGTCCACATTTTTAAAAGGACACAGAAAATTTGAAAGATAGTAGAGAAAAGTGAAAACTAATTTGAGCAATGACAAGAATATGTTGGAGTGAGAGACTTAAATCACCAAGCCTATTCAGCTGATCACAAAGAAGATGAAAGGGTGACTAGATAATAATGTCTAAGCGCTCTCAGAAGGAGGAACTACAGAGAACCAAAGAGATCTTTAATCTGCCGCAGAATACTATAAGAAACCCCTTTGTCTGGAAGTTAATACTAGATAAGTTTATATGAGAGGTAATCTATTAAACTCTGGAATGGACTGGTGTGGTGAGATGTGGATCCTGCACCAGTGACAGCCCCCGGCTCATTCCCGGCCACATGTTCCCAGGATTCAGATAGGAGCGGGAGGATGCGGAGGGCAGGGCAGGTAGAAGGGCTATGTAGAAGGGCAAACTGAATGGAGTCTGTTTGGATCCTAAACCCAGCTGGCTCTGGGAGCCCATATTAATAAAAGCAGTGACCATAGCTGTAAGGCCGCCTAGCACAAGTGGGTAGGCATCAGAACAAGTTTTTTGTACACCTTCCTTGCTTTGCTTCAGCCTTCGCTTTCTTCAGCTCATATCTGCACGACTGAACTCCTCAGTAAGCCTGAAGCATGCTAAAGGCTGCAAAAGGGCTGTGAGGACGAGGAAAGAGGAAAAATTCTTCACAGAAGCAGGCTTAGTATCAGTCTTTCAGACCAATTCCCTAAGGAAGCAAGACAGGGTCTGTTCCTGTGTCTTTCAAATGCTTTGGCTAATTTTATCCAAACCTGGCACAGGTATAAAGCTCTCAGCAGCACTGGGTTCCTGCAAAGGTTAGTGACAATAGATGATTCAGCAGGGCAGAGAACCCATATTGCTGTCCCGAGTGAGGGACAAGTTCTTTCATGAACAGCATCATCAGACAGTGGAAACTTGGGAACAGGGAACTTGGCATCAGGAGACCTGCTGCCCATGGACCTGCTGGGGTTCATAACTGCATGGCAACAGGACATCTCCAATGTCTGTTATAATCTCTCATCAAGTCCAGAAGCATTTCTGATATTCACTGTGACCTGATCTGTGGATTCAAATATATAAAGCTCTCTTCAAAGCTGTAAAAGAAATCCCTCTGCTCTCCCTCTCTAACCTTTGCTCTGTCCCATTTCCAGGGACTGGCATTCCCCCACGCCAGCACAGACAAGAAAGCACTGGAGCTGTGCGGGTAGAGGGAATGTGTTCCCTGAGCTTGCACGGTATTTGGGACAAGGGGGCCATGAACCCCCCCATTAAACTCATTTGACATTAACCACACACCTCTAGCAAACACAAAGTGGGAGCAAGCTTGTCACTCCAAGAGCTGATACTCTGCAGTCTGCTGCTGACTTGCTGCATTGCTCCGAACAAAAGCTTTTGTTTCCTCTTTTGTGTCCTGTTTTCCATACCTGTAAAATCAGGATAGCGGAGCAGATGCTTCTTTGCAAAGAAAGCTGGAGTTTGTGTCAATAAAAACACACTGCAAAAGTCTGGTTGTTAAATGAACAATGAATCATTACGGCATCTTTGGATCTTGTCCTTTTCCTCCTTTCCAGTGCTTCCTTTTGCAGGGGTCTTACCCCAGAAAGTGGTTGCGCCGAGTGAGGAAGGGGTGTTAGGAATGCTCAGGTGAGCAGGAATAGAGGAATGGGATGAGAGCAAGCGCAGAGAGAGGAACAGCATTTGACAAGAGCAAAGCACAAGAGGCAGTTCACATGCTGCCCTATACTGCTGCCACCAGTATATGCCCCCAGAACAGGGACTCTGCCCCCAGAACAGGGACTTTGAGATACTTCTTGTGGGCCAGAAAGGCAGATGGAGAGAAGCCAGAGAGGCCATTCACAGCCCTGAGCCGGCCCTCCTGGGCATAGGGAAATGTGGGAGCTAACCCGAGGCGGGTGTCGGCCTTTGCCAGGATCAGCAATAGAGGAGCCATTCGCCAAGCAAGGCTGACAGCAGTGGTATGGACAACAGTGAAGATACAAGCTCTGAGGAGATCAGATTTAGAAGACACTTGCAGCCAAACACCTCGTTCCTTATATTTTCAATGTAAGGGAACTATGGGTCAGGAGAGGCTGTGGTGTCGACCTGCAGGTACGGCTTTTCTTTTAGCATACTTTCTTTGCAACCACAGATTAACGTGTTGTGCTTGTTCATGGGACTAGCTTCCCATTTACTTCACATTATTTTAAGCACCTGTGCTAGAATCTAAAAGTTTATTTGGCAGTGTCTCCTTTGGCGTGTAACGTTGCTGAGATGTGCTGCCCTCCTGGAGATGTTTGTCCCGCTGCACTGCTACCAGAAGGAGTCAAGGACACTTCTGTTACCAGTTTGTCTGCCTCAGTGAAGTCCTTACAGCCAAGGTGGGATAAATCTAGGCCAAAGTATCACTTCAGAGCCTAACAGTAGGTCATTAGTCTGATAAATCTCATTAATGAGGTGAGCAGAGATTAGAGAGAAGAGGCCCCTTCGTCAGAGTTACACAAACAAACTCAGTCTGTCAGAGCATATGTCTAATCAAATCTACTTTTCAAATACACTTTAATTTGGAATGATAATTACTTTGTTTCCTGTGGGCTTAGCAGCAGGAGCATGGAGATATCAGGGAGACATCCTGGGTCCAAGATTCCATGGAACCAACCGGCCTGGGTTGGTTCTTCTGCAGCTGCCCAACTCCCTTCCCTCTGCATCTACATAGAGAACCAATGCCCTTAGGTCAGCAACAAGTAGTGCCAATGCTAGTCAAATTAATGCTGCCTGTAGCTTTCTGCAATCAGTAGCAGTGGCTAATGTGGTCTCCTTGGAAAAAGCATCCTGGCAGAGGGTATTTCCCCTCTGATTTCCCCTGATAAATCCCATCCTGAAAGACAGTTGTGCAGGAGAGTCTGCTCCTGGAGTACAGGGTAAGCACTGGCTCTGTCAGAAAGAATTCTGTTTTTTAAGTATCAAAGGCTTCATAAAATATTTTTCTTTCCAACTTGGCAATGTCCATTTAAGGGAGTTTAAGTAAAACTTGACCTGATTCTGAAGCTGGGAGCTGATGTCAGAGTCATCAAATTACTCTTTGGTGGCAGAACATCTTAAAAATAAATTGAAATGTCCCATATGCTTTTTTTGGTGGAGAAGATCGAAAGTATCCAGAGGGATTCAACAGCATTCCTATGTTTTCTGCATTGACATCTTGACATCAGGGCTGGGCCTGCCAGTTCCATCCAGGTACTTGCTCTCTGAGTTTGTAGTTGTGACCTAAGGCCCTTCTTCTTCCAATCTGAGCTGTGTGACTTTGCTCCACCTTCCCTCAGGACTCCCAGAAGATTCCCGAGGGAAAACTTGAAATTAGTTATTCTGGCACTTCCAGCCTTTGCCTTTCCGAGCCATTTTAGAATTGGCAGTTAATTCCTGTTTGCCTGAGCATTGGCCAGAAAATGGGTTTGCGTTAGTGTTTGTCTAGAAACTCACCTGAACATGGATGTCTGCACACATACAAATACTAATGTCAGTTTGCATGAGCATGTGTGCAGGAGAACCCTGTCCAAAAGTATTTGGACATTTGGACATACAAGCAACCTAGACACAGTCTTATGGCCTTGGCACAAGTGCCTAGCTTCATTTGCATGAGTATCAAACAGTGTTTTCCTCTCACTTCATATTTCATTCCTATTTGCTTGTTAGCTCCCTTGCTTGTGTATACATTCCCACACACTCCCTTACCCAGACATACATGGAAGGTTTTGTAGTACAGATGTTTCTATCAGAATTTCTAACGCACTTGTGCACAAGACTGTGAACAAGTATTTCTGAATAAATGCTTACATGAGTATTCTTTTGCCAATATATTCGCAAATAAATCCTCATCAATTCACGTAAGTGCAATTACCGGCTTTGAGATTTGCCTACCAATACATATCTAAACATACACTTTCCTGAAAATACATATCCATATGCAGCTCTGCATGTGAATGCACGTTCAAAGAACCTCAGCTCATACCTTTCTTTTTCACCATCACCTTTTCAGCCTCAATTCTGTTGCAATGAGTATTCACAAAAAAGCAAGCAATAGGGGAGGCATATGCCTTCAAAGCAAATCATGGCTCTTATTCAGATGAACAGCAGAGGAGTCTTTTTTTATGATACAGTCCTTCCTGCTCTTGTGATATGCAGATGACTCTATATGTTTCCATTTGAGGCCTGAAGAACTTTTCTGGTTCCCCCCTGCTGCCCATGAGCCAAAAAGACGATAAGGGGATATAATGAACACAAACAATAGTGGAGACTGAATTTGACTTCTTTTCTCCAGGGACACGCAGGACTCACAGATGTAGGAATATTATTGAATTCCTTTGGATACATTTGATCTCTCAGCCAAAAAAAGTATGTGGGACATTTCCGCTTATTTTTAAAACATTCTGCCACAAAACAGTAATTTAATTAACGAAATCTCCCACTGATGTCAGCCCTGAGCTTCAGTCTGGCTGAGCATTTCACTGTGCTGTGAAAAAAAAAAAAAAAAAAAANAAAAAAAAAAAAAAAAAAAAGCCACCTTAAAGAGAAGCAACCAATCTGCATATGTTTGGAAAGGAAAAAGCTTCATGACATCCTTTATGATTGGAAGTGAAGGCATGTAATGAATAAAGCGTGTTGCTCATTAAACTCACTCATGTGCAAACAGGCCTTCACCAGTTGGGTTGCACAGTTTCAGTCTCACTTTGGGTGAATTTGAAGCCACAAGAGGTGTCTAAGACTTCAGCTCAGGTATTGTATCATGTTCCTTCTAAGCAGCTTACTTTCTTCTGCTTCATTCCCTCCTGGCAGGAAAAATAGGGGAGTCCATACAACTCCTCCATGAAATCAGCTTCATTTTCATGCATAAATACAGGGTGCCAAATTCTTCAGGTCAGAGCTGTTCAAAAGACATAGTTTTCTTGGAATAACTCCCTCTTCCCCCCCTAAACCCAAACAATTACCTTGGCCATATGTTTTGCAAAAAGCACTTTTCACAAAAACAACGTCTTCTGTGAAATAGAAGCTGACAGCTCTCTTTTAATGCAACATTAAATGTGAGTTTTTAATCTCATAAACCTCAGGAAATTCAGAAGTTGATCTTCCCCTAGAAGCCTTAACTCTGCCCCCTCGTGCATATGCCTTCCAATAGGAGCGTTCACTGCACAAGCACACAAAAATACTTTCTGCGCCATAATCTGAATGCTACATGCATAATTCTGATGCCTCTCAGGTTGCAGAGAAAAGTGCAATTTCAACGTAAATCAAAATCAGACAATTAAGGTTACTTAAAAAGTAATATTGGAGACACATTATTTGATATCATTTGGGAATATGTAATAGGATACAGAGATAAACCGATACTGCGGTGCTGCAGGGACAATGCATTCAAAATACCTAGGTAGTTTGATTAGAAAGAATAACAAGCCTCCAGGACGCTTGCTCAGATGCAGTCAGGCATTCAAGAAAGTTGTTTCTGTGTCACAGCTGTTCAAAGTCATTCAAGAAATGAATCTCATGGATCTCTGTCTGCTCTTGATGAGTGAGTCTCTACATGGTAAAAAAAAAAAAAAGTGCTGACCTTACCTAAAAGTCTTTGCAGAGTCTTAGTAGAGAGACTGGGGGCAGGAGAATGTGATGGATGCTGATGGATGCTGACTGGTGTTTGCCCATTCCAAGAGATGGCCCTTGCCCTGGGACGGAGCTGGAGATCATCATCTGGATCACGTGTGGGGAGGCAGATGCAGCTTTTCCGACTCTTAGAGAGAAGGCTGCACAGCTTCATGTGGTCAGATTGACTTCTTGCATACTCCTTCGCAAACAACAGCTTTCCCTGTGCACACGTGTGTGTGTGCACATCTACCCCTGTGCATGCATGTGTACAGCAGGTCATCCTCACCCAGGGCCCCGGGCACCCCTGTCTGCCAGATCCCAACATCCTGCCCTGAGCCCTGTGCTCCAAAACTGCAGGCTGCCCAACCATGCAAAACGTTGGGATCAGCGACAAGGAACTGCAGAAATGCTCAGCAGAGCCTTTCGGACATCTCTGCAGGTAGTACAGGAGAGGGCTGTGCCTTAAGGTTGGCCTCTCTAGACCGGCAACCTTTACATTCAGACCTGTTGCCTGGAGAAACATGCTTTGTCATGGAAAACAAGACAAGGCTGCAGGAGAGCAGGTTCATCCTGTGAGTGCTCAGCAGCATTTTGGGGCAGTAGTAGTATTCTGAAAAGATCTTATGGGGCTTTTAAGGAGTTTCACTGGATCTTCGGAGCCGTGTGGAGCGAGACCCGGATGGCAAGGGGAGAGCTCTCTGGGAAGCAGCGTTTTGCTGGGCTAGCGTATCCTTTGCATAAGGTCTGGGTTCTGCTGACCGCGCGCCTGGCCTCCCGCCGAGCTGCAGGGCTGCGCGTCACGGCGGAGCTGCGCACAGCTGGGGAAGAAGGCACTGGGAGCCCTTCCAGCCCCGCCATCCCCTGGGATCCACGGCTATTGCTGCAAGTGACTTGTGGGGCACACATGTTCGTGCTGCTAGCGCTGCTCACGCTCATGGTGCGTTATCGGCTGAGGCGCTCTGTGGGCCACCATGAGGATCAAGTATGAAGGAGAAGAATCTCAAGATGAGTATTCTGGTGAATGATCATTTCTCCATCCTGCTCACTCGTGGCCGCAGACCCTGAGCCCAGGCAAGAAAGGCTTTATGCAGTCTTCCAACAAGAACAGGATCCTAATGGGAGAAAAAAAAATGGAATTACAAAGTGTCAGCATAAAAGAGTGGGGTATTTCTGTGCCTGAGCAGATGCTGAGATACTTTGGATCAAAAAACAGGGCAGTGCAGCCTGCTTTGCTGAAGCCCAATCTCCCCATGCTTTACGTCTCCACACTAAGAGCTCTTCTCTCCTTCTTTTTCCTTTCTTTTTTTTTCTCTCTTTCCAAGGATTAAAAAAATAGAAAGAAAGAGAGAGAGAAAATGAGGAAGGATAGGGCTGATGCTGTTTTCCCAAAGTTTTTCCCCCAGGGCCCTTGTTGCAGCATCATATTTCCTTTGAAATGGCTATGTGGGAAACACAGTTTCTTGGGTCATTTCCCAAAAAAAAAAAGACAGTAAAAAAAATCAAATATGAAAATAAAATTCAACATATGAAGAGCAGAAGCCAAATCACAGCAGCTTTCTGTCCTGTTTAATCCTTGGTCCTAGGGAGGAGACTGAAATTGCTGTTGGGAACAGATTCTGCATTAGCACATTCCCATTCCTAAATGTCTTCCTGGCTCCCTCCCTGGATTAGCCTTTTTGCCCTTTTTCCATTTAAATTCCACTAAGATTTGGGGCATCATCTATTCACAGGCTGAGCACAGGAACAGACCGCAGAGTGGAATGCAACTCCTGAACTCTATTCCAGACCACCAAACCAACGCAGAGAAGGGGAAGAGCTTCTCTTTAAACATTTGCGATTTAAAGAAATCACAAGCTGATTATTATGGGTACAAGGAGCAGTATTTCTGTCTAGCCATCTGCCTTTGCTCCTAAACCATGCTTAGCTGTCCTCTCTGTTTTGACCAAGTCCCTGAAAAGACGTCAGTTCTTGGGCAACTCACTGTCCCATGCAGCTGGACGCACTCTGACTCCTCAGCAGATGTAGGTGAAGGTGCTGTAAACTCTTGAAAGCTGCAGCCTGAACCGCAATCCAGATCTCCACACATCCCTGCTTGAATTATGTAGGCAGAACAGCAAAGCATCCAAGGTTTGTCTGGCAGCAATGGAGCAGAAAGCTTTCTACAATTGAGATCAGCTTTGCTTTCCCCGTGATCAACCATTCCCACATGCAGAACCTTTATTCAGACCAGTGACGGCTAATACAACAGAAAGGCACTGAAATAAAATGCAGGGTATAGACTGTTCAAGAAATCTTTCCTTAGGCTATGTTTATATCATGGTTGCTCAGCCAGTAAAATGTGCAAAATGCCCAGTGTTAGGAAGATTTGAAAGTTAGTAGCTCTGCTAAGTTGAGTTTTTTATTAAATCCCTTTTCCTACAAGGTGATTTTCAGGGTTCTG
>VWPW01031526.1:0-46284 GCA_013389825.1 Crypturellus undulatus | reverse complement strand
GTAAGTGTTTTCTCTCCATGTGCTGATGGAGCTGAGAATGGCACTAAAGCTGCTAAATTGGTCTAGGTTTTCCAGGGCTGCCAGTGGTGTCGATAACTTAGGAAAGGGGTCCTGGCCACAGCTTTGGTGCTTTGTAACCCAGGCCCTCAGCTTTGGCTCTTGGAGCCTTCCCATGTTAGAATNTTAGCAAACTTGGAAACAGAATTGTTCTTGGTTTCTGAAGTAAGTGTTTTCTCTCCATGTGCTGATAGAGCTGAGAATGGCACTGAAGCTACTAAATCGGTCTAGGTTTTCCAGGGCTGCTGGTGGTGTCGATAACTTAAGCTGTGGCCAGGACCCCTTTCTTTGGTGCTTTGTAACCCAGAGCCCTCAGCTTTGGCTCTTGGAGCTTTTCCCTGTTAGAATACGGTCTAGGGTAAAGCTTTTGGAACAAAGTCATCTTGGATAGGCAGGAAACTCATCCTGCCCCTCCAACAGGAGGGGATGTGATCTGCACGTTCTTCCTGGATGCTCAGGTCCAGGTTGGGTCTTAATTTGTCACTCACTGAAAATAACTACCAGATACTTCTGGGGAGGAAAGTGAGACCCTGCAGCACTGTGGGTTTCCTACTTGTGTTTTATTGCCTTGTGGCATTTGGAAACAGTGAGATGAAAAGAGTATACAAATGTCCTCGTTTTATGAACAGAGTATACAAATGTCCTTGTTTTGACCCGGGCCATTCACACAATGATTTGTGGTGGCAGATTACTGTAATAACGGCTGCTTCTTTCATTTGAAAGTCTCTAAGCAGGCCCTGCTCGCGGGGACGAGGCACAGGTCTGTCTCTTCGGGGAGCTTCCTGTGGCTTTTGCGGCGGGGATGCAGGAAATCATCAGCCGTCGCGCTCAGGAAGCGCCTGCCTCCCCGATGCGGGCCTCGCTCCCTGCCTTTCCCCCCTGTACCGTGAAACACAACACGGCGAGTAGAGTTTCATTACTTGGGTTCATAATGGATGTAAGTGAAGTGCCAAGCTACTGAGGAGAGACACGTGTGTCTCTGGAAGGGAAAAGCTCCATCTAGCATGATTATCCCGAGCTGGGCTCAATAACTGGTCCTGTAACTTGGCCTTCGGGTCTTTATATCCCTGCTCTCCCCATGGCCTAATAACGCTTCCCCCCAGGAGCTTTGCTGATGGCTGTAATGTGAACAAGTAGCCGGGCTTTACGTCTCCATGTGCTACCTGGGAGGATATATCGTTCCCAGCTTAGCGCAGGAGTGCGGTAGGTAGGAGCGCGCTGTGTTCGCAGGTTGTAATTTCTTGCGAGGCCGCCGTGTCGAAGGCGTCACAGACTGCAGGGAGGCCACCGCTGTATGGCTGAGTTACGAGTCCTGTTTTACTTTCAGAATTCATTTGCTTATTTAACGTGTGCTGTGTTGAAACAGTCCTTTCTTCTTTCTGTTAACATGGATCCTGTTGCACCTCCTGGTCTCTTGCATGTAAATCCTGTCCTGGCTGTTGTTTTGGTGACCACTTGCGGTGGTGGTGATGCTCCTGCTGGGTCACTGCCTGTCCCAGCTGCTCCTTCTGGGATCCGTGAGGATGTCCCTGGAGCACAGCCCTGCTCCATCCCCAGGGCATGGCTGGGCGAGGGATAAGGCTCTGGCGGTGCCGCGCAGGAGGGTGAGCCCAGCTTGTGTGGGAAGGGCATGAGCTGCCCTGGCCTCAGGGTGTTCCTGGCGCAGAGCAACAAGACCCCAACGTGGTGCCGTGTGAGCAGTTTCCCGGCAGCGAGGGTGAAGGAGCAGCACCTGCTCCAGGGCTGCTGTCCCACTCTGAGTCTTTGTACGAGTGTCCCCGCTCCCAACTTGGCATCTATAGTAGTGTGTGCGGAGTTACCCGCATCCTGAGTGTGCTCCTGTTAGTCCTGCGTGGAAAAAAGACATTTGTAACACATAAAACACCTCTTCAAAAGTGTTTTTTTGATTGGGGAAGGGTAGGGAAAGGATGTAGTGCCAGGACTTTTTCCTCTAGAAACCTCAAAGGTTGTCGGTTGCTTCTGTTTTGGATCCACTGGTGCCAAGGATTTGCTTCCCACTGCGCCTTGGAAATGTCGCTGCTGTTTCTTGGGTCTTGGAGCCTGTTGCGGAACGAGCAGCAGATGTCCGACACCTGGGATGGATCAGACACATGACTCCGCTCGGGAACACAAGCCCATTCTTGTCCTTTGGCAAGAGCAGTAACCAAAAAAAGTCGTCTTGCTGTTAAATGACCTCACCTCAGCACTGAGACATTTCTAGAGCAGTTACAATGGTAGGGGGTGAGATGGGGAGAATGGGATTTATTTAAAAATATAGAGATAAATAGTTCCTCCTTCTCCTTAGAGCTGGCTGGTCATTTAAGCTCCCTGTTGGAAGGCAAGCTTGCGATGATGGAAACAAATTCCTAGTATTTTTTTTTTCCCTCCCTAAGGTGAAATGTAGTAATGCTAGAAGGAGTGCAAGGCAGACCTGTTCTATATCAAAGCAGAAATGAAGAGAAATAGGCTTAATTAATGTTGAGTTTCATGGGTACACCCACTAGGAAATCCAAAATAGACTCTGAAACTCTACCTTTAATTTGCTCCGCTGTGACTAAAACAATGATGTGACCCTGAGGCCCAATCCTGCTACTCAAAACTAATATCCAGGGCTCTCTTCTGACATTCCTACCACCAGCTGGAGCTCCAGCAAAGCCAAGGTTCTCTACCTCTATATAAAAAGCCGAAAGGCTCTTTTTACTGCCTCACTATTCCTTCCTAAAGCTTGTTGGAGCATTCCCAGCACTGCTGCTGTGCTCTCAGTGCAGACCCAAGTCTGCACAGGGTCTTGTGGCTGCATGATGGACCTTGCATGTGGGCACGAACACTAAACTGCTGCTTACAGCAGTTTGCAGCTGTAACATCAGCCCCAGAGGAGCTTTGGTCAAACTCCTGCATCAGACTTGAACCCTTCTCTAGCTGGGTGTTATAGCAGGACTCCAAAAACCTAGGAAGGGAAATCCAGACAGCAGTGGATCTAAAACAACCTCCTCTTGCTCTGTTTTAACAAACTTTTAATTGTATTAACTACATCTGTTATTTTAATTTCCAACCTTATTTTAAAGTTTTGAAATTGGAATGAAAGAAAATGCAATTTCAGGGTAATTCTGCTTCATTAGTGTAACTGCACTGGCTGTAATTCCTACCAATATTAAACTCATTATGTTGAATAACATGAAATATCAGGATAAAGAGGAATTTAAGGATGTGACCTGATGGGCAGATAATTGAGCTCCGCACATTAACACGAGGGCTGGTGTGGCCCCACCACATTGGCCTTAATTAGGCAGTGCTGTTCTCCAGAGAAATTCGTTTGCTCAGCAGCAAGATGATCTTGCAGAGCAGGGTTTTGTTCAGGCTGACTTTGGCCATAGATGCATCTTGCAAAAACTCCAAGGAAGTCGCTGGCACTTCAGAAGTACTTGGAAATGTTGGATTTGTGTTTGCCTGCTCTATAAATGAGCTTCCCCCATGTTCATTTTTCTTGCGTTCTTTGTGCAGGGGAGATGTGACCCTCTCCCGGGCAGGGGATCACGGTGCTGCTTTGGGGACATCAAGTACTCTGCACCAGCTGGTGTTAATGGAGATCTAAAGCCTCCTACCACCTCACACCAATAAATCTGTGCCGGGGTGTGTGAGCACAGGCATTCCTGCAGTCAGGTTTAATACTGACCATGGTGCTTGCTTCTTTTTCAAGTCTGGTAGCATCTCTGTTGGGATGTTCCTAATCCATTCTGAAATTGCAGGAGGCTTTTATTTTTTAAGAGATGAGGAAGTAATTTAAATTGTGGTATCATGTGGAAAGAGGACAAATCCAACTGAGCTGTTATGTTCTACCTGTGTTTATACCTGGGAAGAATGTAGCCATTTGCTCTGCCAGTAATGCAGTTTGGTGCCTTCTGGGTTAGAATCATTTCGGTAATTTGCATCATTTTCCATTTCAGCTGATAAAATTACCCCTGTTCCCCCATCCATTTCCTTGGGAATGCATTGTTAATCTGAAACCTGAGGACTGTAAATGATTGAAATTGTGTAACCAGAGTCTTTGCGTTGCTGCTGCTGCTTCTGTAACGTTTGACGGAGAAATGCATTTGAAGTGGTTTGTAACTGGCCCTGCTAATGGTGAACTCCCCAGTTCCGTTCTCATCTTTTCTTCCTGTTCCTAACCTTGTACAGCATTGATTTAAGAGGGGGAAAAAAAAAAAAGAATTTTGCAAACATTAAAAACCAACAAATATTGTGCATCAAACAAATTAGACTGTCTTGAAATATCTAATCTAATACCATCTGTGGTGATATTATTGTTATTAATTGGACAAGAAAATGCGGAAAACTTGATTGAAACTTGACTTTATGTTATGGTTCCTGATGAAATTGAGTCAGTGGAAGGTGGGGGTCAGACTCTTATAGAGCTGAAGCTGCAGGGAGACCATTACAGCCACCAAGGCTGATGCCTTCCCCTGCGTAATGCAGACCCTAAGATTTCAGAGGGCAATTTTGCTTTTAGCCCTGAGTGGATCTGTCTTGAATCCATCAGATTTGGGGTTCACCAGAGGTAGCACCTGCTGGTCAGCGAGCGCAGGAGCTGTGCCCTGGAGTGGAGGGTGCTGAGCATGAGTTTTACTGGATTTCTGTACTGATTTTGAATAACTTTGAAAATGACTGTGGAGAGGAAATCCTGCTGTCTTGAGGGAATAGTACAATAAGTCTCTAGATTCTACACTTTGCTCTATTTTCAAGCTTTACAAGTTGATGCTAACGCTGCTTCCAATCTTGCTCTTTCTGTTATGAACAATTTTCAAGGAGTAGCTCTGTGATGAGTGGGCTCCGAAGTCCAAGTTCTGACTTAGGAGACAGCAGCAGGTTCTGGGACATGCGGAGCAGATCCCAGGAAGTGGTGGCAGCTCTGGCTCCAGGCCGAAAGGACAGTGTGTTCCTGGTGGCAGCGAAGCGTTCTGGCCAACCTGTCTGCTCAGGGACTCTGTTTTCCTCTGTAAAATGTCAACACTTCCTTCTTCTCGTGAGGCTTCACCCTTTGAGGTTTGTTTATACAGCTGAGTTGCAATTTTGATTGGGGAGCCCAGCTGGAAACCCAGCTACTATCATAAATTAGAGCTGGGATATGTGTGGTTTTCAGGAGCAAAGAATATAAAACACTTTCTGAAGAGTGAAGCACATTGGTGTGTTCTTGTTGAGTGTTCCTCTCAAAAGCTGCATATGATCATGAGAACCCAGTTATGTCTGAATAGAACTAATATGTGTCTTCTGGTGGGGCCCAGAATATCCCCAATGATATTGGGGAGTACGTGGGGGAAATACCAGGGCAATGTCCCTTGTTGGAGTATTGGCAGTGCAACTCTTGCTCTTTGACTTCCTAATGGAAATTGGACACTTTTTGGTTAGGTCCTTGCTTTATTTATCACATCACATTTCTCAAACTCCTTGAATCTGTTTTGCTAAAGCTAGTTAAGCATTTGATAAGAATTTTGTTCTGCACCTACCTTCTCAAGCTCTAATATGTGTTAGCCCTTCATATTTGGCTGAAACCCCTTTGCTGTGCTGTGCATTAACTGCTGTTCTGCATAGGGGATTCCAGCCACAACTGCTGGATAGGAAACTTTATTAAAATAGTGCTGAAGAGAAGCAGCTGAGATGGCCCAAAATAGCTATTACAAAGCCTTTTCACAAACTTTTTAGTTAAGAAACTGAATTGGAAGCTTTCTTGCTTATGTTTGTAAAAATCTACAAATCAATAACTAAGGATGAAAATTTCCAACCTAATCCCAAGGCAAGGAGCTTCCAGAAGAGAGATGCAGCCATGAGCAGGGAATAGATGTTTGGTTTCTAACTTGTACTGTCTGGCTAGATGCAAAATATGTCTAGGGCAATTTAAACTTTCTCAATTATTTGCTGGGAAAAATTACTGGAATGCGACTTTCAGACTCAACCTCCCATAAAGCCAAAAGAAACTATAACCTGCCTGTTGCCCAAAGAGAGAACATCTTTAAAGGCCTGACCTGCTTGTCAGTTAATGCTATCTTAACTGAGGACAAAAATCCAAGCTGATCAAAAATGACTCTGCTGGTTATGCTAGCTGAGCTCTGCTGCAGAAGTGTGCTTTATTCTGACACTATAGTCACACATGTGACTTATGGCCGTAGATGCATTTGAACGGACTGTATTTGCTACCCAGCTTGTCACAGCAAAATGGGATTTTTTTTTTTTTCTTTTCCCTGAAGTAATCGCACTTCCTGAGTAATGCAGGAGCAAGGAAGAATATTCTGGCTGCCTCTTAAAATGATGCAAATGTAACTTGCTGAGTAGCTATTGAGCTACCTGCAGGTAGGGGGGAAAACCTCCAGGTAAGTTGCTGTTCCCTGACCTTAGAGCTGTGTTATGCACCACGGTGCCGGGGAAACAAATTTCATCATTTAAGTGAACAAACTGAGAATATTATATATCGTATGTAGGTGCCTTTTACCCACTCAAGTAATTTATTCAAGACTTTTCATACAGTCAATGGCAGATGAAGGAATTAGATCATTTCTCTTTCATCTTCCATAAGAACAAACCATTTCCCCCCAACTCCTGATTAAATTTTGAACTAACTTTCGTTCTCTGCTTTAGTCTTTCCAGAGTGAAAATGATCAAAGCATGAGATTAAAGACATATCTTGATTTGATGAGATTAGAATTTGACTGTTTCCTTATGCTTTAAAAAAGGCATCTTCTGATATTTCTTCCCCCCACCTCCCCACCTCTTAAATTTGATCAGAGTGAAGCTAACATGGGATTGCTGGTCCAGTAGGAAATGGAACTCAATTTTACATTTTTTAAACCATTTTAGTGTATTAAAAATGACAGAGGTTAGAAACAAAGCTCTTATACTTTTATTGAACTGGAATTAGAAGTGACAGAAAATCATTTTGGTCCTAGTGCAGTAAATGTTATCACTAAAACATGTTCAGGGGAGATTAGGACAGTCTCTCAAGCACAAGAGACAAAAGTTCACAAAACACAAAGCAATTTCTCTGTCCTTGGCTCGCACTGTCTGCTCCGGAGACAAAAGTATTTCAGCCCTGAGTGTGTGTTGGGCTGCAGGGTCAGGGGATGCAAACGGCGCTGAGCTCCGAGGAGGGAGATTTTTCTGTGCAAAAGTGCCAAATGCGGCACAGAGGCTTGGGGAAAGTGGGACCTTGTGTGGGGCTGAGGGCCTTTGTGCAGTGNAAAAGTATTTCAGCCCTGAGTGTGTGTTGGGCTGCAGGGTCAGGGGATGCAAACGGCGCTGAGCTCTGAGGAGGGAGATTTCTCTGTGCCAAATGCGGCACAGAGGCTTGAGGGAAGTGGGACCTTGTGTAGGGCTGAGGGCCTCTGTGCAGTGTGACTTTATCTCTGAAAACCACCACGGAGCAAATGTTTGAATAACGCTAAGACTGGCTTTACTAGAAAAAAACGGAGGATGGAGGGGCCTTTCTGGCCATTGCTCTGTTCTTGGACTGACCCTGTCGCTTCTCTGGGTTTTGGAGGTTGGATATTGCAGTGTTAGGATCCATAGTGAGGAGCTCCTGGTAAAATGGGGACCACTGCCAAGAGCATCCAAAGGTCCAGAGGTGCCTTCTTGGCCACAGGCGTGATGTGGTGCCTCTTTCAAGTTTTAATCTTGGTTCTGTAACCTTCCTCTCCTGCTAAACAAGGACAATATCTACTGCATGGGGGGAATTTCCAGCAGGATGGGGAAGCTCTCGAACTAGAGCCCTAGAGAGCACGGCTGTTCTGTGGCACAATCCCCTTTGCAGGGACTTGTCTGTGTGCACTTTTTCCTGTCCAAACCAAGCAAGTCAAATATGAGGCCCTTAATCAGAATTCTCTTGTTGTTTTCTAATTAATCTGTGTCAGTTGCTTGAATGTTTGTGTAAAATCATTTTCTTCATGAAAGCTTTTAATGAGGAAACAAATTGATTGGATTTTTTTATGTACTGGATTCTTGCCATTAATACCTATAGACTGACCCTCTGTTACACATCTTGGTTGTGAATGGGTCACTTTATAGCTCATTCCCAGTCCTTGATCTGCTTCCAAAGATTGCCTGTGCTATTGCTTCATTAAAATAACTCGGATCTTGGCCCAAGATGTGCTCCAAGTGTGAGAAATGAAGTCATGGAGGGTTTCTCTTCCGCACAGCTGTTCCTGTGATGGGTCTGCAGATCTGCTTGTCATGTCCTGCCTGTCCCCGGGTCAATACCCCCTGTCCATCACTTTGGGCTTCCAGGTGCTGTCACAAGATGAGCAGGTAGCACAGTGCAATGCATCCCACAAACTTTCCTCTCTGTTTCTGAAGGGAGAGTTTTAATCTTGGTTCTGTAACCTTCCTCTCCTGCTAAACAAGGACAATATCTACTGCATGGGGGGAATTTCCAGCAGGATGGGGAAGCTCTCAAACTAGAGCCCTATAGAGCTGACACAGGAAAGGTAGGAAGGGGGTGAGTAAAGGAATGGGAAAACGCAGAAGGAAGGTGCTAAAGACGATCAGGATGTCTGGGTGCGAGTGTTTTCTTTTGATTTTCTTGGTGAGCAGCTTCCACAGAGCTGGTCCCTGCAAACAGCACTGCTCTGGGTGCGATTCTGCAAGGGCTTTGCTATAAGGGAGGTCAGACAGGACATAAATAGGACTGCAAAGGGCCATGGAAGCCTCATTTTTGAGGAAAAGGCCTATTCTTATGGAGGGAAGAAAAAAAGCATCTTTGTAACCCTTGAAGGGGAGATCTGACTAGTGGAGAAAGTTCCCGCAGGTAGCAGGGCTCGTTGTGGGGGCCGGCGAGCATCCGCAGGGCTTGCACTGCCTCCCGAGGCTGCTTCACAAAATGTGTTTTGGCCATTTGCTGCGTTTCCGGCAGCGTGTCTGATATAATTCTCCCATCTGTCACTTATTCATTAGGCTGGAACAAATCATTAAGAAAATAATATATGCTTATGCCTGTCTTTTTTTGTCTTTTAGGTATCATTTGGAGTTTCTGCCCCGAGGTGAGTTCAGTTGGAGGGAAGGAGGGTGTTTTCTGACTGTTGTTATCAGTTTAGGGGATTGGGAAGGACTGTTTGTGTGGTGTTTTCTGTGCAAAATTGGCAAAAGGAGCTTACCCTGAATGTTTAGTTACACGTGGTGGGTGTTAGGGGTGGAATGGGGCAAAGCCCCAGTGAAGGCATCAGCAGGAGCTGAGGGTAGTGCTGCCGGGTGGCAGCAGTTGCCGCCTCCTTAGGCTGGAGGCTAAGCGAGCCAAACTGCGGGCTGACTCGGAGCAGAGACCATCCCCACGTCTGGGTAAGCTTCAGGTTGCTTCCAGTTACTTCTATGCCAGCCCCAACTTGAAACTGAATCCTTGTCTCCAAATGACTAATTTTTTCAGACCTGTGACCATCTCTTGTTGTAGCTGCTAATGACTTGGGAGATGCCGGATGTGATTCTGATCTTCACTTCCACAGTAACATGGGTGACGTGAAATTTCCAGAGTGCCTGCAGCCTGAGAGCCACTTCAAGGGTTATTTTGGCCTTGTCCAGGACAGTCAATGGATGTGTCTTTCTTGGAGCTGACCTGGAGCTCCATCCGTGCTGCAGTGAATCCAAGTATCCCAGCTCTGATCCCTGGCCAGGGGCGCTGAGCACAGCCAGGCCACAGATAACACCGGGTCCTGGGGGCTCCGGCTCCTTTTCTAAACAACAGCCGCGATACGTGAGTGCAAACAGAAGGATCTGCCAGTGCTCAGACGAGATGGGAGCCGGGGCCATCATAAAAACCCTTGCGAGTGTTCCAACTCAGCTAATCCTTCATTTACTCCAGAAGTAAATTCCAGTATGTTACCTCCTCGATCAGGGCCCGCTTCCAGCACATCCTGTCTGTCTGGCAGCACAGAAATGTCAGAAATGCAGCAGCATTGCAATTCCCACTAGAGCAGTGTTATCACATTTTAATATGAGCCTCGGTGCAGCCTCGGTGCTTCTAATTGCTTTCAAACCATTGTTTTCATGCGTTTGGTTGATGAACCCAGCATCTGGCATCATTTGAGAAAGTACAACAGACAGCTGTGTTCAAAATTAAAAAAAAAGAGAGCGAGAGAGAGGATTGGAACACATAAAAGGCCTCAAAATTAGATTTTTTTTTTAATTTTGGAAGTTCATACAAATTAAAGGGTAGAGGAGGGATCCTTTTGTTCTCTTGAGATATTTTGTGTTTTATGGACTCAGAAGCCTAAGTAATATTAGGAAGAGTGGGTTGTGGAGCGGTGTACAGATCTGTAAGTGTCTAGATCACTGAAATGCCTTCTAGGAATTGCTGTGCAGGTACGTAGGTCTTGAGGAATGCAGATTTCTCCAAGCTTGTCCCTAAGCCAGTGGGTGCCAGGTTCTGTGTGGGTAGGAGGATGACAAAAAGCAGAGGTGAATCAGCTGGGGTGGGAAGGGAGGGCCTCCTTTAGAGGATGTTTTCTTTGAAAGACCTGGTGTTATTGGCCTCTCTGAAGTGGGAGAGCAAAACCTGGGACCCGCTCAGGCCAAAGCTCCTCGAGGTGCCCAAGCAGAGCTGGGCTGGGGTTCCCTGGCAGGGAGCAAGACCAAAACATGAGTAATTCAACTCAGACCATCACCGCCTGTTGGCATCCAGTGTTGACCAAAATTAATAGAATTGTGTTTGAAACTGTTTTCTCCTTGGTGGTTGACATGGGGCAGGAGTGTGGCTTGTGTTGCTGATAGACTGGGGACACCACTAGTGTTTTGGCAAGATGTAGCTGAACGGGGTGAGACTTGTGGGCTGCCCTGGGTGGTGGTGTTGACTGTAGCGTGCAGCTAAGTCCTATTTCGCCTGTTCCTCGCGTGCTGTTTGAACAGCGAAGGGTGACTCATTTCCTCCTGGAGGAGGCTGGATTTTCTGCGCAGCGTTTCATGCACCTAACACACTTCGTATGTGCACGGCCTTGCTATCATGTGGATCCTGGAGGAGCTGGTAGAGGGAAATCCGCACAGCATCTGGGCTGATTTTACCCCTCCCTGGGTTCCTTTCTGCCGTTTGCCTCTTCTTACAACTCGGTGCAGGGGAAACGTTCGGCAGCAGCCCTGGTTGAGCAGGAATGAGCGGTCTGAGGGAGCGGCAGCAGGCAGTTCTAGGGTACTGCAAGGGGATTTAGGATTAGAGGGAGGAGGAAGGAGAAGACTGAGAAGTGAGATGGGAGTGATGCAAAAGCAGAGGTTAAATACGATGAAAGGTGGCTGTGTGGCGAATGAGAGCTTTGAACAGGGCTAGAAGTTCTAGTTTGGGCTCTACTGTAATGTTACTTTGCCCCAGATAACTTTATTTTCACGTGCGTTTCAGTTTCCCTGTTCCTAGGCCCAAAAGATGCATGGAAATGGGCAAGTGCAAAAAGACGCTGTGGCCAGTGGTAGGGGTGAATTGGCCTAAATTTTGTTTTATAAAGTGCTTTGAGAGCCTTGGCCGCACTGAAAGACTCGGGGCTGGGAGCCAGGGCTTTCAGTGAGGCTGCAAATCCAGTTCTGCCCTTTCCATGGAGGGCACCAACCTGGGGCTAATGGCAAAGTAAAGCCAATTCCCGTAGGTACCTGCTGTGTGAGTATCTTCTTGCCATGATGCTGCAGGGAAAACTCGTCTTCCAAGAGCTCATTCCCACTAGAAAGCTAAACATAAAGTAGATGCGGTTGCTGCCAATGATTTTTTTAACTCTTCTTTGAAGAAAACAGCCCAGAATAGGTGAATAAAACAACAGATTTATTTTCATTGAGCTTGCAATAACTTTTTGTTTTCCTACCAAAAATTCATTCCAGACAGCTTTGTTTGAAGTGCTGTGGGTATTTTTGGAGTAGCAATGTTCCCCGCAGTATTCATAAATAGTCAGAACATGTTCGAGAACAAAGATTATTGTTCCTTTAAGCTTAAGAGAAGCCAGGATCGAGCAGCATGACTAGGGCAGTGCAGCACCCGCGAGGGCCAACAGGTCTCCGGGTCAACATCTCCTGGTTTCCCAGCTACAGAAACCCTCTCCTTGGAGCAGGGAGGAGAAATTACAACTGCGGCAAGGAGGCAGGGAGCAGAGGATGAGCTTGGGTAAAACGTCTTAATAATCAGGAGCCTTCATGTCCCACGGAAGGATTAAGTAAGCACACCCTGGAAAGTCTTAGTAGGCCCCGTATCTCATTGTGTGGACTACTTGGATGACGTGGGCATCGGTTTGGTCCTGCTCGCTCTGGCTTGACCGCGCGGTGTTTTGCGGATCACCCCTTGTCCATGGGGTTGGTTCGTGGTGCTGCAGGAGCTGAGTATCCCTGAGGTGCCCATGCAGTTTTCCTTCATTAACTGGCATCATACAAAGGCCTCAAGTGTTGGATTTATGAAGTAGCTTTTCTATAGAAAGCCTCAAATCTACAGAACTGAAGCGGAGCTGGATGGGGGACAGAACCGTGTGCTTCCCCCAACCGCTGCTCCCTGCTATTGCATATTTGGTTCGTGTAGTTATGACAAGTACAAGTAGCAAATCATTAAAGCAGCAGAAACACCATCTTTACTGTAAGGATCCCCTTTGAAGCTGAGGCAGAGTGTTCCTGAATTAATGGAGTGCACAGTGATTTTTACTAAGTTTTATTTATTAAAAAAACCCTCTTTGCGTTCATGCCAGAAGACTCCAGCTCAGTGGTAAGCAGGGTTCATACACAGAAACCTAGTCTAGATTTATGATGTGTTTGAAAACACAAGGGAAAAAATATTGGATTGACAATATTTGTAACATATTGTTAAATATCTATTCTATCGCCATGCGTGGAATTTTCCTGCTTTATAAACATGAGTGCCAGTTACAAACCCTGAGATGTCATAACACAGAGACGAAAAGAAAACAAAAAAACTTTTGTTAGAATGCTTTCTAAAGTCCAAGATATGTTTGGGTGGTATGTGGAACAGGGTTAATTAATGAAAAATAAAATATACACACAGGCATATGTTCTTTAACTTAAAAAAAAAAAGCTTTAATATCAACATTTCTGACAGCTCCCTTTATCAGCAATGAGGCTTTGCTTCCTGCAGCTCTGCGCACACAATTCTCTGCCTCTGTATGTTATATTCTAGGCAATCTAACTAGAGATTAGTTAGATTGCAGTTTTTTGCAGTAAAATCCTTTTTTTTTTTTTTTTTTGCAGTAAAATTCCTCCTGTTTAATAGTTTTGCAAACCCTGAGCAGCTGCACAGCTTTGCTTTTTACATGTACTTATAAATTATTCTGCTACCTAAGGTATCATGCACAAATTTTGGAGGTAAGCAACTATCATAGGGGAAAAAAAAAAAATAGAATACTCTGTGCAGAGCGTTGCAGGTAGGAGGTGTCTGTGCTGAGGGAAGGGCATGGAGGTACATTTGCACTTTTATGTACATATGTGCAGTTTTGGAAGTGCTGCTGTTGGATTTAAAATATGTAAAAAACGCCAAGTTCCCAGTCAATGCAGCTTTAGAAAGAAAATACTTATTTCAAGAGGGTTTTCAGAACCAGGTTGTTTCTTGCTTGCTTCACCCTTTTCCTTGCCCTCTGCCCAGTCAGTGCCTGCTCCATGGAGCCCTTCAGAGCTCGTGTCCGGCTGCATCCCAGGGCAGCCCTGCATGAAGCTGCTGCTTCCAGGCTGTTCCAGCCTGGATTTAGTCCTGCTGGACGTGCACATGTTTAGTTGGGTCGTAAGCTCAGACTAATTAATGGGGAGGTACTTTTGATTGGGTTTAATATTGCTGTAGCCCAGAAGAATGCACAGATTTCCCCTCACTACTTCAAACTGTTAAGCAATGTTTATTTTATTTTTTTCCTCTTTCTGGGTGTGTTCCTTGCATGAAATGGAATGGGGAGGGGAAGAGAAGGGGAAAGCTGCCAAAAAGCAAATGTGCCTTCAGTTAAAAACTTGGCCTTGCTGTTATCAGTTGGCTCTTGGAGCCAGCGAATGATGGTCAGAACTTGCAAGAGGGCTGAAAGACCAAGCAATAACTAGCGGTTGGGTGGGTTATTCTGTAGCTGACGTCAAAGCTCTCATGACCTTTATTGAGGAAAAACTAGGTTAATGAGGGCTTTTGAACTCTCTTTAAACAGCACGTTGATTTAAAACTTACAAACTTAGGGAAAGTTCCTGGTTTGGATTACTAGATGCTTCTCAGATCTCTACTTCATTAATCAAAAAGTGTTCAAGTTACTGAGTTACTCGTAACCCCTTTGAAATCCATCTGAATTGTAAGACGTTGGGGCTGGGATTGTTCTCTTTGTTCATATTTATGCAGGGTGCTGTGCTTCCCTCCCTGGAGAAGTTCATAGCATACCAGACTCTTGAGCAATGTACCATAAACTGGAAGGTATAAATATGTCAATAAAGATGCTAAATATACTGCAGTTTGGGGAGCCTCAGTAAGTTAAATATTAACAGGTTCTATTGCTCTCACTTTGGTCAGTTAATAAAATACTCTAATTATTAGATTGTCTAAATTGCCTGATGTGCGGCTTTGGAGATAGAGCCTTCTCCAATGAACCCTCTGTGCTTTCCGAACTCGTTTGGGCAGTAGGAATGTGCTGCAGTTTTCTCTCCAGGAAGAAGTCCCGGGGGTTCTGCAATGTGCGGAGATGGACATGCAGCCCGAGCGCTGCTTTGCGTTCGTGCAGAGTATGAGAACGTCCAGGAAACTGCTCTGTGTCCCCACGTGCCATCCCTGGAGCATCCTGTGGCCACCAAACACCTGTGGAGATGGAAAAGGGAGTGCGAATCCTCTCATGGGGCTCTGAGCCCTTAGGAGAAGGGCCCTGTGCAGGTACAAGATGAACTAGGGACTGCTGCTGGGAAAAGCAGTCTCTCCCATGAGCACATCCCTTGCTCAACGTGGGGCTGGGGATAGTGAATCCCAGCTCGGGGCTTTCCCAGCCATCAGCTTCCCCAAATCTGGAGATCTGAGTCCCTCTCCCCATGCTGCTTGCAGAGAATCCTGTGCAGCATTGGTTTGTAGAGCACCAAGCCCATACAAATCATCTCTGGAGTAGTAATTCAGCCCTTTAAGCTTCCATCCTGAAAGAGAACTGTAAAATAATCCTTTGCATTATCATAAATGCCTAATGGGCATCTCCTGCAATCCCCCGAGCGCGTCTCACTGCTGTGTGCTGCAGGCGCCTGTGTCTGCATTCACTGCCCAGACTTTCATTTTTTTTCCCAACAGTGGAAATTGCTGTAGATGTGGGCAAGACAGCCTCCTTGTGTCTCCTCCCTGGAATATGCTCGCTCTGCTCCTGCTCCCTGTGGGTTAGTTCTAGCAGTTCCCTGTTCACTTGGAATGGTTTTGGCTAAGAAAAGAGCTGGACCTACTAATGCTGCGGTGGACATTACTCAAAATACAATTCGCCCTGTGGTCTCATCTTTGTGACTGGTGGCTTGACATGTTTTTAGATGCCAAATTGTATTTGCAGAACTGATTTGTAAGTTATTGCACTATGTAGGTCTGAGATGCAGCTTTGCAGATGCTGTTTTGCTGCCTTTCCAGCAGCACTGGTATCTAGGGCGAAACTGAGTGCAGATACGTGGTCTGGCTGTGCCTCAGTTTCCCATTCTTAAAATGAAGATTTGACCTCTTCCAAGAAAAGAGGCTCCTTAGGAGTAACAAATTACTGGGCAGGGGAGTGTGTTTTAATTATTTATTTATTTTTTCTCTCAGGGTGGTGGTGGTGGTTGCACTTATATTTAAATATAACTTTCCTCCATCAGCAAGGCTTTGGTTTGAATGCTAGTCTATAGACTTTAAAGGTTTCAATTAATAACTCCCAGGTTATTCTACCTGTGTAGTCACAAAGTATCTTTATCATGTGATAGGGAGGAAAAATAACTTAACCCCAGCCTATCCGGAGCTTCCAAACCTTCTTTGGCTTTATTCTGCCAAATCTGACTTGAAAAAGTTGAATTGCTTTCAAAAATGTTGTTTTTCACAATAAATCCCCTTGGAAAGGTTTTGATTTCCTCCCCTGCCCCTTGTAAAAGCAGCTTGGGTTTGTGTCACGGGTAAGAAGCTGCGACTTTCCTGTTTTCCCAGGATTTAGGAAGGCCCCCACCGGCCTTCCCGGTGCCGCAGCCGCTGGCCGTCCCCGCGCGTCCCGCTCGCATGCGACGCTGCAGCCCGACCTGCTGGGCGCCCGCAGCACTGCAGCCGCGCGCAGCGCTGCCCTAAGTGGCGTTTTTAGTGGACCATTAATTTGCTTTTACTACGTGTAATTAGCAAAAAGCTGGGTAGCGAGTGAACGGAATTAGTCTTGGACTGGATTCACTTGTCAGCGGGCCAAGCCCTGTTTGGGGCCACACTTTTAAACCAGTGATAAATGGGCTGCTCCTGGGCGAGAAGGGCCCGCGCTTGCTCTTGACCCTGGTGCCGCGAGGTAGCCGGCCCCGCTGATCAAACCCAGTGCCACAAAGCAGGGTCCTGCGCTCGCCGTGGCCTTGTTCATCGTGTAGGACGGGGCAGTCACCCAGCTCTTCCCTCCAAACAGCTCTCTGAGCAGGACGGACACGGCGATCTGTAGATAATGGATTTTATTCCTTGTAGTTTGTTACGTAGTTCTAATATTACTTCTATCTGCAGCCTGGGGAGAGGAGGGAGGTGTGCGCATAGTGCGATGCAAACCAAAAACAAAAGCAGGGGGTTTCGAGCTGGGGTGGTGTGACCCGGCACAACAAGGAGGAATTCTTCTGTATGAAGAAGGTGCAAACGAAAACCTGCATCCACCAAAACCCCAGCTATTCACGTGTTAATCACGGGGGCTAACCGCACAAATCCAAATGGGCACTTAGGAGCTGATGAAGCCTTTAAGGCATTCAAAAAAAGAAGCATCATACATTTTCTAGCACATAAATGTCTTTAAAAAGGTATATAATTTATAATGGCAATGTTGACGGAGCCTTAACTACAACATTACAAATGCTAAACTATAATATATTTACATATGAGCAGTACTTACTGTGTGGGTGCGTCTCTGTTGATGTGTTTCCATGTGATACTCCATAATTTCAGCGAGTGATTGTATAAGGGATATTAAACCATAGTATTGATAATACTTTTACTGCTCTGCTTTGGGAAATGCATTACTGCTAAATTAGTCCCTGAAAATCTAGGGATATTAACACTGTCGAGCATGAAGGCAGATGGGATTTGGATCAGAGACCTTTATTTGTAGTATGATACAAGGAGTCATTACTCTAAAGCAGGAACTTCGGTTCCTTGAATATTAAGTGGAGTTGGGGATTTTACTTCCGCTTTGGCACAAACCAGCTTATCACAAAGTTCCATATGTGGAACTCGATATTGATTTTTTTTTTTTTCTTATGACCTAAAAAGATGCTTAATGAAACCGCAGGTACCTAGACTGAGACCTTCACTGAATGCAAAGCAAGCTTAATTATTGCTTCCTTAACAAGCTATTGCAGATGATTTACCTGCCTCCCCCAACCCTTTCACCTATTTAGACTGATTCTCTTCCTGTAACTACCAGAATGCATTATTTTTTTTCCCACCTTTCCTTGAAGGGATAAACTGCAGTTTAAAGAAGGGAGAACTTCGCCAGTTTGCAGGTGGGAAGAGTTTGGTCTTGATATTTGAGGTCTCAATAAGAGATTAACTGCTGTTCTCCCCATGTTCTCCCATGCAAGTATCCCATGATACTTGCACACCGTGCCTGGAAGTGCCTCTTTCTGCTGCCCTGCAAGAAAATTCCTGCAGAAAACCCAAGCAGCCGCTGGCTGGTATAATTCCACTTCTGCACCACAAGTATCACAGAGCAGAAAAGCAGAGTATTTGGCATGCTTGGTGGTAGCCAAATAGTGCCAAGGAATGCCCTGCATGAGGTGCAAACCCAGGAAAACCTCTTGTTCTTTCCCTCAGAGTCAGTCTTGCTTTTGTTCATGCCCCAAAGGGTGATAAGTTGCAGAATTTTGCTGAGAATTTGAGTAGGAAGAAAGAGCAGCTTTGCGTCAGGTGCAGGCTAATTATTTGCCGGGGTTCTGTGCTATTTGGTTTTTATTCCCTGTGTTTTCATTAAAAGCTAATGAGTTTTTTCTTCATTGAGAACAATAGCTTGGCCCCTGACAAGTTGTTGGTTATTTTTCCTGCTTGGACTCAACTAGCTGTTGCTGCTCCATAAACTTTATGGAGAAGTGGATTAAAGCACAAGAATTTTTTTTTTCTCTCATAATGTAAATAGAAATGGAAGGGATAATAGGATTTCTTTTAAGTTGCGATGCTGCAGAGTGTTTTGTTAATCTTCTTTGAATCTCAAGGCTGTGTTTGAAAACAGTCTTGGTCCTAAAACAAACCAAATGTTTTTGTATAGATTTGCATGGCTGTAGTGTGTGCTGCAGAGATCCCCCCTGCATGGAGGGGATACACGTATGATACACGTATGTGCACATGAGGGTATGTGTGGGTTCTTACAGCCTGTGACCGCAAACACTTGTGAAAATCCAATTTCCACATCGGGAATGGGAGCTGGTAGCGAGAAGCACACACTCGTGGTGACAAGCCCTCTGTAACTTCTCTCATGATATAATGCCGCCTGGGAAATATATCGCCCAAATGGATCTATGACTTGATTTTCCCCATGCTTTATGGGAGCGACAGCCGCTCCTGCTCTTAAAGCCAGTGAGTTATTCTTGCGGCAGCTCCGGCGATCGGGCCCTTGCTCCCGTCGTGCGTGGTTTGCTGCATGGCTGCTGCTCTGCAGCGCTGCCTCCCGCGATTCCGAACCCATAAACAGTTTGCTCGTTATCGCAATAATGCTGCACCTGTAACTCGTTATAAGGGAACACCTGTTACCTTGATGTCTGCTTGAAAAGCCCGTTTGTCTTAATACCGTGCAGTTTGGTTGAAAGAAAACGTTCTCTTAACAGAGCAGGGCCGAACGGGCTCAAACTGTCTTAAAATGCTGGCGGCTTCGCATTGCTGCAGAGTCGGCCCGCAGCGCTGCAGCGTGGGAGGCTCCTCATTAGGATGAGCGCTGCGTTTTGCCTATGACAATGAGCTCTGGCTGTTTGGCAGCTTTTTGTATAGACTTTCTAGAGCCTTTTTTATTCAAGGATCTCCAAGTGCTGCAGTAAAACTGGGAAGAAACAGCCCCTTGTTGCACACGACTGAGCAAAGCGCAGGGACGGCAGAGCCAAGGTCAGGCGGTCGGAGGTTTCCTCGTGGATGCGCTCGGCTTCTCGGACTCTGTCCAGTGGAGGAGAGCGTTTCAATCTCTGCTTTTTAAGCCTCGATAGGTGCCTGAGGGAGGTGCGTGAACCCCAGCTCGCTGTGGAAGCAGAGAGGACCCTGCTTCACTGCTCGTTCCTGATGACGTGGATGGAGCCGGCGCGAAGGGGCTGCTGCAGGGCCTGCTCTTGCAGGAGGAATCAAGGCCCTTTGGGACCTACAGTTTTCTTTTGCGGCAGGAGAGATCTTGAATGATGCAATTCCTAAATGAAATTCAGAAAATAACTTTTATTTTTCTCATGAGTCTCACGTTAAGCATTTGCATGCTCGAAGCAAGTGAGCGTGGAGTTAGCAAAAGTCCCAATTGAAACGGGCTGCTGCTTGGTCTTTTCTGTTGAAAAGGTTGTAAACGCAGAAGAGACAAACTGCCAGGAGCTGCTCTGTGCTGCCACTGACCCCCACAGGCCTTTGGTAGATGCTCTGAAGCCAGATTTTCAGTTTAGCTTTGCAAGACTTTTCAGTTTATAATAATCAGCCCCATTATCATAGTGCCTGGCACCCAGTGACTTCCTGAGGGATCTGATTTGTGGGAGGAGAGCTTGGTTTGCCCCACGCTCTTCATGGCCAGGCTGCTTTTGGTGAAGAATTGGGGTTTTCTTGAACATCTGTCTTTGAATATGTGTGAGGGAGTTTCCGAAAACCTTGTGCTCAGACAAGGTTGCAACTTGGGGTGTTAAAAATAAAACTTCCAAAATGTTGTACCCGCCTGTCTTCAGCTGCAGATGTTTTGGGGCCTCCACTGTGTTTCGTGGGGAAAACGAGGGCTGCAACCCCTGTCCCAGGGCCTTGGTACCTTTTCATCAGCATCTGATTTCAACTGCCAACACAGCCCATTTGTTTGTCGAGATAAAAACTGGTTTGGAGCTTAGTGTTTGAGCACAATTAAAATCAGCTGAAAACCTCTTTTTTTCCTCCTGTTTGTTGTGTGTTGAATGAATAAGCAGCTGTCTTTGCCTCCCTTATCAGCTGTCTGGGGTTGTGTGTATTCAGGAAACAAGGCAAAAGCTTGAAAGACGAGTGGTTGGGCTGAGCAGAATTTTCTTCTGCAGACAAACTGGCTGCACCCGTTTATACTGCAGTGGGGTGCCTGTGGCTGCAGTATTTATCTGCCTTCTGCATAAAATTGAGCATCAGTAGCAAAATCTTTAGCAAAATGTCTGTTTGCATGAAAATGCAATGAAGCATCTAGTGTGGAGAGGCAGTAGCTTCCACGCACGGATTTGCTGCATCTCTTAATTTGTCCATGACTGTCTGCCATGATAGAGAATCCTTCCCTCCTCAGCCGAGGATTTCAAACCTCTTTCCTGATAATATAGGAAGCTTCTTTGTTATAGTGAAACTGTATAATCCTCCACTTTGGAGATGGATGCTGTACCCAGAGGTCATGCACTAAGCACAGAAGTGATCACAGCTCTGGTATTTTGGTCCCAAGCCTGATAATTGCAACCTACTGCTTGTGTCCTCCCCAGGTGCAGTCTGTGCTATGCAGCACGGGCAGGTTTTGGAGCAGGACTGGACCTCTGTGGTCCTAAACAGTGAATCTGACCTTACACCCCAAAAGGGGTTTGGGTTTTGCAGAATACACAGGGGAAGGTTAGAACCCATAGGAAATACGTTTCAGTGTAGGCGGTAAGATTTGGATTTGTGAATGTGTGATTTGTGAATACTCTCCACTGAAATTGGGCTCTCTTCTCCTTTCTAGGAGAGGATCTGCATGATGCTTCCTTTGGACGGGACAGTTCTGATGAAAATCAAAGCTGGAGCTTCGCCCCTTCCATGACATCTGACGTTTCCCTTCCATCAGACTTCCAGGATGACGGTAAGTCTCTTTTCTGAAGTCCTAGAGTGAAGGCGATGGAAAGCTAGGTGGAATTCAGTTGTATCTTCTTGTCTTTCATCCATCTAATGATGCTGGAGGTGTGTTTTGCTTTTTGCTGACTGGTATCTGTTATATCAACCACTATAAAATCTCATGGTGCTCCTGAATTTAATTTCATACTGCTGAAGTTAAATGTATTTCTTGACTCTTTCAGTGCAAACTAGAGTTGGCTGGAGTTGGTGGTTGTGTTTTGGGTTGATCACAGTGCTGGGGAAGAGTAGACCCTGACCAAATGGCTCTATTAATTCTATTAAAATTGAAGCCTTCGGAGCTGAGGTGGTTCTGTTCTTCTCGGCATTATCTTCAGTCCCTTGTGAGGACTTGACTGCTTTGGCGCCAGACTCTCAATCTCCCCCTTTGTACAACTTATTTCTTCCTCCTTTTCTACCTCCCCTGCACTTTTCCCCCATGCTCTCTTATTTTCCCCCCTGCCCTTGTCCTTCCTGTTTCATTTTGTGTTTCAGTCCCTCCTCTTCTCCATTTCTTCTTTCATGTACACTCCCCTTCTTGGTAGTGAATTATTAGTCATCAGTGAAGAAAGCAAAGAAATGAGGATTTATTTGGGATGAGATGTGAGACCTGGTGGGCGCTGAGGTTAGCTTCCTCGCCCAGCGCGGAGCACCAGGCCTATCTGCCAAATATATTGATTCATGCTATGAAATAAATAGCTTCATTTAGACTGATTAGGGACAAGGTTGGTCTGATAGTTAGCAAGTAATTGTGTCAAGCAGGGAGGTGTGGAGCTGGGGATGGGTTGTTTTAAGGAATCTGCACATGCAGATATGATGTACTTATGCAGAGTGCGGACGGGGAATGTGTGACAAGGATAATGGATGTTGGACTAAATGGGACATGAAAGGGTGCTGAAGACCTCAAGCTTGGCCTCGTCAGGCAAGCGATGTCTTTATGAAGTCTAGGGTTTCTCCTGGTGTGTTTATTAAGCTTGTCTAAGGAGGTATTTGCTTTGCTAACGTTGAGTGGTGGTTTTTGGCAGCCCTAAGGGGCAGAGTTTGACATAACACTTGCGAGGTATGCAAACACTTGGCACCACTGGAAGTTTCCAGACAAAGATGGAATGCCAGGCTGGGTGGAAGGATGCCCAGATGGAAGAATGGCAAGGAGATTGATAACAGAAAAAATTATATATTACAAAAAGGAGGGAATAAAGCTGGCCTTGAGACCAGCTATATTAAAATGAGTTGTTCTTGGAAATTCTAACTTTTTAAGAGTATCACAGGGTTGACTGCATTCATTCAGGGTGAAAGCTGCGTGGTTTTGGCTGCTTGCAACCAGACAGCTGGTAGCCTGAGCTGGTAATATGGAAGGTGGGGGAAGAGGTTGAACACAGGGTTTTGTGGAACCTTTTCTGTGCCCTGCCTTGGTCTGTAAAACACCATCAGAATGATTTTTTTTCCTGTATCTGATTTTTTTTCTCTTCAGTTTCTCACCACTTCTTGGAGTGGGTGCAGCACCTTCACCCTTCCTGCGCCTCCTCTTGCTTCTGCACATTGTCTCTTGTCCTCTCTCCATTGCGATCCCGGTGACAGGCGCTCCGTTATGTCTTAGTGGTGCCCGAGCCCCGGCGGACCCTCCGCACACGAGTGACCGAGAGCTGCTCCTCTGCAGCCAGCGCAGGTGCCTTCTGCACGGGAGCAATCCATCTAACCGGCCAGAAGAATAAATTGGCCACCTTTAGGAACATACTTATCATTCCTGTGGCTTTTTCAATCTTAGGCCTGTTTTGCAACAAGGAGGTTGTGTCCTTAGGCGTAATCCCAAAGCAAACTGTGAGCGGCTGTTATCTCATGCCTCCTGGATTTCCCAAGTTTATTAATCCAAGACTTTAATGGAAGCAGATTTTTCTGGCTGAGATGATGATCCTGCCTCTCCTCGCTGTATGAAAAGGAGGAGCAGGGGAACACAGTGACTGTTCATTTTCATTCCGAACTGTCTATTCCTGGCTTGATCTGAACTTCCCATAGGAATCTGAGAGAACCTTTAAACTTGTCCCTGGTGGAGGGAGCGAGAGGGACTGTGCGAGTTGGGGATGACTTTACTCAATGAGCCATAGCCCTGTTCTATAGGATCGTCCCTAATGAGTGATTAAGAAGCTAATGTTTGTACTGTGCTGAGAGGCTGTGAAGCACTGTAAAAGTGCTAAGTACTATTATAATGATAAGTACCTCTGATGAGACACTTCCCATGTAATGTATTCTGCTCAGACCTCTTGAAGACTTTTAAAAATGTTTTGTCTCTTAAACTAGCAGATCGCCTAATTTTCCCGTGTGACCGCTTGGGTTTTATGGGAGCGTGCGGGGGACAGCGGAGCCTCTGTGGGGCAGGAGCTGCCCCGGCCGGTCCCGAGCGCCGTTTTGGGGCTCCCGGTAGCGCCTCTGCTCCTCGCGGAGCATCTCCCGCCTGGCGAGGGGCGCCCGTCCCCGTCGCTGCTGCCCGTGTAGCCCCGGGGGCCGCAGGCACCTGCAGGGCAGTGACACGGGGACAGAAAGGAGCATTGCGGGCCCGGCCGCGCGCTTTGGGGTGCTCTTGCCTCCGACCTCCGAGACTTTTCCTATCGTCTGTATGGAGCGGCTTGGGCAAGCAGGTTGCACCCTCCTTGTGGGTTTGCGTGGGGGTGTGCTCCTAAACATGGAAGTTTTAGGGGGCTTAAGAAGGAAAATCTTTTAGCAAACAATCTCCCTGCTTATAAACGTGCTAAGGGGGGGGTTGTCCTCAAAAAGCGGCGCTCGGTGCTTGCGCTGGTGCCTCACGGCGCCTGCGGCCGCGGGTGGCGGCGGCTCCGGGGACCCGCGGGGCCCGCCCGGGGTCTGCAGCGCCCCCGTGTGGCCGCCGCGCTTTTCCTATGCACCTTATTAAACATCTATATGTATTTTTATATACATTATTATATATATTTGCATGCATAATATTATAATGTATGCAATATTATATATTTGTATATAATATATAACGTTCTATATAGTATATTTATATATATTACATTATATATAATAATATGCATATTATTATATACACATATTTGTATGTGTTTTGTAACCATATAGCCTGTTCTGCAGGTGCCACCATAAAAGCCTCTTCTTCCCCGTCCACCGCTGCCACCCGCAGCGCTCTCTGCTCCCAGCCCGGTGCTGGATGGGGCAGCGCGTTGGAAGCCTTGGAGAGGGCTGGAGAAGCCCCTGGGTTGGCTATCGGAGGCCTCAGCTTCTCCAGAGCAGCAGCGGGAGCAGCGGTTGCTCCCCAGGCTCCAGCGCAACCAGCGGCGCCGGGTGCGGATGAGCCCGGCTGGGCCCGGTGGCCGCAGGGCAGCCTGGAGCTGTGGGGGCTCTCGAAGGCAGCAGCTTGTCCGAGTGCTGCTGAATTTCAGGCATAACCAAAAGAACAAAAAATAATAAAAAAAGGCACCTGAAATGCAGACTAAGAGTCTGAGTACTGCAGAAACGCTGAGTATCTGCAAGCTCAATAGTCTGTATAGATCAAATTCTGAATGTCTGCGGATGAGTGTAAATGCCTCTTATGTTAGAGCTGAAAGCTTTATATTTTTCTTTTCAAATACCATTAGAAGCAATTATCCCTGCCTCCCAGATGTCCAGAAATGTCCTTTGCTGCTTTTGACCAGGTTATTATAAACTTGCTGTTGATGTACTTTTGAGCCTCATGAAACGACGTAGGAAACATTCGGGGAATGGATCTGTGACAAGAGCAATTGCAGCCGAATGTTCCTCCTGGCTTTTTTCCTTTCTGATTTCGGGCAGTGTCCAAATGAGCACAGGGAGCAGGAGGTTAAAATACAGATAGGTTATTTGTGCGACGGGCAGCCTGATTCCCTGCCATGACTGGGAGCGGGTTCGACCAGCTCAATGGGATTTTTTTTTTGCCAAGGGGAGGAGAACAGGCACAAATCATCTGTGTATAAGAAAACAATGCATTTTCTAAAAAAAAATCTGTAGTTATGCCCTGTGACATTTTGTAGAGAAATTGGGTTCCCTTAAAGCTAGAGAGCTCATGTTCCTTGATTTATCATTTTCTGAATGGAAATGCACCATAACATTAGCACTTTCGAGCCCGGTGTGATAACGTCTCTGGCATTGTGCAAATAAGTTCCTGGAACGGTTCTCTGTCTGGTCAAAAGGTTTGGCCGTATTTTATATGGAACAACTTGGTTCACCTTTATATTAAGGATTATTTGTTCGGGGTGCGGAGGAGGAGGGTGAGTGGCTTGTGAGCTGCCAGGAAGAGATGCATAGATTCTATAGGAGGGCTCAGGCCTTGGTAGAGACGAGCAGGAGGAAAAATTTTGCCTCTTTTGCCTCTCATTTAGAGCAAACAAAAAGCCCAACCCAAACCAGCTGCTTGTTCTCGTTTGGGTTTTACAGCTGCAGCAAATCCTGGTGCAGGTAACGGCTGTGACAACGCGCTGTGACTCGTGGCCACGGTCTCCATCAGCCACGCGCTGCTGCAGGTGCCCGACCCACGGCTTCGGGGTGCCCGTCTTGGATTCCAAGCTTTTTTTCTTGGAAATGAGGCGCTTGAAAATTTGTCAGAAAGGATGTTCTTGTGTTAAGTATGATTGGCCACAGAGGTCTGGGCAATGAAGTGCCCAGATTTGCCTGAGCCCCCAGTAAGCTCCCTTGTGTCCTGTAGAAACAGCTTTTTTTTTTTTGCTTATAAAATGGTTGAAACTTGGTACATTACCATTTTGGTTGTTTTTGTTTTTTGAGATGCAAATCAGGCCCCGAAACGCGCTGGTCCTGCCTGTGCCACATGCAGATGAGCTGCAATTTCATGGTGGTGATTTGCAAGCGAGGCCCCTTGGCCCCGGGAGTGCCACCCTGGCTTGGAAGCGGCGCTTTCCTTCTATGCAAAATGACGGGTTTGGGATTTGGCCCTTGCAGGGAGGCTTTGCCTTGGCTTGTGGTTTACAAGAGGGACTCGGGCTGACGGCTGGGATGTTGGTTTTTAAGTTTCTCGAGTAATTCCTTGATTGCAGAGCCAGGCCCTTGGGGGAAGCAACGTTGTGAAACATGAGGCCAAATCTCTGCAGTTTGGGTTTGTGGGTTCTCAGACAAGAGCTATAATTCATGCTGGGCAGAAGCTGGGGAAGTGCCAATAACTGATTAATGCAGCTCTTCTCTAGCGAAAATCCCCCTTTTTCTGCTCTCTTTAGCTGATGGGTTTTGGGGGGGATCATAATTGGGGTTTTCTCTGCATGTTGCTTGGATGTGCAGGATCAAGGAGCGGATCTTTTTGGTACCTTGAGGACAGAGCCTTCAGCAACCAGCTGTTACTTGGGTTTTGGTGAGCCACGCACCAGCTGCAGCGACGTGCTGGGAAAATGGGCAGCGTTTACCCATGATTACAGCTGAAAACTAATTGTGGTGGAAAAAGAAAATAAGCTCAGAAGAAAAGTAGCCTCATCCAGGCAAGACATTGAGGCTGCTGCCAGCTCGCCTGTGTGTAGGTGCTCCTGGGCGCTCCGGATTTTGTAGGATCCATCTCGAAACATAAGGCTGCAGATAGTAAATCCCCATCTGAAAGGGACAGCCTGGACACGTTAAGTTAGTGCTCAGGTTATGTAGTGCTGAAAATCACTGTGTGCCATAATAAAGCCACTGTCCCAAAGAACTTAATTTAGAGACTGGTGCCATAAATTCCAAAGTGAAATATTTTAGAGGTTGACTAGAGAAGGCTTTTCCTCCTTTTCCCTTCTTTCATTTCCCCTTTAAATGTAAGAAATAGAACTTTATTGACCAAGCTTCTCCCTGGAGCTCTTGTACCTGCGGGTGGGTTCCCTGGGGCAGGGGGCTCCTCAGGCTCTTCTGTCACTGTCACTTTGCACCAGGACAGTGTGTGCCCGCTCACGTATGTGTATTTTAGAGCAGCTTTGTTTGAGGCTTGGGGTGATGAACTACTTCCCAAAACAAGTTAAACTTTTATTGTTTAACCCCGTGAGAGATGGGGCTGTTGAAAGAGGCTGGGTGTCTGAATTGATTTGGGTCGGTGCTGAAGGGGAGCCGTGAGCAGACGCATCCCTGAGAGCAGGGACCGAACAAACACGGGGCTCTGCGTCCCGATCCAGCATTGCGGGAAGAGCAGCTGGAACAATCGGCATCATCCTTCACCCTGATAATGCTTTCTCGCCAACTAATAGCTCCTTGTTCATCAAGGTAACGAATGGGTGCCGAGGTGACACGCTCTTCACCCACCGCCCTTTGTTCTAGGGTCCTCCAGACTGATTGTATCAGCTCCAGCACTGACAAATGTTCCCCCAAACTTTAACACTATGTAAAATCGAGTTACGGGTTTTTAAGGTTAGACTCCTCTGGCTGAAGGGTGATTGTCTCCAAGAGATAAAGGAATCAGGACTCAACAATAACAAAATCTTTGCCATCGGATAATGCCGGTTATTGAGCTCCCTGCTCTCTTTATTTGGTTACAAAGCTTCGCCCCCACTTTTTTCCCCTGCGCTCGCAGGATCAAGTGGGAGCTGCGCTTGGTGCCTGGCTGCTGCTCCTCTCCAGCCTCAGCCAGGGGTGGTTCAAACACGGAGATCAAATCCCTGAAACCTCCCATCGCCCTGGGCTGTGGCTCTGCAGCAGCGATCTCTATCGGAGCCACCGTCGCGGTGGCACCTTTGCAGCAGCGAAGAGGTGCAGAGGTGGCCCTGGCACCCGAGTGGCCTCTGGAGGAAAAAGCCTCAATTTGGGACCTGTGGGAGTAGCTGCTGTGGAGTGTTTAAGGTATTTGCGTCATATTTTGTTTGATGAAAGATGGGCCAGGAATTACGTACTGCCCTATGAAAATTCAGAGCATCTCCTCTCATGCCATGCAACGTGCTCTTTGCTCCTGCTGTTGCAAAGGAGCTGAAACTGGGGGCTCGTCCGGACAGTGCGCTCCCAAAGCACCCACATTCACACCGGAGAAGCCAAAGTGCAGGAGGAGGAGACCCTTAGCCCAGTTGTACCCTGAGATTCCCCATGGGACTGGGAATCATTCCGCATCCCTATGGGGGGAATCATTCACGTTGACTTGGGGCAGGCCTGGAGTGTAAATGACTTGACCCAGGTCCCATAAAGAGGCTGTGCTGTACAGAGGAATCAAATCTTAATTCTTTGGAGTCTCAAGCACCTTTTCTGATTCTTTGGCCAAAAGAAGGAGGAAAAAAATAAAAAATAAAAAAACAACCTATTTTGCTTTTGACAGTNGTCCCATAAATAGACTGTGGTGTACAGAGGATTCAAATCTTAATTCTTTGGAGTCTCAAGCACCTTGTTCTGATTCTTTGGCCAAAAAAAAAAAAAAAAGAAAAGCTATTTTGCATTTGACAGTGAGGCTTGGCCATCTGCTGTAAATGTAAGTGGTCTGGCAGCTCTGCTGTTGCTTTGATGCTTTAGAAAAACTAGGAAACCTAGGGGAAGAAATCTGAAGTTTATTTTATCTTAAACTGATGGCATCTGGGTCAAAAGACGTACGATATCTAGACTCTAATGTTGAGACCAAGCAGGAACCTTGCAGAGGAGATGCCGAGGAGGGACCCTGCTTGCAGTGAGTGAAGAAGCAAGCCACAAAAAACAGGGGAGGACAAAATTTAGTGGAGTGAAGATCCCTGCGCTCTCTGAACTCCTTCCAAGTCCGGGAAGCACTTTTCCTTTCCTGATAAACACCTGATGCATGAGGTGTGTGGAGAGGACACGCACGATGGGGATGAACTTTCCTTGAAGATTTGAGGCAGTTGGTGTCAGTCTTTGGATGTATAGGGTGGTGGTGTCCGCCCCATAAGTTCTTTCTGCTTTATCCACTTTTGGTCTTAGTTACCTAAGACAGAGCTCTGCTGTCCCCCCAAGGCCCTGGTTTGTGGGCAATTGCAGGACGTCTTGGGCTCAGTTAAGCTCTCAAGTCTACCATAATTTCTGCTTCCTTAAAGAAGCAGAAATTACGCTCACTCAAGAATTTATCTTTTGGTGTTTATATCTTTGGATACTGATGCCGCATGTGTCATTTAGTGGATGTTAAAGGTGTGTGTTAGATGTCTTGAGCTTTGAGGGCTGTATCTGCAGCTTTTCAGCCCAGGTGACTTCCATGCAGAGCAAGTTTGTCCTCTGGGCTGCTGGAAGTGCAGAGAGGACACCCCGGTACCTGGAAAGCTAAAACACTCTTGGAGATGTGACTTGTTAATCCTTAAACTTGCTTATCCCAGGAAACTTGCTTATCCCATGCCTTGGACATGGGGTTTGGTTCAGACGTGTCCTCCCTCTGACCGTGGAGGGAAACAATTCCCATCCGCTGCCCACGGTTTGTGTGGGCAGGTTGAGTTGCCAAGGTGTAACCTGTGTTCGGATGTAGCCTGTCTTGATACTGCATCTTTGCTGGAAAAAGCCTCCTGTTGTCCCGATTTTCCTCGTTTAGCAGGTGACACTGGCCTGATACCACAGCCTCTGTGCACAGAGACCCGGGTCCCCGTGACCCACAACGTGTTACCTCTTTCCAAGTGGCCCTGCAGTTTGTGTTGAGCTCCTCAATTACACTGCAAGTTCCTCTTCCTTCTGCTTCTTACAACTTTTTGGTGCTGAGTTTGCCCTGGATATTTTTTTTTTGCTATAATATTATTTTATTTTTAGTGGGTAGAATCTGCTCTTACTTTCCTATCCACATCCCTAACCTCTCTGTGTCCCCTACTATTATTTCCTCTGCTTTCACTTGCTATTTGCATTACCACCTAATTTAGTATCCTCCTGCTCACTGAATTAATGGACTGTTTACTTGCTGCAGATAAAACAGGGGCTAAAACCCTGCAGTCCCCCAACAGAGACGCTTCTCCCCACGTGACAAAGCCGTTTTATCAGCAGCTTTTGTCTGTGACCCATGGGCCAGGTTTTGGCCTGTGACGATCGCTTCTCTCCAAGTTGAGGTAAATTAATGTTTTTTAGTGAGATTTGCAGTGGCACCACATCAAACGCTTGGGGAAGTCTCTAGATATACTGCGTCTTCCACATTACCCTTCCTCTGCTAATTCTGCCCCGTGATCAGGGCTTGTCCATATGTGTCGTCTTCACAACGCAAAGGTTGCTTGTTGCAAAGAATGCAATTATTGCCTATATGCTCATAAAGTAATTTTCTCCCTCTTTCTTTTTTATTTTTAAATCTATTCCATTATTTTATGAGCACAACATTAAACTTGCCAGAGCAATTTGCAGCCTTGCTTTGGTAGAGTATTTTTAGACTTTGGTGCTATCTTTGCTTATTGCCTTTTCCGTATTTCTCAGCCCTGTGCTACAAGTAGGAGGGAAGGTCGCTGGTTTAGGAGGTTTGGGGACTTGGTTGCCATGATTAGCTCAAGGTTTCCTGCAGATGGAAGTTGGTGGGAAGGAGAGGACAGGCTCAGTAGTACAGACCGATCAGGTTGGCACGTTTGGCCCTGTCCACTCGTGCCCGTGGGCACTGAGCAATTGCTGCCCTCAGTAGGGAGCAGTGGGCGACTCTGTCCTTGGGCACTGATGGCATCTCCCAGGTCAGGGGGATTCTTTGTCAAAACCAAACTCTGTTTGTCATCTGATGGCCATCGGGGTGGCAACTTTCTCCTAGAATGAGTTTCCTGTTTGGTTTCTGCCACGATTGATCTAAAGCTGCTTTGTTTTCATCTGTCAGTGGAAATTTGTTGTCCGTTTTTGATTCCTCCTTTAACCAGGCTCAAGGATCAAGAATTTTGCTGGGAGACAAAATAATCAAGGAAAATTTTTGTCTTCCTCTCTCCAAACCACAAGCAAACTCATTTGAGAAAAAAAAAAATCACTTTTCCATTGGAGTAAATTGATGAACACTTGAATTGTATATTTTGGGTCTTGCAATGCTGATCTTAAAAAACGAACACAAGCAACGCAAGATGCCTCAAAAGGGGCACCAATATCTACACAGGGAAGCACGGGGCCCTGCGGGCAGCCAGGATCTCGAAATTTCCTCTTGGATTTGCCTATCTCTTGCTGCTGCCCTTTGATATGCAAAGCTGCTGCTGATCAAAGGCCCCTGGGCGGAGGCGGACAATAGTGCGGATGGGGTGGCCCTGGGCTTTGCTCCCTCGTTTTGATCCCGAGGGGGCCGCGCTCCCCGGGGCTCCGCGCGCGGCGGCGGCTGCGGAGCGTGTCCCGGCACCCCGCGCCGCCAGCGCCGTGGGTTCAGGCTCGGGGCAGCTGGTGGGATTTGCTCCTTTAATCTTCGGGGTCTATTTATTACCGCGGAGCTCCGGGGCATCTGAGCGCGGCCTTTCTCGCCAAGAGACCATAACAAATGGCCGCGCCGGCCGCGCTGCAGCGCCGGGCCTCGCGCACCACCTACCTGCGACCCGCTGCCGGCGCCGCCGCTTTTGTTGCGGCGCCGGAAAACTCCGGGAACAGGCGGGATTTGCAGGTGCCCCCCGCGCTTCCCGTCGGCTCCGTGGGTTTTCGCCTTGCGGATGAGCAGCCGCTCTGCCCTAGGCCGCGGCGCTTTGCCCTTTGGTTCCTCTTAGGTATCGAACCCTCTCGCAATTGCTAATTATTTTCCGATTGCCCAAGACAAATGAGCAGGTTGGGGAGGTGCCGTTTCCCCGTGACCCTGCCTGTCAAACGCGGTGTCTCTATTATTGCTGGAGCTGCTTTTGTTAGATTTTTCTTGTTTTTAAAGAGTAAAAGAGAAATATTTTTCATCAGAGGGGACATAGGCCCTTTTGGAAACTCTGGTGCATCCGAACGCTAAAGTGGCCCTGTCTCCGAACACCGTCAGGAATTAGTGGGATAAATGACACTGCTGGGAAGTTCATTCCTCTTGCTGCAACTTATTTTTAGTGAGAAAAGTGCTTTTGGAGAAAGCAGGGATCCGTAGTAAACCCTAATTGTGTGCAAACAGCTAAAGCAGCCTTGGCCTGGCCTTCTGGAAGGTGATTTGGTTCTTATTGCAATGACATTGGTGGCCCCTGCACCCGTGGCCTCGTAGGAGGATGGAGCCCATGGTGGGCACATGAGTGGGGTTGTGGGCACCGAGGGTGATTTTGTGGCACATGTGTGACCTGGATGATGGGCAGGGTGCCCCTGGCTGCTTGGATTTGCACCTGTGGATCCTGCAGAACCTACTTGTTGGTGTTTGTGTCTTCATACATCTGCCTTGCTCTGTAGGAGGGGAAAAACTGGCTTTAATCCCCGTGCCCAGAGTTCCTGGCCCGTGGGTATCACGGGGCTTTTAATCCTCATGTGCCAATGGCCAAGAGCCCCTTGGAGGGGGCATGGGGACACAGGGATCCCCTTGGACGGGGTGCGGGGATGTAGGGAGCCCCTTGGATGAGGCGGGGGGATATGGGGAGCCCCGGGGAGGGTCACGGGGATGTGGAAGGGCCCCTTGGATGGGGCCTGGGGACATAGGGAGTCCCTCGGAGGGGGCATGGGGACGCGGGGAGCCCCTCGGATGGAGCTCGCGGGGCTCTTTGTAGAGTGCAACCCCCCGGCTCCCTATTGAATTGGAAACCCCGAAGCTTTTCAACGAGATGGATTTTGCCGCCGGTCTCCAGGCAGCTCGCAGCCCAAAGGGCAGCTCTGAGCACGCAGGGAGCAAAATAGCAACCGGGGGGAGGGCAGGGCAGGACAGAGGAAGATGGAAAACCTCCTATACAATAATTAGAATAAAATTGGGGTATCAAGAATACAGGGGTCAGCTTCTGTTCACACCAATATGGCTTTCACCTTGTAGAGAAAGGCCTGCACCAGGTAATTAGGTCAAGTCAATGATTATATATCTTTAAGTGAAGTGGAAGGGACTGTAATTGTGATGAAATTTGTTTGAAGAGGGAAAGCATGGGGAATTTTGTTTAAAGGTAACGAGTTCAAAGGGTAAATGAAGTTCAAGGTTCAGTTCGTGTTCACTCCTAACAAAAAAAAACACCCACACACACCAAGCAGCCAATATTTCTATCAGGCGAGTTGCTTTATCTTTTGGGGAAGGGAATGGGATCATATCCCTGTAGGAAAACTGGAATTAAAACGGTGACAGCTCTTTAATGGGCCTTTCTTTCTTTCGGAGCCAACAGAAGGGTAAACCTTGGGTAATGGGTTTTTTCCCCTGTTTGGTTTATTCTTCCCTCCGGAGCACGCAGCCACCTTGCATGCAAATGGGTGACGTCCCAAGCAGGGCCTTGCTCTGCAGATCCCGCTTTGCCTACGGGAACTTTCCAAGGGGGAAAAGCAGCTGCCGAGCCGGGGGGAGCTGCCTGTGGGATGGGGGGGTCACCAGGACCTCAATCTTCACCAAATGAGTCTTGGTGTAACCAAAAAGTGGTTCTTGGGGATGCTCCTGAAACGGTCTTTCCTCCCAAACCTGTGCAGCTGCTCCCGGTGCCAGGGGGTGTTTTGGATGGATGGAGCAGGGGTCTGGGCTCCACTGTAACTCGTCTGGGAAGCACTCGGATGCTTTGGGGGTTGTGGTGTTGGGGCTGCCTTTGCACATGGTGGGTTTCAAGCTGTTCACATAGGTGTAGGACGGTGGGTTCCTGTTAACGCTGGATCCGGGAGCTCTGAGGTCTTCCCGTCACCATGTCCTGGGCAGGCTGAGCCCTCCACGTGTCTCCAGGGGCCTGTGCTGGCCCCTTCCTCTGATCCTGGAGCTCCTGGCCAGGCCGGTGCTTGGCCCAGACAGTGACGCTCCTGCCCCTGTGTCCCGTCCTGTCCCCCCAGCACTGGCAGGAGGTTGAGTTTAAGCCCCAAGTGGGTGCCCTTTGCTGTGATCCCACATGTGCATGGGGCAGTCTGGAGCCCCATACCTGGAGGGGAAAGTGCCCCGTGATTCCCTGNCAGCACTGGCAGGAGGTTGAGTTTAAGCCCCAAGCGGGTGCCCTTTGCTGTGATCCCACATGTGCAAGGGGCGGTCTGGAGCCTGGAGGGGAAAGTGCCCCGCGATTCCCTGGGGTGGGATGGGGAGAGGGGGAGCCCCGGAGTCCCTCGCAGAGGCTGGGGAAGGGGGTGGCTGGAGGCAGCCAAGGGGGCCACGGGGTGAGCGGAGCCGGTGCCCAAACTTCCAGCCAGGAAAAGCACGGGAAAAGTTCAAGGAAGGACGGTCCAGCCATCCCCGTGACCCCGCACGCGGCGGGCAGGGTTCACCTTCTGTTCCCACCCTGCCTTTTGTCTCCCCCCTTCCTCTATTGCGCCCATCCCGCTTCCCTGCAAATTTTATGTAATCGGTTGTTGTTAAGATCTATTTGGTGACATCGCAACCTGCTTTAGGGTGTTTTTTTTTCCCCTAGAAAAATCCCTGTCGGTTCAGCGGGGCTGGGAGCGGGAGGGTGCCGGCCGCAGGGCCCGCGGGGCCGCAGGGTGCGCTCGGCATCGGTTCAAGGTTCATTCTTTGTTCGCGTGCAATAAAAAGTCTTCAGTTATCAGGTATTTAAACCCAAATCAGCAGTTCCATATCCGTAACCTGAGCTAAGTGTTCCTCCGCCTAATGGCCGCGCGGCTGTCGTTTGCAGCGAGTTGGGTGACACTCGATTTGTACTCGGTGACGGGAACAGATGGGCCCGCATTGTGCGAGCCGCCTGTATGCAAATGTGAACGGAGTTTCACCCGCGCCCGGGCCTGACCTGACCACGCACAGGCATTTGCAGAGCCCGCTGCGCCGGGGGGGCGGCCAAGGGCGATAAAAAATGGCACTCGGATAGTACCAGCGGCAGGTCAAGTTTACCATCCGTCTTGCCGCGGGACGGAGATGGCAACACAGTTATTTAGTCTCAGTGTTGATGTTCGTTGCAATAAGCTCCATCATTTCACCTGTTTATGAACCCGGCCTCGTACCGGTTCTCTGCAAAACGCAGCCGGGGCGCTGGGCGCCGCGGGGCGAGGAGGCGCCCGGCCCCGCGCTGCTCCCTTTTGCCTTTATTTTAGCCCCAAATTCGCTGTCTTTGCCCGGGGGCCTCCCCCTCTCCACCTTTGTATTTGGAGGTTTTGTTTGCTGCTTCCCAAGGAACGGGAACCCGTCTGTGCCGACACGGGCTTTTTTATTATTTAAAAATTGAGAAAAATGATAATTGATGTCAGAATAAACAAGCAGCGTTTTAGGCATCGGTTAACAGTTTTGCATGTACAGAGGCGGTATACAATATATAATAAATCTTACCATTTAAATGTGCAACCCTTCATTAGAGTGAAAATATGAACAGCTGTAATCGCACATTTACGCTGGCGACAGAGAAAAATCTGGTTACAGTTGTAATTTTTCATGCTGATGAAGAACCGGGAGCAGGTTCTGAGCAGCGACTGGCGACGGCGGGGAAGCGTATTCCCGCGTGCCCGCTCCCCCGGCCACGGGCGCCGGGCACCAAATTAGCGTCTCTCGCTCGCAGCGATGCTCCGCGCTCGCATTATCCTCCTGCTCCTCAGAACCGCGGATTCCTCATGGCAGAGCCCGCCCGGCTGCTGCCTCCTTAGGGACTGACCCCCCAAACTGCTGCTAGGATGGATGGCTGCCCGGCCTCGGGACATCTGCTCTTGCAGGGACGCTCTTGGCCGGGGTCTGGGGGCTGATGTGAAAGAAACCATCGCTCCAAATGGAGCGAAAGCTTCTTGCGATGTAAATCTTATTTGTTGGCACTTGGCTGGCAGCGCCCGAGCGTTCCTAGCGCTGGAAATGTCCATTTTGCAGAAGCAGAGCCTGCACTGTAGGGGCTGTGACCACTGCACGGGGCTCGGAATCTGCCTGTCTTGTTTTTATAGTTTATTGTGCCTTCCGTAGGAAGAAAAAAAGCGGAACTCATATATATTTTTAGGCAGTCAAACCTCTGCTTGAATCATCGTGAATAGAAACGAATGGCCGGAGCTGGAGCCGGTATTTGTCCAGTCGGCAGTTGTCACAGCTGACAGGGATGATGAAAATAAGGCAGTCTGTACACAGCGAGAAATGGAGGGCTTCCCAAATGGTTTTATTCCCTCGTTTTTAGTCATTGAAAAGTGGGTGGATCATTAATTTCCTGTCCTGGCCCCGCTGCGCCCACGTGGAAGGTTCCGTAACAACCCGGAGCTCCCGGCCGCGCCGTTGCCACCTGCCCCGGCTCCCTACCTTAATGCGCCAAGGTCTTTATTAAACCATTACTTAGGCCGTGCGTGTAGGGACCGCGGGTCACGGGCACAACGCGCCGCAAAGCCAGAATAATTACTAAATAAACCTGAATAAGGACTTCAGGATTTGGCCCTTTCTTTGTGACCTTGGAATTGCTCTCGGAGGAGATGGTGGCAGGTAAAGAGAATTGGATTTATATTCTGATGTATGAAACCTCCCGTCTTCTTGCTTCAGCAGCAAACTGACTGGAGCTTTCTTCAAATTTATGGGACTAACTAAAGAATTTGTAAATGATTTTTTTCATTATTTTTTTAGAGGAAGCAAAACCAAGGGAGGTAAAAAGGTGACTATTGGAAAATTATTGCTCAACTGCAAGTGTAATTTTTACCTCCGAAAGCAGCTTGAAAAGAGATGAATTAAAAAAGAGGGGAAATAAGAGGTGGAAGAGGCTTTCACGTGAGTCCGTTATTGCAATAAAGTCATTTTCCTGCAAAGCAGCAGCCTCTGCCCCGAGTGCTCCCATTTTATCCCTGTACTTGCCCCGGGAGTGCCCGGCCCACAAGATCCTGGTGCCCCTATGGGTGCCAATCCCTGCGGTGTCACCCGCTGTCCCCTGGTGTCCCCCGCTGTCCCTCGGTGCAGGGGCCACCTCGTGGCCGCGGGACGGGCCGCTCGCCCTGCGCTCTAAATCAAAGCCATCCGTCAGCGGGACGCGGCGCCGGATATAAATAGGGGCCATAACTGCGGTGACAAGCGGGGCTGCGGTTGTAAATACTCATTATCTTTCTTAATATGACACCGTGTGGACGGGGCGAGCGCAGAGATTACAGCGAGGGGGGAATTAAAACCAGGAGAAGGGAATCAGCATTTTTAAACCTAAAACTAGGGCTCGCTTTGCTGGCAGACAGCAAAAGCCACCCCTCTGCCGCCTTTATATACATTAACAGTATATATGAAGGCAGCACCCGGTCTCCTCCCCAAAGCTGAGCGCGAGCCCCGCCGACATCTGTTTGCATACATTGTGTGGCAGGCAGCATCAGATCTGAATGGAATTTATCTAAATTTTATATGCATGGCTTGATGTAAATTGAAATAAATCGCGCGGCGTCCTCTGCGTGGACATATTGGTTTTTCCGCCGCTGCCTGAACTTTTCACCTCGGGCGCGGGGGCGGCGGCGCTGACCCGGCTGCACCCGCTGCGCTGGCACCGCCACCGGCCCCTTCCGTGCAAAGGGGCAGAGCGGGTTTGTCCCCCTCTTGCTTCCCCGTGAACCCTTCTTGGTGCCACCGTCACCTCCTGCCTGCACCAATTTCCTTATCAGACACTTAGAATATTTGCAGTGTTTATATATATATTATATATATATATATATATCTCATCCTCCCCTGCAACCCTTCATGTAGGTGCTTCCCAAAGGAGAATTTCTCACATCAAAGTGCTCCCTGTTCCCATCCTGGTGAGTCCCTGGTCTTCATGTGTCCCAGCAGAGCCCAAGGCAACTTTTTTGGCTGTGAGGAGCGCGGGGTTTTGCTTGGAGTTATCTTTAAACCACTGCTGAGGCCTCTCCCCACGCAAGGTGCGGAGCAGAAGAGAAGCTGCCGTCGGCACGGTGCACGCTCCGTCGCATCCCCGAGCCCACGTGGCCAAAGGGCGGGAGAGTGAGAGCGGAGCGCTCCGAGCGGCTCTGAAAATACTCGGCTGCTCCAAGTGCTGAAAATCCTGGTGGTGGTGGTAGTGCTGATTGGAGTGGGCTCGGAGCGGCTCTTGGGCCCTGGTTGCGCTGCCCTCTGAGACAGGATCCAGGCTCTGGAGGGCCATGCGTTCCCGCATCCCCCACAGACCCTGGGCAGAGGGAGCAGGAGCCGGAGTCTCTGGAGGCCCCAAATGGAAATCGAGGAACGAGCGTCCAGTTTTAGCACTTGGGACCGTGCTCAGCACCCGCGACGCGGGGCGTCTCCGGGGTGGGAGAACTTACTGATATTTTATTTAATGGATGCAGTAGGAAATTCCTGCTTCCAGCTAACCCAAACTAAACTGTGTTTCATCATTACCGAGGAATAAGCAGGCTATAGATCCCCATTTACGGCCTATTTTCTCAGTATGACTTGTCTTATTTTTAGAAATTGTTGTTATAGCCCTATTATTATAAGTGAATAGGTATAAGGCCATAGTCGGGATGTAAAACAACCTTTGCCAATCAACGCAGTCTGCGTGACTAAGACTTTTCACATATTGGCTTGGCAAAAGCCACCCTGGTCCTTCCTCGGCCGTTGCTGCAGCGGTGCTGCTGTCTCTGTATCTCCTTCTCTACTAAATAAGCCCTCGTCAGGTCCACATCACTGGTAGTTTCAGGGTGATGCAGGAAACCGGCAGCAAAGGGGAAGGAGAGAAGCTCGGGGTGCTGCGTTGTCCCTTCCCTTTGCTGCTGGAGATGCTGCAGCACCGGGAGAGCAGCAGACGCGTAAAACCCAGCAATTAATGTTATAGCTCCACATTGCTCAAATTTGGTTTTTAAAGTTATTTGCTTTGCCCAATGTATTTTTAATGCTCTGGAATATCATCATAAGGGCATAACTGCTCAAGGAAGCTATTGTAAAACAAGCTCGGATGTGGAGTGCGAAGTGCCAGGACTGCTCTGTGCAAACTCCCTTTAGAGGCTGCGGAGCGGGGAAGGATTTTTCTCCGTTCATTTGAGCTGGGCTCATGGCTCAAACGTGCTCTCAGCGCTGGAGTGGAGCTGTCAGCGAGGGCGAGATCCTACGTGATGCTCTTGTGCGAGCGTCAGACCACTTTAAAAACACTTGTTTTGTGCTCCGTGGCAAGGTCATAACTCTGCCCTGCTTTGCTCAAGGTGCGGAGAGGGGAAAGACCTTGTCTAGGGCAAGGGAACCAGCAGCAAAACGAAGCTGAGCATCTCAACCTCCAACTCCATCTCCCCATTCAGCTTTCGGAGTTTGTTCTCGATCATTTACTTTATTCCCCTAGCGAACACTGATTTTAATTAATGTTTCCTGAAAATGTAAAATGATTTTTCCCACCTCCTTGCCCTTCCTTTTCTTTTTGCTCTTTTCCTTAGTCTCCTTTCCTGAATCTTTCCGATCTTGATCTGCGTTGGCTGTTCGTCCTTCCGGCTGTTCGGACGGTGCCCGGGCAGGAGGGTCGGGTGCTTCATTGCCACGTGGGGACCTCACTGCTGGCACGGCTGGATGCGGGCACAGACGGGCAGGAAACCTCTGACCTTCCCGCGTGCGCCAAGGTTCCCATCACGGGCCAAGGGGAGCTTTGCCGGGAGCCGCGTTTGCAGAACTGATGTTTTTGGCTCTAGTTCTATAGTTCTGTGTCTGTAGACCCAAGCGTGATGTCGCAGATGGGGCCCGGGAAGGGAGGCCCTGTCCCCTGTCCTTGGTCCCCGCTCTCTGGCTGTGTCGGTGACGGAGCCCTTCTTCGTGCGGCTGCTTCCAATGTCAGGTTTGTACCTGACTGGTTTCCAAAGCGTTCCTTCCAGTGAAACACGGCTAAAGCGCTGACATCAGCCTTGCGCTGACCTTCAGCAGAGCGCCCACAGGGTTTCGCACGTTGGTACCACGTGCCGAGCATATTCCCAGTCCTGCTTCCCGGGAATTTGACTCTGGGAAGGGAAGAGCATTTGGCCTTTTGCGTCTGAGCCTCTTATTTTTTCTGCCCACCTCCTGCCATTGCCGCTCCTGCTGCGGCCTTGCCCAGCTGCCCCTTCCCTCCCGCGGGGACCAGGGGAAGCCTCCAGCTTCCATGGAACAGCCCAGAGGCCACGGATCCGGACGGGGCTTCCCGCGTGCGCAAACCAAGCGCTGCCCTCGGTTGCCTGGGGCGTCACGGGCCGATTGGGGCACGAGGTCTAAAATCCCGCGTGCAGAACGGGTTCGTTGTGAGGCCGTGCGGGTCCCGAGTGCCGCGGGGCCCGTCCTCATTGTCCCCGCGCACGGGAGGAGCGAGGGGCGGGGGCCCCCGAGCTCTGCATCATTTTCCGTGCTGTTTGCAAACCCTTCTGAATAGTGAAAAACAATGCGATTAATTTTCTCTAGCGCAATCATGCATAGATTTAATAAGCATCCAAAGGTAGGATCCATCTGTAAAGTACGCGCTGCATGCTAAATTACTTCTCTTCTGCAATTTTTTTTTCTTTCCAAACCTTAATTAATTGAAGAAAAAAAAATTGTTTATTAAAGTGGGAACAGGCTAGGCTCTGTCTCTGCGTCTCTGGTTCAAAAGTTCACGCAATTCCCCGAGGGCTCGTCGGCGCGGGGCGCGCACGCCGCTCGCTCGCGCGCTGCCGAGGTGGCCGCCCCGCGGGGCCCTGCGCGCACGGAGCTCGTGGCGCTTCCCCGCGGGGGCTGAGCGTGGCCTGCCCTGTTGTCCCCAGCGTCGTGTGTCCTTTGTCCCTTCTGCCTCCGAAGGGAAGATGCCCCCGGCCGGGAGCGGGAGGCAGCCGGCACGAGCGGTGCCGGTGCCGGTTCCGCAGGTGGATGCGCACGAGGAGGCGGCCGTGCGCAGCCGGGCATGGGGCGATGAGAAGGGTTTGGGCAGCCGGGACGCGCACGGGGAGGAGGGCCCAGCCGGGCACAGCTCCGGGCACGGCCGTGGCTGGGCCCTCCTTCCCGTTCCCGATGTCACCCTCTCCTCAAGGGACCCCCCTCGACGGGTCCCTGCGTGCTCCCGGCGTGCTGGTGCCCTCGTCACCATTGCAACCCCCCGACCCTTCCCTCCAGCTTCCCCTCTCCAGGTTGCCCTTGGAGCGGGTCCTTTCTCAACGTCTTTCCCGTGTCATCACCCGTAGCCACGTCACGGCGCAGCGGGAAGCCCGCTCCGAGCCTTGGCCAAGGGCACGGGCTGCTCCGGGTGCCCCTCGGGACACGGAGCGTCTCTGTTGCCTACGCGGAGCAGGTCCCGGGGAGAGCCCACACCAACGTGGGGGAAGCCCCTGGGTTGTGCAGCGGGTCACGGCGGGCAGGAAGGGCCTGGGATCTCTCCTGACGCGGCCCTGGCTGCCACAAGGGAGTGAGGACCCTTCCCAGAGGAGCGGAGCCTCCATCAGCTTCCCGTAAACCCCGGAGATGGTTTGGGGTGCAGCATCTACTTCATTTACTTATTTATATATAAATATAATCTAGGTATAATCTAGCTATACCTAGAGATGTGGGTGAAGGGGCACAAACGCTTCATCCAGTGCAGCTAAATTTATGTTCAGTCAAATGAGATTTTTCAGGTTTTGATTTCCCTGTCCGACCCGTTTCCGGTTCTCTTCATTGCCAGAGTCCTTTAATTTGCACTAATGGAATGATTTTTATTGTATTATTTTCCTGCTGGAGGTTGGCCGAGGCCTCAGACCCTCAAGCCCCAGGTGGCCAGGGCAGCACTGTCCTGGTTAGACAAGTCCTCCAAAATAAGAATTGCAGCTGGAATTTTTTAAGCGAAGTGGATGAGTGATTTGAGAGGGGTGGAATGGGATGTTTCGCTTAGCCAAAACAATGTGAATTAATTTGTAAAAATAACTGTCACTTGGGGAGCAGAATCCAGCTTCTCGTGTGTCCTGTTCGGGGGCACCCTTAGCCCCCCATGGGACCCCCGGCGGGTCCTTCCCAGGCCTCGCTCTAGCTGCGATCCCAAGCAGGCAGAAAGCCGGGAGATTATTTTTTTAATGCTCTTTCCTCTCTCGGCTTCAAGTTTCGAGCCCTTTCCCACAAGCAGGGGAAGGAGGAATTTGGGAGGAGTGTGAGCTGAAAGCAGAGATGCTCCTGCGGCCGATTGAGTTACGGCAGTTGCCGGGATTCCTGGAATGCCCCGAATACAACAGCCTCCAAAAAATGAGCCGCTTTGGGGAAAGGTCAGACTTCCGCAGGGGCAGCGACGCGGCCGGACGCGCTCGGGGCCGCGCACGGAGCATCCCGGCGTCCCCGCTCCCTGCGCGCGGCGCTGGGAACGCGCGGCCAGGAAGGGGCNGGGGAAAGGTCAGACTTCCGCAGGGGCAGCGACGCGGCCGGACGCGCTCGGGGCCGCGCACGGAGCGTCCTGGCTCCCTGCGCGCGGCGCTGGGAACGTGCGGCCGGGAAGGGGCCGCCGGCTGCGACCGCGCGAGTCGCTGTCTGCTCCCGCAGACTAATAGCCGCGCTCGGCGCCGGGGTTCACGCAGAGGTTATCTTTCCCAGGTACCATCTCGCCCAACGAGAATTTGATTTTTTTCTATAGGACTTTACTCCATTAGATTAATGAAATTTCAATGCGCGCCTGGCGCCCCCCGAAGCTTTGTTAACAAAACAAATGGTGATTCGGTAGGTGTGACAGCTCGCTCCAGAGTTACGAGAAGGTGAATACATCCGCGCCATCCACTCAGCCCGCAACACATTGATCTCTATTTAAAGCCCCAATCGGATTTTTGTTAATTATAAATGATTGATCGGCAGCTTTCCCCGCTCGCCGGCCTGGTGGCGGGGCCGCCCCCTCCCCGCGCGCGCCCGCTCGCAACTTCTTTGCATGCTGCATGGGGAGCGTTTTTGTTTAAAAGACAGCCGGAGCGGGCAAATTGCGGCAGCGCCCAATGGCAGCGCTCTGTCTTCGCCGCGGCTGTCAGCGCTTTCGCTGCAAACCCCAGGTTTTTCATGGTTTATCAGCTCGACGTTAAAATTAACTCTGCGCCGGGCGTATTTTACTGGTTTAATGAAAAAAAAAAAAGAAAAAGAACAAGAAATAAAAGCCCTTTGAAACAAACTGAGGTGCAGTAATTAAACCAGCGAAAACGCGTCTGGCTGCTGCTCGGTTCCGATTTTGCGTCTCTCGGAGCTGGGGAGGGAGCTGCGCTTCTTAAATCTCCATTTTAAACCCTGGAGTTTATCGAGGTCGCGGCGGCCTCGTCGGAACCCGGGAGAAACCTCCGTGGAGGGACCCGGTACCAATCCAGTGGCTCCCGGGGAGGCCGCTCCGGGCTCGGGGCGCTGCCGTGTCGGGATCTCCCGCGTCGCACGCTCCCTGTCGCTATTTTTGTTTTTGCCGTGACTTTCCACAGCTCCGGAGCACCGGAGAGGAGGAGGAGAGCGGCCCTGCATCCGGCTTCTCTCTGGTGCTCCAAGGTGCTGCTGCCCGGGCACGGGAGCCCTGTAGGGTACCCAGGTCCTTGTCCCCCTTGTCCCTTTGCCGAGTCGTGCGGTCGCGTCGCTCCCTCCTTCGCTTACAGAAAACAGGGGCAGGGGGGAGGTTCCTGCAGCCTCGATTCCTGCGGGTCGCCGAGAATTCCCGTCCTTGGGCCTCGGAGCGGCGCGCGGAGCTCGGCCGAGCCGGCCGCCGAAACCGCGAGCGTCACCGTTCTGCTCCGCCAAAGACAGGCGAAAAATGACTAAGTTGAATTAATGCGGCAACATTTACCATAATAGTGATATGGATGGTAGAAGGTGTTATTAAAGATGTCCCCCATGAGATACTTAGTGGGGGAGAGTCTAAATTAAATGTGCTGGTTTTATTACTTAATGCTCACATAACAACTTGAAGCAAGTGTACTTAATTTTACTTCCCCCCTCCTTTCCCCCCTGCCCTGTGCAGACCCGGATCCGGCTTCCAGCACCGGGATCTTCCTGGGAGGAGAAGGAAGGGCCCCGCGTTGCCCCACGTGCTGCGTCTTTAAGGAAGGACACCCAAGCGTTTGCCATTTATTTCTGTAATTAGGACCTAAATTCTGGCCTTACTGCTGGTGATAAGGAGGTGGTTAATAGTCTGCTCTCCTTCGGCAGCAGCAGAGGAGCTTTTAGGACGACTTGAAAACTGGAGGAAAAAAAAAATGTATGTTCTGCAAAAATGCTCTATAGCTGCCTCAGATGTGTCTGTATGGAGCCCTAATCGCCATGATAATAGCAAACAGATGACGTGCTGAATTATCAAATATCTAGGATTTCAAACATAAAAAAGAAGCTGATTTGAAAAAAAATATTTAATTCTTTTCCTGTTGTCTTTTTGAATAGCCTAACTAATGATTTTCATTAGTGGGGCTGTAATTTATGTGGTCCCAGTGGGCTCTACCAAGGTTAAATAATTTAAAGAAATAAAACCCTTATCTGATGTAATATAGCTAATGAAGTATATTAGATACTTCGCGCCAGCACCGTGTGAAATAGATCTCGGAAGCAAAACAGCAGCCGTGCGCGAGGACACAAATCTCGCCATAAATATCCAAATGGAGCAAGATGCTGCAAATTTCTAAAGATACGCCATAAAACGAGATTAACGCGGGGATGCAGCCCCTGTTTCCCAGAATTACAAAGGGATATCATGGGATTGCCAGTGACATTCACATAAATAAAAAATCAATTCTTAATGATGAGGCAGGCTTGTTTTCGTGCATTACCCAGGTTAAATGGGAGCACACAGAAACAGCGAGTCCTATAAGACTCGCAGAATTGTTGTATATTAATATGATTTAGGGAGCTGCATACCTCGATGGAATAATTGTTATTATATCTATAGAGCCAGATGGCACTCGGTGTAAACAGCCATCGAGCACCTCTGACACAGGGGCTGTCAGTGGCTCTTTCAGGTGCTCCCTCCGAATCCCGTCACCGTCTTATCGGCCAAATCTGTGCTGCCCTTTGGAGAAAAGCTCGGAGGCTGCGAAGCAGCAACATTTTCAGACTTATTCTCCTCTTAGTCTCTTTTTTTAATTGAAACTATATTATATTTTTTTAAAAATTGCACTCTCTGCTGCACAATGCTTCCTGGGAAAACTTACGGAGCCTGAATTTTGCTGGGAAACATGGGGAATAAGGACAGAGAATTGCCAGGTTTTGTTTCATACGTTTCTGATGACAGATGTTGGAAAAGTCCTTTCAGCTGACGAGCTTGGGACTCTTTTTCCTTCCTTCCTTCCCTTACCAAAAAAAGAAAGAAAAGAGGAAAGAACCTTCAAATCCTTAGCTTAGCATAAAAAAAATAATAAATGCCAAGAATTCAAGATGTAAAATCACCGGACTCTTGCTAATATTAGTAACGCTGAATTTAAAATAGGATTTGGTGTTGCATGGCTTTTATTTTAGTGTGTTTGATGATTTCCTGCTTTTTCCGGTCTTTCCCAGCGTGCAGGGTTTGCAGACAGCCCCCAGAGCAGGGGTTTATTTTCTTTTATCCTTTGCAACCCACTGTCCCTCTTGGGGCTTTTTTGGAGCCTGAATGATTTTGTCCCGGTGCCGGAGAGCATCCGATCTCGCTCTTCCCACCCGTGGGTGGCTGCAGCCTCGCGTGCCCGGGACCGCGCAAGGAAGGATTCCCCTCCTCGCGCAGCAATAATTCACTGCAATCCAAGCATCCCTCCGAACACGCAGCTCCGTATTAATCCCTGCATCGCTGCAACGCTCCTATTCATCACAAGGGTCCTCGGGACACCTGTGGCAGGAGACGGGGCTCCCGCATGGACAGGATGGACATGTCACGCACGGAGCAGCGCGTTACTTTGGCACCACGGCTGCCTCGCAAGCGGTGCCTTCCCCAGCATGTTATCGAGCGATGAAGCGCCCGCGCGCTTGTTCCGGGGCCACGCGGGCGCTTCGGGGCTTGTTTTTTCCTTTCCCCGCCTCGATTTGGTCGCTATTCCGTGCAATATCCCCGGCTTGCAGCGGGCTCCGGAGGGAGAATGGCAGGAAGGGAATCGGAGCGAGAGCCGGGGGGCTGCCGGGGCCGCGCGGCGCTGACCCGCTCGGCGCACCCGGCCATTGTTCCCTGATGGAAGGGGCTGTCAGCGCTGAAATATGGCCCCGGCCGCGGCCTTCCTGGCGCAGCGAGACCGGAAAAAACAGCCGCGCGCGAGAGGGAAAGCGCGGCCCCGTTTTCATACTATTTACATCTGCCTTTGCTTGCAGATTGTTTTTCCCCTGCGTCTTCCCGCTTTCATTGAATTCCAGCCTTGGGCTGGAGGGGCGAAGTGAAAGCCGCAGTTCCAAAGGGACCTCGCTGCTCTCCCGGCTCCTT